>OX401910.1:1200000-1730000 GCA_947859195.1 Drymonia ruficornis | reverse complement strand
ATTATTCATTTTAAATAATTTGGGTATAAGCTGAGCTGAATATGGTAGGTACTACTTCAGTTTGATCCCATAAAAAATCATTTCGTAAATCAACACCCAAAAGGGGGAAACTAAAGGTAGAAAAGTACGGCAGAAAAATATGTTTGTACCCGATTGACTTGAAACTTAGTATGCATAGGGTAGGTGAGGGAGGAAGGGGAAGACGTAAGGTAGGGGGAAGTGGAAGGGGGAGGGGAAAGGGAAAGGGAAATGGAGGGGGAGGGAGCAGAAGGAAGAGAGGGGAGGAAAAGGGGTGGAGAAGGGGAGGGGGATTTGGGATTTTGGCTCTATATACCTACCTACCAAAACACGCATTCACCGAATTAGGTACCGTGATAAAGTTTGTATGGCTCCAATAAAAATCGTGAAATAAAAATTTATAAAAAGCAAATACTGACTTAAAAAACCCTGGCGCACTAAAAAGTACTAAAAAGTCTTAAGTCACTTGCCCGGTTTTTTTTTATTTTGAAGTCTACGCGGACGAAGTCGCGGGCAAAAGCTAGTGTTTTATATGATTAAAAGTTTCAACACAAAATGCATGTTTCCTATAATTCTGGCCTCCTCTGAAATTTCTTAAACTTTCTGGCCCCCGTTAAGAAAGTTTGCCCACCACTGCTCTAAACTATCTGATCTATGGACTTCATAATATCTGAACCAATACCTACCTGGATAAACAGCCTACCATGACCTGTATACTTGACGTAAACATGAAAATCTACGGATTTCCCCATTCCCGTCAAAACAGTGTCACTGAACCCTGTCTCCGAAGCCTTTCGACCATTCAATGACTCAAATCATTACATTACCTAGAAAAACTACCAGTTTATAATGACACCTCTTCGGCGTTTGCGCGCGGTTGCATTGGTTGCATTGGTGAAGCTCAATGTTGATTGGTCACTTTGTCCTGCGCCGGAGTGGTTTTGCAAGCATGCAGTGTTGGTACGGCCGCCGAATGGTTTGTACGCGGATTGACAGATCGGCGTAATCGTGTCGAAAGTGATGTTTATGCTAAGGGCCGCCGAGTGAAGGGATTTTAGTGTTGACAACAGTAATAAAGGTAAGTTTTTTTTATTTCTAGAAATTTAAAATTGTTCAATGTAAGTTTTTTTATTTATTTTTAAGTTTATAATATATTTTTAAGAATATTTTTATGTTAAATTATTTTTGCTCCACGTCTTTTTAATATCCGGTAATTGGCACAGTAAAGTAATTGAGCTGTTGTTCCGCTTGCAAAAGTTTATACCTACCACTGTTTATTTTAAACGGAGTCAGTGAAAATATGGAGATCTTTGTTATTTTAATGCGTAGGGTACTCAATTATGAAAATGTAGTGAGTCCCGTATACAGTCAATCTCTATCTCAACCCGCAATCATTATCAATAATTATCGCGATCAAGATTGATTTCGTATTAAATTAATAACACAAACTCAAAAAATGTCAGTCATGTAAGCTATAAGTAGCGTTTATAAATCGTCAAATAAGCAAAAATATTTTAGCGTTGACAAAAAAAAAAAACTACAACTTTGTTTCTTGTATTTTACGTGTTTGGTTATAGATCACGCCCCCCCCCCCCCCTCCATCCCACTCCCCTTCAGGTCGGCAATGTACGAGCAATGCCTTTGCTATTGTAAGCATCTATAGGCTACGATAACTGCTTAACATCAGGCGGGCCGTACGCTTTTTTGCCACCGCAGTCCTATAAAAAAAAAAAAAAAACGATAAATTGCAAAAACTGTCGATTTATCTCTGTTCGTGGTTGTGAAGACGTGTAACAGCAGTGTGGCGATATTTATTTACATCCATCTATCTCAATCCTTCGATCGTGATCTGGATGTATCGTGTATTGAACGCCAAAGATTGACGAAATGAGACGAAACTATATGGATCGCGAAAATTGATTTTGAGCGTGATCTTGAATGATTGTGTATGGCGCCCCTATGGCGCACGTGTGAGGATTCGAAAATTATCTTAATTTATTACTGCAGTGTTATAAAAAACCTACCTAGGTGGTATTCAAGGTAACCTATATAAAATACTAGCTTTTCCCCGCGACTTGGTCCGCGTAATATTTAAGGTAATTTATTTAAATTTAAAAAATCGGATCCCGGATGCCGGACCCCGTATCTCGGATCCCGTTTCCCGTTTTTACCGGATCCTGGATCACATTTTTCGGATCCCGTATCACGTTTGCCGGATCCCGTATCCCGTTTGCCGGATCCCGTATTCCGGATATCCCGGATCCCAAATCCCGGATCCCGTATTCCGTGTCGTATTTTCCAATAAAAGTCCCTTTAAAATCGGTCCAGCCGTTTCGGATATTAGCCGGAATCGGTACCGCCATACAAACTTTTACCCCCTATTTTAACCCCTAGGGGTTAAATTTTCAAAAACGCTGAAGTTAATGATGAACTTCCATATAAGCTTTCATCCCCTATTTAACGCCCTTTTTTTAATTCGTAATATTTTTTGAATGGAATGTCTGATTCAAATAATTCAAAAGTAATCTACAGGTATTAAAATAGTCTCAAATACGCAATCAAATATCCTTATACAAATTTATTTGCATAAGGATAAATACAAAAGTATGGATAAAATGGTCTGATTTTGGTTGGCATTTCTATCAACTTATAAAATGTAAAAAGTAGTTATAGTAACGTAACTACAACAGTTGGACATATGGTATCTCAAACTTTTTTGTAGATATTGATATGTTCTTTAATATTGTAGATTTTTTTTTGTTCTATCATCAATAGTTTCCGTAGCGCATGCGATGAAAGACATCTTATGGCTAATTTTTTTACACCTTGGGTTACATTATTGAAGTTTTAGTAGGGATCCCTAATTTTTTCTAGTAATAAGTATAGCCTATGTTACTCAGGGATAATGCGGCATTCTAATGGTGAAATATTTTTTGAAATCGGTCCAGTAGTTTTTCAGTTTACTCATTACAAACATACATACATACAAATCTTCTCTCTTTATAATATTAGTGTAGATGTAGATGTACATCAGTCGGTTAATAAAATATGATAATGTACTATTAAAAATAAATTATTAGTATTCGCCGTCTCATCCTATTAACATACCTATCAACAGGTAGCATTGAATGTTATTAATTTACATCTCACTCATGCGCATCACTGACTCTCTGGGCATTTATTGTTAGGTCGCAGACAGACAGACAGACAAAAATTTTAAAAATATATTTTTTTGTATAAGTACCGTAGGTAGGTACTTTCATTTATGCATCTCCGGTGGGAATTGAACCCGCAACCACCCGATGCAGTGAGCTGTGCGACCAGCGCTATGCAAAAATGTATTTTGGTAGTGGTGTGGATTTTAGGGTTCCCAAAGGGTGCCAACGGGACCCTATTACTAAGCCTACACTGTCCGTCCGTCTGTCTGTCTGCCAGCGGGCTGTATCTTACGAACCGTAATAGCTAGAGACTTGAAATTTTCTCAGAATGTGTATTTCTTTTGCCGCTACAACAACAACTACTAAAAATAAAATACAATTTTAAAATAAAGGGGGTCCCCATACATGAAACTTGATATTTTTGACGTTTTTAATCTACGGTGGTACGGAACTCTTTATGTGCGAGTCCGACACGCACTTGGCCAGTTTTTGATATCGTGACCTAGTTAGCTACTATCATAGTTTATACATGTATTTAACGGCAATAAAACATATCTAAACTTAACATGATCAGTCATTTGATTGCATCAATTACCTACTTAGTACTGGTTTCGATCAGGATAATATTACTATTGCAAACAAGATTTCGCAAGCAATTTACATTGTAGGTTAATAAGTTTAAAATTACATTAATGCTACTGTGGGTTTTGGACCCAATTACAACCATACGAAGATGATTTCAGAATGTACTAAAATTGCGAGTGAGTTACGTCCGCAGTGTGGTTTTTTCCTGCTGGTCTAATCAAAATTTGAATGATACAGATAATTAGTGCTCCATCTCGTGTAAATGTGCCGAAAATTTTAAATTTGTGCCTATAGCCGTTTTGGAGTTATTCACGAATATATGATCTTGCTGGCGTAACGTTACCGCAGCAGTGTGGTTTTTTCCTGCTGGTCTAATCAAAATTTGAATGATACAGATAATTAGTGCTCCATGTCGTGTAAATGTGCCGAAAATTTTAAATTTGTGCCCCCTAAGGTTTCAGAGTTATTTCAAATCTTGCTGGCGTAACGTTTTGCGAATTCCTGTATCTCAAAAACTGTTTGGCACACAATCATGATTTTTCGTACACACATTAGTGTTAATTTGTGCCCATTTGTGACAGTTTCATATTTCAATAAATCAGAAAGGTTCGGGTGTTATAATATTTTTCCTAAAAAAACTAAAATAGCTCCTAGCTCTTAAACTGGGAAACCTAGAAACCAAATGTTAGTGCTAGCTTGTATTTCTTATGGATCCTAAGCATTTCTATAATGATCGTAAGCCTACTCCAAGGAATTTACGATTTATTATGATTGTATTGCTATCTCGCGGTGAAATTATTTAAACCCTAAATACACGAGTTTCTTATGTTCCGATTACTTTTATTAATATACAAAAATTAGTGCCCTACTTCAAATATAAGTGTACGAAATATCAGCTCTGTAAATCTTATAATTATAAAATAATTAATAAAAAACACCATGACAAACTTTCAATGGTTAACCGACCAAATAAAATGAGTTGAAAAATGCGGCCGCCCGATACATACCGCCTACCATCTTAAATGTATACAATAAATTGGCTGTGTGCTAACAGTTCTGTAGAAAAGTGAATGAGTAATATTTATTTTTATATTTTCTTTGTAATGGTTAAACTCGACTTCCTACCCTTGCCCCCTGTCTAGACCCCTTCGTCCGCTCACTGTCTGTACTGTGCTACTACCATAAGTTTTTTTTATTATTTCTAATATCAAGATATATTTTTTTGTTTAATGTAAGTACCTACATTATTTTTATATTTTGATGTTGTGTCAATGAAGTAATGTTTTGTTTGTTTATAATTGTTGAAAATACTAATATTTATAAGTGTTAATTCGTTTTATATCTCGATGATGGTGAATGATTTCGATTTAAAGAATGGATATTATTTTTCAAAGTCGTATTGCTGTTTATAAGCGTCGATTTTTTATCTCTAGAAATATATAAAAGAAGATACTTTTACTGTTGTTGTGTGTTATTAGTTAAAGCTCATTTAGCTACACGAAACATAAAAGGAATACCTACATATTTAAATTCAGCATACCCTGTGATTATATATTCATTTACCTTATTTAATAGTTTATAAATACACTCCAAAGTATTATGTACGCGTCTGTACTCATAACAACGCTGTCAATTGAAATAGGATGGCTTGAAGTACGGAGCGTTCGCTTGTTTCTATACATTCCAATTCCGTCAGTTAACCACCGAAAGCGCTTCGTGATGGTTATTTATTAATAATATTTTAATTATAAGGTTTACAGAGCTGATATTTCGTACACGTATATTTGAAGTAGGGCACTAATTTTTGTATATTAATAAAAGTAATCGGAACATACGAAACTCGTGTATTTAGGGTTTAAATTATTTCACCGCGAGATAGCAATAAAATCGTAATAAATCGTAAATTCCTTGGAGTAGGCTTACGATCATTATATAAATGCTTAGGATCCATAAGAAATATAAGCTAGCACTAACATTTGGTTTCTAGGTTTCCCAGTTTAAGAGCTAGGAGCTATTTTAGTTTTTTTAGGAAAAATATTATAACACCCGAACCTTTCTGATTTATTGAAATATGAAACTGTCACAAATGGGCACAAATTAACACTAATGTGTGTACGAAAAATCATGATTGTGTGCCAAACAGTTTTTGAGATACAGGAATTCGCAAAACGTTACGCCAGCAAGATTTGAAATAACTCTGAAACCTTAGGAGGCACAAATTTAAAATTTTCGGCACATTTACACGACATGGAGCACTAATTATCTGTATCATTCAAATTTTGATTAGACCAGCAGGAAAAAACCACACTGCTGCGGTAACGTTACGCCAGCAAGATCATATATTCGTGAATAACTCCAAAACGGCTATAGGCACAAATTTAAAATTTTCGGCACATTTACACGAGATGGAGCACTAATTATCTGTATCATTCAAATTTTGATTAGACCAGCAGGAAAAAACCACACTGCGGACGTAACTCACTCTAAAATTGCTCTGAAAACATCGATGACATCCAAAAATCCATCTGCTTGCCACTTAGCATTGTTAAAATGTCAATTTTGCAATCAAGGCTAAAACGCAGCTTGGATCTCTTAAGTAATACCGCGTAACTCAAACAGATTACTACATCAAAATAAAAGATTTTAACTAGTACACACTGTAAAACGAATCTTAAATCCTTAACACAAGGCTTAAAATCGCAATGGAATGGAAAATCGTGTCTTAACAACATTATAAAAAAGTTTGGTAGACTTGAAGCAATTTCGGCTCAAACGTGTCACGATAATTCGCTTACTTCATTAGTTAGATGATTCATAAGCAGACCGGTTTACGTTAACCTCATGATTAAGAAAGAACCCTGGTGTGGGAATTTTGTAAGTAAACTAACTGAAAATGCTAATCCAACCATCAATGCTGAACTGCGCAAAATACTACTTAAATGGCATTGTCAAATATATATTTTTTATATATAAAATGCAAAGTCCTGACTGACTGATATATCAACGCACAGTCTAAACCGCTGGCTGGTCCTAGAGACATGACATTTGGAGGATGTGTTCTTTGTGAATTGTAGGTTTTTTCAAAAGGGTTTTCAAAGGGAATGAAGGTTTTTTATTTTCAATTCTGCGCGAACGAAATCGCGGGCAGAAGCTAGTTAAATGTTTATTCATTTAAGCCAACAAAGCAATTACCTGCAAAATGAATAATGCGAATCTATATCCGGTTCGGAATGCTGCTTCTTCTGGGAAGAGCCGGCAAGAAACCCAATTGTTACTCTTTCCAAAAACGTTGCTGTAAATGCTAGGAAAAATAATGCAGTGTGTGCTGGCCACACTAAGCCCAGTCGTCCACAGCGCTTTCAGCGAAAATCGTTACTAATTAGTTTGTCCTTCCCCTCTTTGGTTCACAAAGAATCCTTATAGCAGAACATTTAACGAAAAATATTTTTAAATTTTGATCCTGGTATGTTACCGGCAATTAGGTCTAATTCCGTTAATAACATCAATGAAATACATCCAGCTAATAATTACACACTAATTGCTTACAACTACGCACTAATCGAAATCAAATCGTAGCTAAATTCAATGTTCGAACTCTAATCATGCGACTTGGCTAAGACACGTCCGTTACTGAGGGCCTACTCTTTTACTAACGAAAACGAAATTTCGGATGAAATTCGCGTATTTCCTACTAAGTTTTTCATTGATTCCGACATTTCTTACGAACGAAAATTGTTTGACGCCTTCGTCGTCTTCGTCGAATCTAAACGTCAAACAATTTTCGTTCGTAAGAAATGTCGGAATCAATGAGAAACGTAGTAGGAAATACGCGTATTTCGTCCGCAATTTCGTTTTCGTTAGTAAAAGAGTAGGCCCTCTGATTTGATGGTAGGTACTGTTTTGTGCACAGGTCTTAAGACAAAGGAAATATTTACTTCAGAGGACGGGATGGCAATTGGCTCGTCCCTTATTACATTGGGACCCAAAACACCATGGTCAAAATATGGGAGCACTTCACACCCCTGCTTACCCCGTCTGGTATGCAGACTTAATGGTGTTTTATTTTTTGTAAAAAATATAAATAAATTTGATCCGTTACAAAGCAAAATGTTGACAAACGGGTAGTAACAAGTAGGGCACATTTCCAACTAGAAACTGGTTTACAGTGACGTAATCCAACGATATAGGTTCGGTTCGCTCTTGACATTTCCGACGTGAAGAAATTCTCTATAAGCCATTCGTTTATGAGTCAGCATTAACTAGTCTTGTTCTCACATAACTATATCCTTCAGAATTCAAACAGGTGTCAGATAAAGTTTCATATTGTTGCGTCTCTGAAATTCCTGTCAACTTCTGAAATACAAAGGGAGTTTTTTCAGGTATCTCTTTGCTTTTTGCTATCTTTGTTTCATAGTTTTGTTACTTCAACACCCTATTTCAGAAGAATTTCAGGCGCTCACAAATTCTGTGAAGCTTTATTTTATTAACTGCAGAAAGAAAAAAATCCGGATCCCGTCGCCTTAAGGAGAATTGAACCAGTACTAATCTCACCCCCTATTACATTGAGAACAAAAGACCATCGGTGAGAAATGGGCGCATTGCAGTACATCTTTGCCTACTCTTTTGGGAAATATTGGCGTTATCGAAATCACTAGACTTATGCTCAGCACACCACTACATGCAGAGAAATTCAGACATCTGTTATCGCTCTGGCAATATTTTTGCTCGTGAGAATAATAAAACTAAACGAAGTATATTAATTACTTATTATAATAGTATTCAAGCACAAGCTGTACAAGTAATTACATGCTGTCATCTTGTATTTACTATTAGGTACATATACCTAGAAGTCTTGACAACGCTGATCTATTATCTCAAGGCAATGGGAAGAATGATGTCATTATGCCTTTGTGTAGAAATATTTTTAAAGTCTCCGGATTGACAAGCGCTTGACGCAGTGGTTCGAACGTAGGCTGCCCGGCTCACTGCATCGGGTGGTTGTGGGTTCGATTCCCGCCAGAGGCAAATTTCGGAAACGACCTTTTCGTACTTTTCTCTATTCTGGGTGTCACTGGGAGCGCACCCAGTCCATTGTATGGTAGCCATAGTACATGCGCTGCTTAGTTTGGGTGCATACAGTTGGTATGTAAGGGCCCCCGCATACATGCTACTTCTAGCATCGGCGATCGATGATTTAGTCGCTTTTAGAAGCTAAATGCAGCGACCAGTCGCAAAATCACGCGATTTTGATACTGCGATCGAACGCAAAGAGTCGCCAAAACGCGATGCAGTCGCAAAGTCGCCGATCGCCGATGCAAAAAGTAGGACGTCTGGTAGTCTGGCGGTATTTCTTAATTCTGTTCTTGAATAGGCTACACACTTAATCACACCTGTATTCTTTGTAGTAAGCAGAAGTGTTCTCCAGTTCGCTCACATTTCGAAATCATAATCTCTATTATAAATAAGATGTCCTGTCTCAATAGAGAACGAGCTTCTTGCTATACTAATCTTGAATCCCCGAAATGCAGGGAGCTTTGGGAATTTTGACACAACCTTAAATACCGTACTACTCGTATGTTCAAGTCGCTAAAGGTAGAATAGATCCTTAACTGGTCATGTACATTATGAAGATGAGAAAACGCTTTTCATATATTTTACTATTGTAAATGTAACGTCACGACTTTTATCCCCATTCGGGGGTAGTCAGAGGCTTGAGTGGCCATACACCACCACATTGTGGAGGTATTAACCAACTCAAAGCCCACGTTTCACCAGATAGTCAGAAACCAACGTGACAGGTGGTGAACCTTGTCGCCGTGTATACAGGAACTGACTATTACCTAATCCCGAGGGATAGGTAGGTTTCCTCACGATGTTTTCCCTCACCGTCAGCGAACTGTAAATTATGCACATAGATGAAAATTCATCCATTGGTGCATGCCCCACCGGGGATCGAACCTGGGACCTTCTGGTTGTTAGCCCAACCTGTTCACCTCTAGGTTACAGTCGCTTTATTTTACTATTGTTTGTCAAAAATTTATGGTAAAACTTTGTCGCCTTCATGTGAATGCGGCGTTGGTTTAGTTATTAAATACACGGATGTAATCTTTAAGTATGTACAGTGGGGCTAACTCGATCACAAAAATGAATCACTTTATGATCATAATATGATTCACCGAAATCGTAAGATGGTTACTCCCAAGCAATTCATATTATGAATCGCAATTCATCTATTTGACAGTTATATGAAATTGGTAATATGGTCCACGAAGAAAGATGAATTGCAATGTTGCAAATTGTCAATGTCAATTTAATGACAAATAGGTCAGAGAGAAACTTATATATAGGAAATAGATACCATACCTATTTATCATAACCTATGAAGATGTTTATTGTTTTTTATGTATTACGAAATATTACTTAACATGAACATCAAGAGTCTCCACGACGACCCCTCAACATGCCAACGCAGGTGCTCTAGGTTGATAGAATTATCAATTATAATAATATTATGTTCTGAGTGTGGGTAATTGGAACAAAAGTGGTGAATCATGATTTGTAAAAGGTAATTTGTCAATAATGTATCCGCCACTTTATTGACAGGGTTTGGGGGGTATTTTGTAGGCATAGCCAAAAGAGCCTTATCTGTGTTTGACACATTTCAAAACTTATGCCTAGTTACCTACCTATACTTGACACTGGCTATATGAGAGAGCAAAGACATAACAAAAAAAGAAAAACGATAAAAAAATCCCTCGTAAGTTACGATAGGGATTTTTTTTATGGCTTCGTTCTCTCATATAGCCAGTGTTAACGTAAGGTACCTAGGTAGGTACCTAGTATTTTTCTTTAAAGTACCTAAGGGCGGCCACATAGGTACATACGGAATTCCGAATCGGTGGTTCCGTACGCGATACGTCCATACATTGATGGATGGATGACATGAATTTACTGCGTTTGGAACCACCGATTCGATATTTCGAAACGGGATTCCGATTCGGAATTCCGTATGTATGAGACCGGCCTAAGTCACAAAGGTATAGTCAAAGGTGACGAGCTCTCAGTGATATCTACCTACTGAGGGAGGTTTGCATAGTCCATTCCGCCTTTTTTTCATCATTGCACAAACTGGACTACGCAGGCAAGACGGAGCGTCTGGCTGGCCGGACTTAACAGGAAAACCAGCTCAGTCAGAGTGGGAGGCTTGAAGTCCTACCTACTGCGTCTCTATCGTGAATCATATAGCGCAGCGGATACCGTCAAGTAGGTACCTAATAGGTGCCATTTCGAACTACAAAAACCATTAAACGTGAATCAACAAAAAAAAATTGCCCGATTTTCAATAATTTTAAAGATGTTACTATACCTTATAATGTATTTTATGTACGTATCTAATTAATGTTTTTACAAAAGCAATTATTCTTAATAAAATAAGATCAAAATAAATTCAACCATAACTTTATGGATTTTATCGTTTTTCTATAGCAACCTTGAATACCATGGCTCTAAAGGGCTTGTATCTAGGGCAGTAAAACAAATTTTAAAAAAAAAAGGATTCAGATATGAAATTGTCTATGGAGCAGAATTGCTCGTGAATCGCGGTTCATCTGTGCCCATATTACCGAAATTAGATGAAATGCAAAACGGTTCATTTGATGAATTGGAATTGCAATTCATAAGCAATATTGCATAGTGACGCAGTTAGACCCGCAGTACAAACAATCTATTCAACTATTTTGGTATCTGAATACACAGATCGGTATTTCAAGTACAACCGATCGTGTAATGTTCATATGTACGTTAAAACCCACATACTATTATTTCAATGGCGTATCAAATGACCATGATTGTCTAACCTTGCTAATTGTTTCGTCGTGAATCAGTCATCTGTAGGATCTGAGTCATGGAACCTTGACAGAATTCGGCAAATCGGGTCCTGATTATTTTTTGTAGCATCATTGAGGAAAATCGATCGTATATATGCTATGTTGCTGCATTAACTGTATTTCTATCTTGCGCATTAGGTGCGTCTACATGAGCCGAGTGGCGCGCCCGAGCAATCAGTTTTGACTTGTGACGGAAGGCATCACACCAAAACAATCGTTCTAAATATTCACCTTTTGGTTTGAATGTAAAGTGGGAGTAGGCATGCACAGCTTTCTAGGCTATTTCATTTTTTTTTGTTTATTTAAATACCTAATTTAGTTTTTTTTTATTCACAATGTGCTAATGCCTGCCTGCTCACATAGCGTTGCTGTTTGAAAATGTATACAATTATTCTTTTGAAAAGAGTAACCATTGAGTTTCTTGCCGGCTCTTCTCAATGGAGGCAACATTACGAACCGGTGGTAGCGCTAAAATATTGTTTATTTTGACTATTTATAAATGCTTTTTGAGCTTACATGAATAAAAAAACTTTTGACTTTGACTTTGACTAACCGTAGAACATACGTAACACTGTATGCGTCGGCTCGGGCCAGTGGAGACGATTTTTCAGGAGTGCTATTCGCCAACCTCTTAAACTACGACTGCTCTGCCAAGAGCAATACGACTGAGAAGAAGACCGCTGTATGGTCCCAAATTGAGAAATGCTTGTACTGTGGCTACCATACAATAGGCTGGGGGCAATCCCACTGACACCCAGACTTGGACAAATTACGAAAAGGAAGTTTCCGAAATTTGCCTCTCCCAAAACTAACCGATACAGTGAGTCGAGCGTACTACGCTCAAACCACAGCTCCAAGCGATTGTCAAACGGTGGTTAAACATACATACATACATATAATCACGCCTGTTTCCCGTAGGGGTAGGCAGAGACCACTCCTTTCCACTTGCTACGATCCTTACATACTTGTTTCGCTTCGTCCACTTTCATTATTCCCTTCATACATGCTCTTCGGTTTAGGGTACTCTTGACCTGGCCTTTTTTCAAGACGTCCCTGATTTGGTCTCGAAACGTCCGCCTAGGTCTACCCCTTCCAACACTTTCATTCATACTCGCCTTATACACTCTTTGGTTAAACTTTGGCAAACAACTTTTATCTATTAAATCTCTTTTATACCTCAAAAGATTAAGTTCTGTATAAAGTTAGGGATCAAAGGGCGTCTGAACCAGACAATAGGTTGGGGTCTAGAAACTTGTTATTTTATTTATGTCGTACTTAATTTTAATGGGCTTTCATTTTCTTGGCTATCGAGTAACCCTACCCTTTCTTGTTGACATAAGTAAAAATAAAAGGTATCGTACTGTGCGGTCCAATTAAAACCCAGCCATGATGTCAAACAATATTCAGAATGGGCTGTCTACAGATTAAACAGAAATTGTAAATATTACGAGTTCCAAGAAATCACGCATATACCGGGTGAATTTGAAATCACGGGAATCCTTTTAAACGGTGATTCTACACATGATTCAGAATATTTTGGGAATATTAATCAACAAATCAATTTATAAAAATGTATTGCCCAGTTAAGGGCCGGGCTCCATTAGCGCGTTGCGTTGCGTCGTCGCAAGATTTTGTACTGGCGCATCACCTTCCCCCGCTTCGTCTCTCGCCCGTCGACACTTTGATCCGTTGCGACGACGCAGCGCAGCGCACTAGTGGTGCAGCGCCCTAAGGTATAACAGTTAACCGGTTTGCTTATATACCTATTTGCTTACTCGAGCAATCTTTTTTTATCAATATATTTTTTAATTATTTTTCTAAAATATTCTGAATCATGTGTAGAGTCGTAGTTTAAAACGATGCCGGAGATTTCAAATTCACCCTGTATAAGTGAATGTTAAATAGCTCAAGGTAAAATCTAACTTCATTCTGTTTAGTGCTAGACCACAGTTAACTTTCGTATTAAATACACTGTAAGTTAGATGTACTTTCAAGTAGTTATGAAATCAGGGCAGATCATTAAAACGATAATCCTACAAGTATTTATTGCAGCAATCGACCGATAACACCTGGGAATTAACGTGGTTTTAATCTCCACAAAAAATTGTTAAGTGTGTCCACAAGCCTTGAGCAATCAATTGTGACGTTATGTCTACGTGGTTAGATATCAAAACTGACAAGGGGGTCTAGACAAGTGGATTCGTCTACAAGCGTTTCTACAATTTAATGTATAAGATTTACATAAGTCACGAGATCTGGGGGCTTACCACAAGCTCTTATTGCGATTCAATTACAGGAACGTATTAACGTTTCAGCGACTTTTTGTGCAATGACGTACCTTATTGTCATGACAATAAGAAACGTCATTAAAACGTCGTTAAAACGTTCCTATAATTGAATCGCAATAAGAGCTTGTGGTAAGCCCCCTGATCACGTGAACGCCACGATTACTAACAAAATAGTGATTTTTATATATCATGAACTGAGATCATTATCCGTGTGGTCATGGTCCGTGTGGTGCCGGCTTAGAATAGCACCAACCCATCTCATCCTGTGGGTGTCGTAAGAGGCGACTAAGGGATTCACCGGAGGATGGGCAGCAGCGTCCTCCGTGTACATATTATATCTACTGCGATCGCCAACCCGTCTGCCAAGCGTGGCGATTATGGCAAAACCCCCCAAATGAAAGTCACAACAAAGAATCGGCCCCCAGTCCCCGGCAGCCTCGCTAGTCCTGGCCATGGTAGCGGCTATGGTAACGGCGGGGCAGGGGGTGCTAAGAATCTCCGGCAGGATGGCTACCATAAAAACCGACTATTGGACCTGGCAACATATAACACGCGCACACTGCGGACCGACGAGAAGATCGCTGAGCTTGAGGAACAATTGAGCAGGGTACGATGGGACATCGTAGGATTATCTGAAGTCCGAAGAGAGGGGGAGGACTCGATAATTCTGAAATCCGGCAACCTGCTCTTTTTCCGGGAGGGCGACCAGCAGTCCCAGGGTGGTGTCGGGTTTATCGTCCACAAGTCACTCGTGAACAACGTGGTGAAGATCGAGAGTGTGTCGACTAGGGTGGCGTATCTTGTTCTCCGAATAACCAAACGTTATTCGTTAAAAGTAGTTCAGGTGTACGCTCCGACATCGGCACATTCCGACGACGAGGTGGAAACTATGTATGAGGATATCTCTAGAGCCATGCATAGTTCCAAAACTCACTTTACCGTTGTCATGGGTGACTTCAACGCGAAACTGGGCAAACGAGACGGTGATGAGCTGCGAGTGGGGCAATTTGGAGTTGGACGGCGTAACCACCGGGGCCACCTACTGGCAGGCTTCATGGAGAAGGAGGGACTCTATATGATGAACTCCTTCTTCAGGAAGCGTGAGCACAGGAAGTGGACCTGGATGAGCCCCGACGGTGCAACTAAAAACGAGATAGACTTCATCATGTCGACGAAGAAGCAAGTATTCAATGATGTCTCTGTGATCAACGCGGTCAAAACCGGTAGTGATCACCGACTGGTAAGAGGCACATTGAATCTCAACATAAAGCTTGAAAGGTTTCGACTGATGAAGTCTACGCTCCGACCAGCACCAAACCAGATCCAAAACCCCGAGAGCTTTCAGCTCGAACTTCAAAACCGATTCGATGTCCTAGGGAGTAGCGTGGACGATTGTAACGACGGGTTCGTGGAAACTGTCCATACGATCGGGTCAAAGTACTGCAAGGCCCGCCGTACAAACAGAACCAAAAAAATCTCGGATCACACCTCTAAGCTCATGGAGGAAAGGAGTGAAATGGTACTGCAGTCTTCAGATGACGCGTCTAAATACCGGCAGCTCAATAGACAGATCTCGAAGTCCTTGACACGTGACTTCCGCCAATTTAATACCGAGCGTATTAAAGAAGCTATCGAGCGGAACAGAGGCTCCAAAGTGTTCGCTAGAGATCTGTCTATTGGGCAAAGCCAGCTAACGAAACTGAAAACCGATGGCGGCAGTATCGTTTCATCCAAACCAGAGCTTTTGAGAGAGATCGAGAAGTTCTATGGACAGTTATACACGTCAATACGGACACCCGTTACAAACCTGGCGAACGACCCAAGAGCTAGGTTAACCCGACACTATACCGAAGACATCCCGGACGTCAGCTTGTACGAGATTAGTATGGCTCTTAAACAGCTTAAAAACAACAAGGCACCGGGTGATGATGGAATAACGGCTGAGCTCCTGAAGGCGGGTGGAAAACCGGTCCTTAAGGCCCTTCAGAAGCTGTTCGGTTCCGTCATACTCGAGGGCAAAACGCCGCAGGCATGGAACAGAGGTGTGGTGGTTCTTTTCTTCAAAAAGGGCGATAACGCTCTGCTGAAGAATTATAGACCCATCTCACTTCTGAGCCATGTCTACAAGCTGTTTTCGAGGGTCATAACGAACCGTCTCGCACGCAAGTTTGACGACTTCCAGCCTCCCGAACAAGCCGGTTTCCGTAAAGGCTTTAGTACCGTAGACCACATACATACGCTGCGACAGGTTATACAGAAGACCGAGGAGTATAACCTCCCCCTTTGCTTAGCGTTTGTGGATTACGAGAAAGCCTTTGATTCGGTCGAGACCTGGGCTGTATTGCGGTCTCTCCAGCGATGCCAAGTCGATTACCGGTACATCGAAGTGCTGAAGTGTTTGTACGAAAACGCCACTATGTCAGTCCGTTTACAGGACCAGAACTCGAAACCTATTCGGTTGCAGCGAGGTGTGAGACAGGGAGACGTTATCTCTCCGAAACTGTTCACCGCTGCACTGGAAGACGTTTTCAAGATTCTGGACTGGAATGGGCTGGGCATAAACATAAACGGCGAGTACATCACTCACCTTCGGTTTGCCGACGACATAGTGGTCATGGCTGAGACTATCGAAGACCTTAATACGATGCTTGATGGCCTCAGTAGAGCCTCCGAACGAGTTGGTCTTAAAATGAACATGGGCAAAACGAAGATCATGTCGAATTGCCGTGTTGTACCTGCTCCCGTGAAGATCGGAGACTCTACACTCGAAGTTGTCGACGATTATGTCTACCTGGGACAAACCATCCAGTTAGGTAGGTCCAACTTCGAGAAAGAGGTCAATCGACGAATCCGACTCGGCTGGGCAGCGTTCGGAAAGCTACGCAATATCTTCTCGTCCCAAATACCGCAGTGTCTCAAGACGAAAGTCTTCGACCAGTGTGTGTTGCCAGTGATGACCTATGGCACTGAGACATGGCCGCTTACAATGGGCCTCATAAGAAGGCTCAAGGTCACCCAAAGGGCAATGGAGAGGGCTATGCTCGGAGTTTCCCTGCGAGATCAAATCAGGAATGAGGAGATACGCAGAAGGACCAAGGTAACTGACATAGCCCGTAGGATTGCAAAACTTAAGTGGCAGTGGGCAGGGCACATTGCCCGTAGAACGGATGGCCGATGGGGCCGAAAAGTTCTCGAGTGGCGGCCGCGCACCGGAAAGCGTAGCGTGGGTAGGCCTCCCACAAGGTGGACCGACGACCTGGTGAAGGTCGCGGGAATCCGCTGGATGCGGGCAGCGCAAGACCGGTCATTGTGGCGAACCTTGGGGGAGGCCTATGTCCAGCAGTGGACGTCTTTCGGCTGAGATGATGATGATGATGATGAGATCATTATTTCACTTGGTATTGTTTTAATGGTTATTATAATGATTAAAATTTTTAGATATCATGTTTCTTAATTGAATTCTTTTTATAACATCGTTGTACATCAGTCAAGCTGTAGAGATATTTCAGTCTAAAAATGCACGCCCCTCCACTAAAATGTGATTATAAATATTTAGTTAGAATATTTATTGAGCATTTTTTGTGTGAAAATAAATATTTATTGCAAAACTACTTAAAGAACAGGTTATAGTGAATCATCTAAAATTTTTAGATATGTTGCTTGTATTTGTTTGTATTTATGTATCACATACATAACTACAATCATGCATACAAGGACTATGCTAAAAACATAGCCCTCCCTTTTGCCGTAGTCGGGTAAAAAAAATAAGTATCTGAGAAACCCGAAATTTTCTCACACTTATATCATCCATTGTTTACAAACCCAGTGACGTCAGTACCGGTATCACGCATGCACTGAATGCACACAAATGCCGACACGTGCGATATCATCACGCTATCCCCATATCCGGGTCGACACGTGCCAAGTATCCGTTATACTGGTGTAATACCATACCTGTTCCGGTTTTGGTTACACAATGCTACTGATTCTGTTGTTACGGGAACTAAACTTGACTTAACTAAACACAGGGTGTTCAAAAAGTGAAAAATAATACTTGTGGTTTGGATGAGTATTGGGAATAGAATGAAATGGTATATGGTTAAAAAATATGGAATTCGAACACTTTTTAAAAATATTTTTTTTCTCCTGAATTAAAAAAAATATTGTATACATATATCAAAAACATATACAATTTTCACAAACTGTTTCTTGAATATTATTAATAAAATACAATAATATCAGAGGACAAAATAAAAAAAATATCGTCCAAACTCTATAGCGCCCTCAACGATACACCCCAACCCGTCCTTCTCATGGCGGTTATGTATGAGCAGGACAGCGATACTTTGAGTAGTCAAATTAAGTTTAACCATGTTGACGACCACAGAATTGACGCCAATGTTGGTACGTGTGTGATTGCAATCTGGATGTTGTGTGGGAAGGAGTTCTCGTTTCCTGATAGGGTATTAGGTAGTAAGTACCACTAGTGCCACTGCCTAAAAATAAATGGCGGCGTCTTCATCAGGCGCATGCCTCGCGCGAGCACTCACTTTTGACGTCGGAACGCATAGACGTAATGTCATAATATGAGTGCTCGGGTGAGGCGTGCGCGCCATATGGACACATCTAGTAGCTACGTCCAGAAGTGTCACATCCTCGCCAAGTTTGACTTGCCTCACGTGAGGCAAATGCGCGTCCTGCCTCACCTGAGCACTCACATTTGCCTCGCCTAGTTTGGCAGTCGTGAGACAGAACGATGTCAAACTGATTGATCGGGTATACCTTTCCCTGTCTAGTGTCAGTTGCCTCGCCATTTGCCTCGCGCGGCATGCGACTGAGGCAAACGTCGTGCTTCGCGACGCATGTGGGTGAGCAGCCTCGCGTGGCATGTGCATGTTGTAGACACGTCTAATGACTAATAACCAACATACCCTAGAGCAGCCATGTCAAACTCAACGCTCAAAGTCACTGGTGGGCCAAAAGCATGAAAACCGTAGACTAGGTGGGCCGCAAAAACCTTATCTTAAAGAAGACAAACTACTGAAAATCATAACGAAAATAGTACTATTATAGGACAAGTATTATATTTATTACATTTCCAATAAAAGGGACAAAACAAAAAATTCTAAACATTAACTTCTATTGCCAGATATTTGACATATTTTATCTTTAATTAAGTTGTATATTTGTACCGCGAATTTATCGGCGGAAATAACTTATATAGCGGCATTATATGGCTGTTTTCAAAACTGATTCGTGCCGCACGAAAATGCTCAGTGTGCTGCATGCGGCCCGCGTGCCTGACATGGCTGCTCTAGAGTGTCCTTTACGTGCCTATGGGGCGAGTTCCACAACATTAGCACATAAGTTAGTCCGTTAGTGCGTTGGTGAACCTTTGTTATAAGGGGCCATCTATAAATTACGTCACACGTAAAGGGGGGAGGGGGTCGATGAAATGTGACATTGTGTGACAAGGGGGTGGGAGGGGTCCTAAGTTTTGTGACGTCATATTAAAAAATCTAATATATCTAAGTATTAAAACCGAAATTTGAATTTTTAACGACAAATTTTGAAAAATTCAGAAAATTGTAAAAATATGTTACGTCACACAGGGAGGGGGGGAGTCTCACAAATGTGACCAGCTGTGACAAGGGGGGAGGGGTCTAAATCATGAAATTCGTGTGACGTATTTTTATGGATGGCCCCTAATAAGTGGACTAGACTCTTGAAACACAAGCCCTGCTCAGTATTAAAAAATGTAGATTTTTTCATCATACATCATCCATCATCATACGGCCAACGGTAGCCACATTTTGAGAGTTCGTTGACACTCTTTACCGTTTCTGATGTTCTGAAATTAATCCCCAATGGCAACAGTCATTCATCAAATGGTTATTGACAGGTGCTAAATCACTTTTGTACGTGTACCAAGAGTTTAACTGACCAGTGGCTAGAGTCTCCGTAACATTTTATATGACAAATTGTAAAGACTATCGGGTTCCCAAAGTTATAACCATTTGCCATGTGAATATTTTACGTAGAATTGCTATTGTGCGAGAAACTCATGGTATAGAGCGAGCTATTAATAGCAGAAGTTCCGTTCCTTCCACTCGACTCCACCAAAACGACACCATCGGTGGTGTCGTTTGGAATCTCTAGTCCATACGACACCACCCTAGTGATGTCCAGAAACGCGTGTTTTTCAGCTCCCAGTTCATTAAAATAAATAAATAAATATCAGACAACATCACATACATTGATCCGACCCCAAAATTATTATTTCAAGTTATCTATAGTTAAACGATAATTAATAAAACAGAGTTTATGAAATAAATAATTATAAACTAAACTAACTAAACTAAATAAATATAAACTTTATCAAATGACATACCTCATTAATGAAACTGCTTGAACTTAATTGGAGTTTTCATATCAACAACTTTGTATGTAGGTAACCTCACTAATAGTCGGTGGTGTCGTATGGACTAGAGATTCCATACGACACCACCGGTGGTGTCGTTCTGGTGGTGTCGAGTGGAAGGAATGAGAAGATCTGATCTGAAAAGATAAGCAAGGCTTCCGAAAAGGCTTCTACAAAGGAAAAGGTTAGTCAATACAATTTTGGTTTTGGACTCTCAAGATAGTCTCACTCAATAATGTTATAATAATTTTGTGTGTGGACGCTGCGAATGTAAAAGTGGGTTTATGCTTACGAACCGAGCACGAGCGGAGCAGCCCCCCTAGACAAGTGGCATGAACGCTAATCGAATAGTATAGAATGTAATGTAATGTAACGTCACGACTTTTTATCCCCGTTCGGGGCTAGTCAGAGGCTTGAGTGGCCATACACCACCACATTGTGGAGGTATTAACCAACTCAAAGCCCACATACACGTATAGTATAGAATACACTTCACAATGTATGGAAATGTCAAACGTCGCTATGTAGATCAAGAACAAGTTGCTATGTATATCACGTGACTTATGTCATTTCCATATATGAAGCGTAGCGATTTGAAGGAACGCTTGTAGACGTCAGCCACTTGTCTAGCACTTCAGGAGCCGAACACAAATTCGTGTAGTGTGGACCAACTACGAGCTTCGAAAGCGCGCTCGTTCGTGTTCGGCTGCGTTCGGCTCGTGCTCCGCTCGTGCTCAGCTCATTAGCATAGAGTAGACCCACCTTAAAATTTCTAGTTAAGTAAATAAGAGTAATCTTAACAAAGTAATTTAAAAGCGATTTATCACTGCTCCATGAATATTCTTTTTTGTGCCTACCTAACAATAACCGGATCGACATTTAAATAGACCCATCAATCATTGCGAAATATATAAGGTAACAAAACTTTACGGAAGGTGCTGGTAAATATTTTCTCACAGACTCTTCATTGTATTCTTACTTGACGTTATTTATCAAAGGTATTGAGAAATACGTGCCTAAGGTAACGTTTGTTATAAAGACAATATTTAGCTCATGGTGGTAGAGCCCAGATGTACTTGACTACAGCTCATGAATGGGCTGGCTCGACCCGGGTGGTACCACCCTCTCAGAGAAGAGCAGCGTAAATTCGCTATTAAAGCTGCGTTTCTTACTATGAGTGAGAGAGCCGGAAGCTCAACCCCCTTTACCCTTCCTCTATCCCACTTCCCTTTAGGAGGTGGGGACGTGCGAGCGACGCTGGTGGTATTGTAAGCATCTATAGGCAACGGTCACTGCTTGACATCAAGCGCGCCGTACGCTTACCACCTCAGTACCATGAAAAAAAAACTTCGTAAGTAGGTACTCCATGAGTTCCTTAAATTCCTTCATGAACTCCTTCATGAATTCCTTCATGAATTCTTAAGTTCCTCCATGAATTCTTAAGTTCCTTCATGAATTCTTAAGTTCCTTCATGAATTCTTAAGTTCCTTCATGAATTCTTAAGTTCCTTCATGAATACTTAAGTTCCTTCATGAATTCTTAAGTTCCTTCATGAATTCTTAAGTTCCTTCATGAACATGGCAGAAAGCTTTGTCAATCGCCGCACTCGCGTCGATACGAACCGAGACATTATTTGATAAGTCGTAACTTCATTTCTTACGAAATTCAAACCGGAACCGTCCAATATTATCGATAAACTAATTAAATTATATTTATTAAATTTTCCTCCGAAGACCTCGGTTGAAGAAATCGCCAAACTAATAGAGTTTTCTCCGCTAAAAGGTACTCCACAATCAGGATTCAATTATATATTTACTTTCTATTTTCAGGTCCTTGATAAACTAAAAGCCTTTTAAATAAACTAAACAATACAATGTGTAGATAATTGCGTATTTTACGAAAACATTAAAAACTTAAAGATAATTTATGAATGTCTTGAAGCGAGAATTAAAACATTTGTTTTTATTAAAACCTGGATCACTAAAAAGCCTGAAATAATATTTCTATTACCACCTCTGCCTACCCCTTTGGGAAAACCAGACGTGATGGTGTGTTATCGAGTATTTGGAGTCGGTGCCAATCTTGGTATGCCAAGTATAGCTACTATAAAAGTAAGAAGATAGATTGGGCTTTTTAGTGATCCAGGTTTTTTTTAAGTCGGTTTTTTTTTTTTATAAAAATAATTTTATTTCACGATTTTTAGTGGCGCCATACCAATGAACATTTTGGCATATTGAACCGTATGAAGTAAGCCCAACATAAGGTAACTGCTGTAAATCTTTGAGGAATTCCCTCGACTGTCTATGGTCTCCATCATTAGACCTGTAATGGCACTTATAACCCATATGGGTGCAAAGTTCTCTCCAATACAAATTAATCAAGCCCAAACACCAGGTAATTGCTGTAAATCGTTGAGGAGTTCTCTCGACTGTCTTTTGACTCCATCATCAGACCCCTAATGACAGTCACAACCCATCTAGGTGTAAAGTTCTCATCAATACTAATTAATCAAGACCAAACACAAGGTAGCTACTGTAAAACGTTAAGGAGTTCCCTTGACTGTCCCTCGTCTTCATCATCAGTCCCCTAATGACAGTCACAACCCATCTAGGTGTAAAGTTCTCATCAATACTAATTAATCAAGCGCAAACACAAGGTAGCTACTGTAAAACGTTGAGGAGTTCCCTTGACTGTCCCTCGTCTTCATCATCAGTCCCCTAATGACAGTCACAACCCATCTAGGTGTAAAGTTCTCATCAATACTAATTAATCAAGCCCAAACACAAGGTAGCTACTGTAAAACGTTGAGGAGTTCCCTTGACTGTCCTTCGTCTTCATCATCAGATCCCTAATGACAATCACAACCCATCTAGGTGTAAAGCTCTCATCAATAGAAATGAATTAAGTCCAAACACAAGGTAGCTACTGTAAAACGTTGAGGAGTTCCCTTGACTGTCCTTTGTCTTCATCATCAGACCCATAATGACAGTCACAACCCATCTAGGTGTAAAGTTCTCATCAATACAAATTAATCAAGCCCAAACACCAGGTAATTGCTGTAAATCGTTGAGGAGTTCCCTCGACTGTCTTTCGGCTCCATCATCAGATCGACTCCAGACCTTCATAAAATAGTAGTGCTTTAAAATACTTAATGAAAAAAATTACAAACGCACTAGTCGCCCCTACGATTTTCGAAGGTTCCCCTCGATTTCTCCGAGATGCCATCATCAGATCCTGGTTTCCTTATCATGGTACCACCCCCGGAAAATCTCCTTTCCAACAAAAAAAGAATCATCAAAATCGGTTCATAAACGACGAAGTTATCCGCGAACACACATAAAAAAAAAAATAAAAAAAAAAAAATACGGTCGAATTGAGAAACCTCCTCCTTTTTTGAAGTCGGTTTAAAAATACGCATAAGTTACAAAATCTATATTTAATTTTACAAAATTAATTGCAAGTTATTTTTACACAAATCATAGAGACATAGGTACCATTGTATGTTTTGTTTATAAATATTCAATTATAATATTCTTAGTTTATATATTAAATTATAATGATCTCAAGTATCAAGTCATAGTATGGATTTAAGGACTAAGTACGCGAACCATAGTCTATAAGTAATTGAGACTAGGTGGAACAGGTGTTTGGATCACGTATTTTTAAATACTAAGAATAGGGGCACCTAGTCCCGCATTTACTTAGTATAACCCATCTCTAGCATAGACTAATTATCTCAACAAATGGGCAAACGTGACCTAACACAGGTTTATTACTCAAGATTATTATAAAATATTATTAAATACTATTGTATGAAGTATCGGATGGAACATTCCAATGGCGGCTTCGCGGAGCGCTTAACGGCTGGGAGTGACATAATGATAGCTCTGGCGGATGGCTCTGGCGCGCCGCTTGCCTCTGTTGGACGCACCCATGGCTCGGGGCATGTGAACGCACCTAGTATACTTACTAGGTGCGTTCACAGGTGTACATGAGCCGAGGAGCGCACCCAAACAATCAATATTGCATCAGACTACGTATACAAAACGTTATATCTGATTGCTCGGGCATCGCTGCTAGGGGCTTGTGGATGCGACCAATAACGTGACCACTGATAGCCGATAGATAGCCGAAGTTGATATTCAAAGTCAAGCTATAACATTCAAAATACTCGATATGACCTTTTAAATTATTATACATTGCTAAACATTAAGCCGTGACACTAATACTTTCTATATTTAGCCATTTTTATCATGCAAATTTTTACCATTTAGCAACACTTACGACTGTTAATTTTTTACATAAAACATGTTCTTATCTATTCACTGTTTTAATTAACACATCTTGAGGATTTTAGTAACGTTTTATTCTTGGAAAATTAAATTTAGATTCTTACTTTACGTTTTTAGGCAGTGTTATTTATTTGACTCCAATAGATTTAAGGGCCTCCGCAGACTTGCTACTTTTAGCATCGGCGATCGGCGATTTTGATGCTGCGTTTCGCTCGTTCGCGCTCGAAGAAACGCGACGCAGCATAGATACGTCACAAAATCGCCGGTCGCCGATGCTAAAAGTAGCAAGTCTGCGGAGGCCCTAAAATATAATTAACGATTGTTCGATCTCTCATGACATTTTTATTAAATTTTAAATACAGCAGTCATCATTTCTTCATGATTTTACGTATAAGTATTTAATTGCGAAGAAAGTAGGGTTTGGAAAGCCAGCTGGTAAATGGCGGCGATCGCAATTATTCGAGTATGTAAGCTACCGAGTTGACACTTTACTCTGACCTCCTTGGTTCTGGGAATATGTGGATCAAGTCCGTAAAGTACATTATTTCTTGAATATACACGTTGACATTTTAACTAAGAACCGGTAAATTCTGAACCGCAATTACGAGGTGCGGTGCGGTGCCGCACGATAAAATATACAGGGTTATTGGTAAAACACTAACAACCTTACAGGGGCGTATTACTTACATCAAAAACAACAACTTTTGTTCTATGAATTTATACAAAACAAAACAAAAACAAAAAGTCACTTTATAAAATGTATGATTTTTTTTTCACATCTAGAAGAAAGTCATGGTACGTGGTTGTATTACACTTTGCCCTAAAGTACCTAAACGTACCACGGCTATTCTCTAGATGAGCATATTTTCTTGTTTCATACATTTTGGAGTGTGATTTTTTGTTTTTTGTTTTGTAAGAGTCATAGAACAAAAGTTGTTGTTTTTGATGTCAGTAATACGCCCCTGCAAGGTTTTTAGTATTTTACCAATAACCCTGTATATTGTGCTAAACCACCAAGCCAACTAGGAGCCTGTCAAATGTGACGTCACCCGCACAAAAAGGCGGTGGCGGTGTGCGGGAGGTGCGGCAGGCGGGAAGCCGCAGGCGGTGGCGGGTGTGCGGGCGGGGAAGCCGCATTCCATCCGAGTTCCTAGTTGGCTTGGTGGAGTATTGGTGTGATGGCTTTGACCGCACCACAGCGCCGCGCCGTGAAATTTTCAACGCTCAACCGAAAGTTAAGTAAGCAATAAGCGGCACAGTTAAAATGTTATTGCCATAACTTTTAATCAATTGATTGTTTACCGGAAGTTACAAGGAGATATTACGAAGGTTCTGAATAAAGAACAACAATAAATTCAAACTTATTTAATTGACGATGAATTTGGACTAAAACGATTTTCAAACTGCCTTTATTTGACCTCGTGATTTTCAAACAATATACCTACCTATTTTAAAATACTATGGAGTACAGATATGACGGGAATAATTCCATTATGATAAAAGCTCCAATGAAGGATATCAACTTTCAGACAAGTGCATACCTAGTCATTACCTACTTATCCAGACTTACGACATATAAAGTGCAACCTAGCTAAACCGATGGCAATTAACCGTGTCCGAGCAATTATCGTGCGATAGACGTCATTGCAATTTACATGGTAATGCCACTCGGTGCAGTTGCAAGGCTTAGATAACGATTTTGGGTAGCAGTATTTTTGTGTAAATATTAATGTTTTTTTTCGTATGGTGGAACAATATTGTGTAGTTTATCTATCTTTTCAATCATCATAGTTTTTAATTAATTTAATTAATTAATTTGGGTATACGTCCCCTCCCCCCCATTTTACTTCACGTGTCTCTATGTGACGCCGCTTCCATGCATCCCTCCAGATAACAGTCGAGGCCATGACGCCATCTTTTCCTAGATCCACCGCGACGGCGACGACGTCCCATTATCTAGTTACTAGATGGTTACTAGATACAGAATGGGTACCTACTAGATTCGAGTAGGTACCCATTCTGTATCTATATTCTTTTTTTTTAATTTGCAATTATACAGAGTACCAAATCGAAGTGGATTGGAAGGCAAAGATTGTTATGCAGTCCGCACACATTCATTTAAGTATTAAATGAACAATACACACTTATTACATACCAAAAGTAGTAGATAATGCGACATTAAGTTACTAATAGCAATAGGAAGTGGCTGCGATGTTCTTATAAGGGCCATAACACACCTAGTAGCCATGGAGACGTCGCTAGGCTTACCAGGCGACCGACTGGCGACGAAATGGCGACCGTCGCCAGTCGGTCGCCAGGTATGATACCTGTCATATTTTGTCATATTTTCACTTGGCTACGGGGTTGGCGACGTCGCCATGGCTAGTAGGTGTGTTATGGCCCTAAGGTTTCCAATACAAGCCAAAAACACCGCTAAGAATGCGTTTATGAAATTGAAAACAAATTTTGGAAAAATGTGCGAATATCGTCCGAATTATTTTTCCGATACTTATGCATAGGTATGCTTGGGACCTATTTCGGACTTCTGAAACACCTTTAACTCACTTAAACATAAGTTGCATAACGTGATCAGGCGCGAGCCTTGACACAAACGAATATGCAGTATTCAATCGGCCTTACCTTAATACAACAAGATTTCTTGATGACATAGGTAGGTAGTACCCACAGAGTAAAGACTAAAGAAAGAGGTGCCCTTATTAGATATATGTATGAAAAAAAACGTGGTCATTGTTTTTTCATTTTCATTGTTCTATCTACCGGTAAATAGTTGAACTGCTCGCTTCGTTTTATGTCGATGTTAGTACTAGGCCGACCACTCGGCCGAGTTGCTTAGGGCCAGTCCCCTTAGTAATTGGTCCATGGTAGTACCTAACCTACCTATTTACATACATAATACTGATGCAGTGATGCCGCTGGCTCTTTTTAGTGTTACCCTATACAAGAGGAAAAATAACCGTATTTAACAAAAAAAAACATACGTTATCTTGTATAGAAAACATAGACTCGAAATAATACATCTGCAATTTACGAGATTACGAAATTTGACGGCTTCGTCGTCGTCGAATCTAAACGTCAAACAATTTTCGTTCGTAAGAAATGTCGGAATCAATGAGAAACGTAGTAGGAAATACGCGAATTTCGTCCGAAATTTAGTTTTCGTTTGAAACAGAGTAGGCCCTCTGGCACAAATACAAAAACGATAAGGCCGTTCAAAATTTGCTTGTGGCGGGAATCGAACCCGGAACGACCTGAGTTAACCGAAAGGCATAAGCTCGAACCACTGCGCCAAGCGGCCGTCAGTATCACTAATAGATAGGTAGGTATCGTTGAATGCAGTAGCTACCATGAACCTAATACTAAAGGACTGGGTCTAAGCAGCTAAGCCGCGTTGCTTAAACATCGCACAACTTGGCCGGTGACGTAATCACAGTAGGCGTGGCTTAAGTCAGTGTGCTGTTGGCGTTCGTCCTGTGCAGACGTCTTGCCAACGTTCGCATCCCAAATATAATTATATTCGACACTAGATGGCGTCCCTTTGTACGTAATTTGTCATGATCATACACTTAGTGACATCTAGTGCAAATAATTAAACTACGTACTAACATCGTCATAAAACGAAGCGAGTAGTTCAGCTATTTCCCGGTAGATAGATGCCACGCATTTCTTAACCCCCACCACCCGCGCCATCCCGCGCAAATTACCACGCGTTGTTTAATAGATAAATCTAATAAGGGCACCTCTTTCTTAAGTCTTTACTCTATGGTAGCTACATAATAAATATCATAGTAGAGGAATTCCAATAAGTATTTAAATACCACAATGAGCAAATAAATTACATCGATAAAATCTACTGAGAAGAACTTTATTTGCACAACACATTCAAAGTGTACTCGGGCCAATGACAAGATGATTGCGTGTTAAGGTGATACAAATGTTCAACTGGGTGGGTCTAAGTAAATGGTTTGATGAAGCAGCTGGCTTATGTGCAATATAAAGTATACAACATTAAACCTCATATGGTCGGGAATAAAATGGCTTAGCCGATTTACTTTAAATGTTACCAAATTTTGTAGAAATCGATTTCAAAATATGAAATTGTCAACTTTAATCGTAAATGTTCTCCATAGCAACTGAACAGATTTACGTGAAACCTATACCAGAAAAATTGTCAAGACTTGTCTAAGAATCCGTGGATCCAAGATTTAATATTAGTCATTTTATTTAAAAAATAATTAATAATAACCTTAAATATGCGACAAACGTCATGGGTCATCATGACTTGGACTGCAAAATGTTCGTCGCAGATCCGCGATGGCGGCCTCCAAAGCTGGACGTGCGCGCAAATTTTTGCGTGAAATTCGTAAAAAAATTACGTCTTCTTAGCATTTTATGAATTAAATCACGTTTTAAATAGTTTAAATATAATATTGAACATAATTTTTAGGATATTATATGATTACAAATATTTTTAAATTAATATTTATGTCAGTGACGCGTTTTGTTGTCATCATAGATTATGAATAATATAGAATGATGAATAGGTATATGATTAAAAAGCATAATCGTCCTCTAAAAACCGCTTACCTACTTTCTAATCTTATTGTCTTGCCTAACAACAACAACAGGTTGGGCTAACAATCAGAAGGTCCCAGGTTCGATCCCCGGTGGGGCATGCACCAATGGATGAATTTTCATCTATGTGTATAATTTACAGTTCGCTGACGGTGAGGGAAAACATCGTGAGGAAACCTACCTATCCATCAGGATTAGGTAATAGTCAGTTCCTGTATACACGGCGACAAGGTTCACCACCTGTCACGTTGGGTTCTGACTATCTGGTGAAACGTGGGCTTTGAGTTGGTTAATCCCTCCACAATGTGGTGGTGTATGGCCACTCACGCCTCTGACTACCCCCGAATGGGGATAAAAGTCGTGACGTTACATTTCATTTTTTCATATTTTTTGTCTTGCCTATGATATATTTTTATACCACTGAGTTGCTAGACAAACTTGTTTTTTTTTGGCGGGAAGTGGCGAAGTGCAACATTGAAAATCTATATTATTATAGGTAGGTACTTGACACTGGCTATATGCGACAAGAAAAGCCAAGACAAAAAAACATGCGTACGGCCCGCCTGATGTTAAGCGTGTTTCAGTTGATGTTATTCATACTACTTAATATTAGTAATACGACATTATTTTTGTTTGCTTATTTTTAAGTAGGACTAACCACCGTTTGGTGGGGTAGTACCACCCTCTCATAGAAGATCGGCGTAAAACAGCTATTACAGCTGCGTTTCGTACGATGAGTGAGAGAGCCGTAAGCCCAAACCCCCCCCCTTCTCCCCTACCCCTTCCCTTCAGGTCGGCAATGTTTACTATATGTTTAGTTTTATTGAGCATCAGGATTAAGTTGGGAGACCGGAGTTCAATGCTCTACATTACTAAACCATACATCAAATAAACATCACAGCTTCTTAGGGATGGGTCCAAATTTAATAAGTCGCTAAATTTGCAGTGCTAAATTTATTTAGTGTCATCACCTGTTAAATATTTTTTTAGAAATGTAACGTCACCACTTTTATCCCCATTCGGGGGTAGTCAGAGGCTTGAGTGGATATACACCACCCCATTGTAGAGGTATTAACCAACTCAAAGCCCACGTTTATACAGGTGAATTTTTCAAGTGTGCGTGGATGGCCAAATCCGAAACTATAAGGAATATCGAAAGGTACTCAAAGAAGTCTCGGGGCCGATTTTGGTGAAAACTAAAACTGCAACATTAGATTTTTGAAAAAAACTAAATTCGTAGCCAGGAATCGAACTAGTTGATTTCGAACTAGTTGAAAAAAACCACTTACTATATTATTACACCATTCGATAGTGTCGCTGATAAGGAACGAATTCTGGGAAGTAATGACATACGGAAAACTTAAAAAAAACTGTGTTTTTTAATAAACTGCTGGATATTTTCAAGTTGACTGTAATAAGTCATACGTACATTACCTTTACCTTGTTCGAAATTATGCTCAATATTTTTATTTATTTACCTTCGCAGCGCAGTCATCTTCATAACATTATGTTCTAATTACAAATTTTCAATCATTTTTGAACAATTAATCAGTTTAGGTTTAATAGTTAGGTAACTTAAGAGAAATAAAATACTATTTTGTTTAAAATTAGCTCTTTCCTTAAGTTTACCGTAAAAACAATATTCGTAGCCAGGAATCAAACTAGTTGATTTAGAATAAAAAACCAAATACTGTATTATTACACCATTCGATAGTGTCACTGAATAGAAACGAATTTTGAGAAGTAATTACAACTTCTCAAAATTCGCATGTGTGTGTGCATAATTTACAGTTCGCTGACGGCGAGAGAAAACATCGTGAGGGAACCTACCTATCCCTCGGGATTAGGTAATAGTCAGTTCCTGTATACACGGCGACAAGATTCACCACCTGTCACGTTGGGTTCTGACTATACAGGGTGAATTTTTCAAGTGAGCGTGGATGGCCAAATCCGAAACTATGAGTGATATCGAAAAGTACTCAAAAAAATCTCGGGGCTGATTTTGATTGATTGTTTGATTGTTTGAAAAACAATAGTCGTAGCCAGGAATCGAACTAGTTGATTAAGAATAAAAAACCACATACTGTATTATTACAGCATTCGATAGTGTCGCTGATAAGAAACGAATTTTGAGAAGTAATTACAATTTTCATCAAAATCAGCCCCGAGATTCTTTTGAGTACATTTTGATATCACTCATAGTTTCGGATTTGGCCATCCTCGCACACTTGAAAAATTCACCCTGTATAGTCAGAACCCAACGTGACAGGTGGTGAATCTTGTCGCCGTGTATACAGGAACTGACTATTACCTAATCCCGAGGGATAGGTAGGTTTCCTCACGATGTTTTCTCTCGCCGTCAGCGAACTCTAAATTATGCACATAGATGAAAATTCATCCATTAGTGCATGCCCCAACAGGGATCGAGCCTGGGACCTTTTGATTGTTAGCCCAACCTGTTCACCACAGTCGCTTGCAGTGCAATTGTTATCCCGAGATTCGAGTCTTCATGATTTTCCCTGTTTTCGGAACAATACACACTTAGGTGTTGTAATTATTATGTATTGTTCCGAAAACTAGCAAAGTGGAAGCTCGAAGAACCCCAGCGAGACAGTGGAGCACATCTTGCTTCATTGCCCTGTATTTGCACGCCAAAGATATGATGCACACACAAACATAATAAAATTTGTACGGAACCCTCAGAGCACGAGTCCTACTTGCACTTGTCCGGTTTTAATTTGTAATGAGTAGCCCAAATACAAATTTTCATATCTCTAGCTTCAGAAAAATTGGGACGCCTATACAAACTTGCACCCCCTATTTTACACCGTTAGAGGTGAAATGATCAAAAACGCTGAAATTACTATTCTTAGTTAATAAGAAGCCTAAATACAAATTTTCTTGTGCCTAGCTTTAGAAAAAATTGAACCCCCATATAAACTTCCACCCCTTATTTTACCCTCTTGGGGGTAGAATTTTCAAAAGCGCTGAAATTACTATTTTGTATTTGTATTAGTAGCCTAAATATAAATTTTCATGTTTCTAACTTCAGAAATGAGGGAATTCCATACTAACTTCCAACCCTTATTTTACCCCCTTAGGGTAAGAATTTTCCAAAATCCTTCCTTTGCTCTTCTTTTACGCTATGAAAGGTACTTACTGTCCAAATTTCATGTTTGTATCACCAGCGGTTTGAGCTGTGCACGTTTTGACGGACGGACAGATAGACAGACGGACAAAAAGTGATTCTATAAGGGTTCCGTTTTTTCCTTCTGAGGTACGGAACCCTAAAAACTCACAAAACGAGGCGTTTTGTGGAGCAAGTATTTTATTTTTAATTATACCATATATTATTATTATCATGGAGCTGCTCCAGACCCATGGCTCTGGCTTGAAAATCTTGACCTTACATGAAAATTAGTATTTCGGCTACTCAGCCTACAAATACAAATATTCATGTCTCTAGCTTCAGAAAAACTGAGACTATCCATAGATACTTTCTCCCATTAATTGTTGAATTCTCAAAAATCCTTCCTGTGGTCTTCTTCTACGCTATAAAAAGTTACAATTTCATGTTTCTAACCCAAGCGGTTTAGGCTGTGCACATTTTGACAGACGGACAGATAGACTGACGGGCAAAACAGTGATCCTATGAGGGTTGCATGCATGCCCGGCATGCGTTGCATTGCCACTCCATCCGTCCGTCATCCTCCATCAATCCATCAGTCAAATAAGGGGTAACCTTTTCCAAAAATGTGCGCGTACTAGGTCGCAGGCACAGCTAGTAACTAATAAGGATTAGTACTACTTTTATTTCAGTTATTACCCGATGTTGTCAACAATTTTTCTTGTTTGCAGTTATTTAGAATTTTAAGTTGTTTTAATTTTACTTATTTTGTCCTATAATATTAAACATTTAAATTATGTACTAGTCTTTTTTTAAGTAGTACTACCTATTACCCAGTGTTGGGCAAAATTAAATTTCAGAACAATTAAAAATTAACAGTTAGTGAGCTTTTATTTACTATATCAACAAAATAACAATAAAAAAGATTACAAAGATAAAATAACCTACCCACCTACATATTAATAAAAATGTAATACTTAAATTGTACTTAAGATTTAGTGAAAATTTTCCTTTACGAAGTTACCCTTATACGACTAAATAAAAGTAGGCAAGATACGAATGTAGTATATGAGTCACTTCTGTTTTTGATTTATCATGTCGTCTTTTTGATGTATCGTGGCGTATCGAAAATTCTAAATTCAAAAAATTCAACTCGCGGTCCTACGACATTGTTTGAGCAAAAAGCGGTCAACCTCGAGCTGTCAGTTGCAATGGTTCCAGCCTTAATATTGAATCGAATACGCTGCATTTATGGCGACATAATAGTGCTAAGGTTTACTACTCATTGTAATTAAGAATGTTGTTTACGCGCTCCTGTGAGTCTACCTCATAGAGAATATAGACAGAAGAGATGTTCTTATTTCCCTATGAAACAACGCTTGACAATTTGCGCGGGTGAAGGGGTGTTAGATAACGCCTATTTTTCTATATTCTATCTACCGGTCAATAGCAAAACTACTCACTTCGTTCTATGTCGATGTTAGTACGTAGTTTAACTTTTTCACACTAGATGTCACTAAATGTAGGATGGTAAAGGGACGTACAAAGATGCGCCATCTAGTGCCGAGTAGAATTATATTTCGGATGCGAACGCTGGAAAGACGTGTGCACAGGACGAACGCCGACAGCACACTGACCTAAGCCACGCCTACTGTGATGACCGTCAGGGGCCTAGTGGAGCCATAGGGCCCGGGTGCTTTAACCGTCTCCTTTCCATATATCCTCCATGGTTTGCCTTGAAGTTCTTTGGTATTGTGTAAACTAACCTAACCCAGCCTTAAGTCATTTTCACATATTATTACATTTATATACTGAACTAGATCTGCTCGCGACTTTGTACGCGTAAATTTAGAAAAAAATCGCGCTCTAAAAAGTATGAAACAAGAAAATATTCTCATCTAGAGGATAGCCGTGGTCCGTGTAGGTCCTTTAGGGCCAAATGGCATATGAACACGGACCACGGCTATCCTCTAGATGAGAATATTTTCTTGTTTCATACTTTTTAGAGCGCGATTTTTCAGTAGTCGGGTTTTAGTTTTTAAACTTACTTTTTATTTAATTATTTTGGGGTTATAGGTAACAATATATATATTTTTGAAATGTGCTCATCAAGCTCTTTCATTTGATACCCCACATGGTTTTATTAAAAAATGTTTTTTTTTTAATTCATGACATTATGTCCTCTAGAGGGCGCCTCATGCAATTTTATGTGACGTCACTTAGCCTATAACCAGCGCGCCATTAAGCCGCTTCTAACGATACCTCATTTGTCAAATTACGACAAGTAGTTTGGAAGTTAGGTGGGAACAGACGCACATACATACATACATACATACATACATACATACATACATACCGGTCAAAATCATAACCCTCCGCCGTAGTCGGGTAAAAAGATTACCCGCGGCTATGTTCGCGTGGTAATTCCTGGGTTTTAATATATTTGCGCGGAACTCTAATTATTTTTCTAAAATAAAAGTAGCTTAAGTTACTCCTTATAACAAGCTATTTGGCAATGAAAGTCCCGTCGAAATCGATCCAGTCGTTTCGGAGATTAGCCGAAACAAACATCCATTTACATTTTAAGGTGGTAGCGCCAAGCTGTAGCCAATTGACTGCAGCTCATAAACGGGCTGGCTCGACCGGGGTAGTACCACCCTCTCACAGAAGATCGGCGTAAAGCAGCTATTACAGCTGCGTTTCGTACGATGAGTGAGAGAGCCGAAAGCCCAACCCTCCTCCCCCACCCTCCATCCCACTCCCCTTCAGGTCGGCAATGTGCGAGCAATGCCTTTGGTATTGTAAGCATCTATAGGCTACGGTAACTGCTTAACATCAAGTGGGCCGTACGCTTTTTGCCACCACAGTCCTATAAAAAAAACCAGATAGATAAAAAAAAAAATCTTTGTTATAAGTATACTTACATATACTCACATATACTTACATATACTTACATATGCTTTTAGTAAAACGCTGTTATTTTGACATTACAAACAGAGACTTCAATTTTATTTATTTGTATTCATTAAATTACACGATAATCATGGAAACAACATTCAGATCCCGATTACCTACCATTAAGTTCCAATACAATATTGCTGCAAAACGCTTTTGGAAGGCCAGTATCGCGATTTTAATTTGCCATCCATCGTCCGAATTTCTGATTCCCAATTACCGAGGGCCCGGTTTTACGACAAAAAAGGAAATCATCGCCGTTTCGCAATGTTAAGTCATTTATCATGTCAGTATCAGATTCCCTTGACGGCGGCTGATATACTCATTGCTGGATGTGCCTAAGCTGAAAACATGTACTTATAGTATTAGCTCTTTGACGTCCCACATCTGAGCATGGGCCTCCCCTCAACGTGAGGGGGATTCAGGCCATAACCCACTGGCCCAGTGCGGGTTGGTGTATTTCACGTCTTTCGAAAATTAGTTAAATTTTCTAAGACATTCAGGATTCCTCACGATGTTTCTATCACCGTGAGCAAGTGATCATATATTATTAAAGTTTGAATTCACAAACGGATTATTCGTAATTTACCGTGGTTCGGTTATCACTGAGATCGTCCATTGTAGGTATTCAAGAAGAGTTGTTTAAAGCCCTTAGGGCCTCCGCAGACTTGCTACTTTTAGCATCGGCGACCGGCGATTTTGTGTCGTATCGATGCTGCGTCGCGTTTCTTCGAGCGCGAACGAGCGAGACGCTAAAAGTAGCATGTCTGCGGTGGCCCTTAAAGTCGGTGAGTTAGCCTGATGTTTTATTTTTACTAAAATACCTCTTAGGGCCATATTAATAAATCGATCTCAAGATTGAGATCGAACTTGAGATGCTGTTTTGACAGATGTTCCATACATTAAACGTCAAAACTGCATCTTAAGATCGATCTCAACTTTGAGATGCATTTATTAATACGAACCTTACAGTTGGTGATTTAGCCTAGTGTTCTTTTTTAGTAGCGACTGTAGCCTAGGGGTGAACAGGATGGGCTAACAATCAGAAGGTCCCAGGTTCGATCCCCGGTGGGGCATGCACCAATGGATGAATTTTCATCTATGTGCATAATTTACAGTTCGCTGACGGTGAGGGAAAACATCGCGAGGAAACCTACCTATCCCTCGGGATTAGGTAATAGTCAGTTCCTGTATACACGGCGACAAGGTTCACCACCTGTCACGTTGGGTTCTGAGTATCTGGTGAAACGTGGGCTTTGAGTTGGTAATACCTCCACAATGTGGTGGTGTATGGCCACTCAAGCCTCTGACTACCCCCGAATGGGGATAAAAGTCGTGACGTTACATTTTTTAATTCAAAAACACACCTCTTACTACCCACAAGCGAGATCAAGACAGTCGCTTCCAGTTTACCTTATAGAACGGGTTGCATCTCGTGAGGCTCCATTTAAGGGCAAACCTGACACCGATCTCTGCTCACGTCACGGAAAAGTACTGAGCCGTGTGAAATTATAACGATATCTCCGCGCAAGAAAACAGAAAGTTCGTCGAAATTCCGTTATGTAACGATGAACGCTTTTTGTCTTTTTATACAGTGGAGTAACGTGTAACGCTTAATCTATTACAGGGGGCTTACCACAAGCTCTTATTGCGATTCAATTATAGGAACGTTTTAACGACGTTTTAATGACGTCTCTTATTGTCATGACAATAAGGTACGTCATTGCACAAAAAGTCGCTGAAACGTTAATACGTTCCTGTAATTGAATCGCAATAAGAGCTTGTGGTAAGCCCCCAGTTGCCGTTATTAGTGGGATTATAAAAAATAAGAGAGAAAAAATGTGTTGGTATTTGTAAATGTATTAGGATTGAATCTATTGTAGGTATTACAGTAATAATATCCTGGGACATTTTTTACACACGGCTACCTGATCCCAAACTAAGCAGAGCTTGTACTATGGAAACCAGATAACTGATATTACTACATATACTACTTTTTTATTTGTAAATACATACTTAATATACATATACACCCAGACTCCGGACATACAGACATGTTGATGCACACAAATTCATGTCCCGGGTAGGAATCGAACCTACGACCTGCAGCGTGAAAGGCGCCATCACGCCAACCACGCCAACGGGCTCGTCAATCGTATGTATTAGGTATCTAATCTCTAGAACTATTGAGCCAGTTCTGAAAATTATATTCCTTATAGAAAGCTACAATATCCTGAGTAACAAAAAAGGTTTATATCTTGAAATTATACCCAGAGCAGCGGGTATTTACCCACTGCTCTTCTTGTTTAAAATTTATAGTTCTAATTTAAAATAAACCTTAAACTCTTCCTTAGACAATATTTTACAACCACATCGCTCTTGTCACGATAACCTTTAACAACATAGCTGTAGTAAGTACTTACTGTAAAAAGGGAATTTCCCTTTGCGTGAAAAACAAGCGCAAAGTATCCGACTATAATTTTTTATTCTTTGTTACAGACATCGGACATAATGGGGTCAGACGAGAAGAAAGGAAGCATTGTCTTGGACAACTTTAATTCAACGTAAGTAAAATTGAGTATCAGTAAACGACCGGAGATTAAGCAACGCTTGGCAAGTCAGGCAGAGATGGGTGACCATTTAGTGGCATTTGGATTGAGCTTCTCCGTACTTCGAAGGGCACTTTAAAAGTTGGTACCGGTTGTTGTCATCTAGGCAGCAGCATCTTCTCATCGTATGGTTAGTGGCCTACAGATTGTTCAAGCCCGCCCGAAGGCCCCTGAAGAGGCTTAACGACGGCTGCCTAGATTACAACAACTGGGACCGACTTTTTATGTGCCCTCCGAAGCACGGAGACGCTCAGTTCAAATGCCGCTAAATGGTCACCCATGTCTGACTGACCTTGCCATGCGTTGCTTGACCTCCGGTCGTTTACCGATCAGTGATTGCACCTGGCTATGTACTATGTACATATCTGAATAGAAGCTCGCGCATTGGGCAATTAGTAACCTTCACCCATGCTTTTTCAGAACTGAAAAGAACCCAAGGAAATAATTATCCCAGATAGCGTACAATTTACAGTTTCAGTAAACACTTTTCCCGGAACACAATGCCCTAAATAAGATTACATCTAGATTGACTTTTAGATTAAAGCGTATTATGTTTCAATTAAAACATTGTTCTGCAAGATGGGAAGCGCCCGGAGCTCCAATATCGTTTTGATTAAAAAATACGGTATCATAATTTCTATTAAAATTAAACAGGATATTATTACACAAGTTTTAAATAACTACTCATCCATTGATGTATTATTTTAGCAGATATGATACGTTCTCACATCGCAATCACTAACTTGTGTTGGGGTACCACTACATGCAGCGATATTCATACATCTGTTATACAATATAGCTTTTCCCCGCGACTTCGTCCTCGTAGAATTTAAATTAAAATAATCGGATCTCCGATCCCGGATCCCGTATCTCGGATCCCAAAAATATAGCCTATGTTACTCGGGGATAATGTAGCATTCTAATGGTGAAAGAATTTTTGAAATCGGTCCAGTAGTTTTCGAGTTTACTCAACACAAACATCCATACATGCAAACCTCTCTTTATAATATTAGTATAGACAATGACGAACGCTGGGCACAGTGGTTTGAACATTGGCCGCTCAGCTCACTGCAACGGATGGTTGCAGGTTCGATTCTTGCCAGAGGCAAATTTCGGTAACGGTCTTTTAGTTATTTACCCTGGTCTGGCTATCATTGGGATCATCCCCAGTTCATTGTATGGTAGCCATAGTACAAGCGTTGCTTAGTTTGGGACCATACAGTTGGTGTGTAAGTCTAGCGATATATTTTTTTAAATTATGTTATTTACCTTTCACATTCATTGCAGGACGAACCTCGCGGCGAATCCAGGTTTCCAGTCGACCTTAAGTTTGGGCTCAAAAGAAGTCATCAGCGAGAAAGCATACAATCCATTCGAACACAGAAAAGTAGCACATCCAAATTCGTAAGTACACCACGCTATAAGTAACTTCATAAAGGTCATTTGGGGCGACCAGGGGGCTTACCACAACCTCTTATCGCGATTCAATTATAGGAGCGTTTTAACGTTTCAGCGACTTTTTGTGCAATGACGTACCTTATTGTCATGACAATAAGAAACGTCATTGCACAAATGGCCGCTGGAACATTAAAACAAAACTGCTATAAGAGGTGGTGGTAAGCCCCCAGATGCGTTACATGCCTTGCTCGAGCACTCATGTTATGAAATTATATCTATGCGTGTCGACGTCAAAACTAAGTGATCGGGCGTCACATGCAAGGCATCTGTACGCACCAATTGGTCTAAGGTTATTTAGTGCTGCCATGCCTCGCCTGAGCACACATAATGTTTATGCGTTCCGACGTCAAAACTAAGTGCTTGGCGTGGCATGCGCTTGATATAGCCATTTATTGGACGTAATCCGAATTCGGCCCCAAGGCTGCCTTACTGATTAATAATCACCGATAATAATTTATTTATCGAATTCCGACATGTGGGCCATAGGAACCAGGCCGAAGGACCAGAAAGGACATGTTGTATTTAGCACGTATAAATATTTTTGTACTTCACTATAAAATACCTACTGACCGACTACCAACTGTACATAAAATATCAAGATTGGTATACAGAGTGGTGACGACATAACGACAATAACTGAAACCACATACTAGGTAACACGTGAGTAGTTCGTACATAAAAAAATATCAAAATATATTCAAAGGTATATAGGCCACGCGATGGCTTGTTTACTTCTACCATTTTAACTTTACGCCTTCAAATGCACCGCCAAATACACCGACACCGAAGCGATTTTGCCACACTTGTACCTACAGGGTCAGTAGGGTCAGTAGGTCAGTAGACGATTATAAAGGATGTAGGGTAACGGTTAGATGATTTCCTTATTTAATTTGTGCGAAAATTTAAATTTAACAATTTTGATGTTAATTTGTCAATTTTAAACGAAAGTTTAAAGTTTTTAAGTATGTGATCGACTAGTAGTTATTGTGATTAAATTTATTGTCGTAATGTCGTCACCACCCTGTATAATCAATTTCAGAACAATCGGCTCGCTAGTCCACCTGCTGAAGTCTTCTCTCGGCTCCGGTATCCTGGCGATGCCAGCCGCCTTCAAGAACGCTGGGCTGGCGGCCGGCGCTATTGGCACCATCGTCATCGGGTTCATTTGCACACATTGCGTTTATGTATTGGTAAGCATTTTATGTGACTATGGTGACAAACAAGCGTACGACTCTCCTGATGTTAAGCAGTTGCAATACCAAAGGTAATGCACGTTGCCGACTTGAAGTGGAGTGGGATAGATGGAGGGAAAAGGTGGGTGGTCTATCTCTGTCACTCATAGTACGAAACTCAGCTGTAATAACAACTTTACGCCGATCTTCTGTGAGAGGGTGGTACTGCTTCAATCGAGCCAGCCCATATTGAGCTGCAGTCAATTGACTCTACCACCATTAAGTATATTTAATATCTTTCCTTTTAACGCAAAGTTAAAAAGCGCCGATAAAAATGCTCAACTTTTCAATGGTATTAATAATTTATTGCTACGAGCATTTTCCACAGCGGTATCTTTGTATCATTGTAGAGTAGAGATTTCTTTAAACGCAAATTCATTTCAAGCCTGAGTTGCTCGGACTGAGCAATCATTATAGTCAAGCGCGTGACTCAATTTGAGCATCCGAGCATACAGTGGCTGCAGATTAAGTCATGTTTGCTATTTTACATGATAATATTCGTTTAAAAATTCACATAAATTACTATGATAATTAACTGATGTACAAGTAAACAAACACGAGTTTTCTGAGAATTCGGTCTTCTACGTGGTAAGATTCGGTGCACACGATTAATTATTATGTGAGCGTAAATAAGATACGTGGGAGTAATACTTAAGTTAATCGGCTTACATGTAAACACTTAAAGCGCGTGGCATAAGGCCAAGGTTACATTGCTGATTTGCAATGCAATGCTCAAACACTCAGAGACACAGCTAAGCGTAGTACACAACGATCTTATTAACTGTTTCTAAATATTTTCGGTAGATAACTGCTCAAGAATTAGGTAATAAAATCATTGAACCCACAAATAATATTGTTACATAACGTCTTTAGTTTGTGTTCCTTACCATAAAGTTCGCAATAACATAGAAAATTAAAATACAATAAGTATATTCAGTTTTCAAGAATATAAATATATTCAAATTTGATTCAAACTGTATAAGGAAAAGTTTAAGTTTCTTGATAAATATTATGATAATAGAGAAATAGTCAGACAGTACATTACTGCCACGGTCTGTAATGATTGTATTGCTGACCGCGTTGTTGATGGCCGAAAGCTCGGCGCAACGCAGCTCCAGGCCTCCACAGCGCGGTCAGCATTGCACCCCTTGATGGACAAGCTGAAATAAAGGCCAAGACCGAAGATCGAGGCCAGCAAGGGCTGCAATGATGACCAAGCTTGAAGGCCGAGAGCGTAGCTAAGCTTAGCTTGAAGCCATCATAGCGTGGCCAGCAGTACAGTCATTGCGGACCAAGGCTTGTATAGTGCTTTACTCAAAAATGCGAATATTAGTTTAAATAAAACTAGCTAAGTAGGTATAAAGATTAATACAATTATATTTTCATTTTTACGAACTATATCAATAACTGTTTATTTTTCCTGTTAAAGTTTGGAATAGTAATGGAAAATTAACCAACTCGTTTTAACCAGCCAATCAGATTTATTTACGAACTATACCTATAACTGTTTTTAATGTTTCCATGGCAAGGGCACGATCGTAATGTATTACAGTTCCGGTAATGGGGACGTAATGTTTTGGAGCCCAGCTGGCTTTTGCAGGGCAGCAACATCGACTTTGCTAGAAGAAGTTGTTCAAAATAATGACAACATTATAAGCATTTTTGAGTAACATTTAGTTATTTAGTCTTTTTTTTAAATTAAAATAGCTTTACCCACACGACAGTGAAAACTCCGCTTTAATATTAACTTCGTGACCACGATTTTTCTAAACTTTACATAATGCAATTACATACTTCATTGTTTACGTGCATTAAATCATAAGGTATTCTTTACGTGCGTGTAACCGCTGTGTACTGTACCGTAATTTATCTCCACCTTATTTATTGGAGCGACAAATAAGATTTACAGTGCTTAAGGTTTTATGTGCCTTAAAAATAGTTTTACTAACAAAAGCAGACAACGATTCAAGATTATGATCAACTAGTCTGATCTGAATTTGAATAGCCTCATCAGTAGTTAGTAGTTATGTATATGTCAAGCTTTATATTGCCATTATACAGGGTTATTGGTAAAACACTAACAACCTTGCAGGGGCGTATTACTGACATCAAAAATAACAACTTTTGTTCTATGACTTTATACAAAACAAAATCAAAATAACAAAAAATCACACTCTAAAATGTATGAAACAAGAAAATATGCTCATCTAGAGAATAGCCGTGGTACGTTTAGGTACTTTAGGGCACAGTGGAATACAACCACGTACCATGGCTTTCCAGTCGAGGAGAAAAAAAAAAGTCATACATTTTAGAAAGAGATTGTTGTTAAAAAAAAAAAATTGTTTTGTAAAAAGTCATAGAACAAAAGTTGTTGTTTTTGATGTCAGTAATACGCCCCTGCAAGGTTGTTAGTGTTTTACCAATAACCCTGTATAGGTTGATTGTCTGTGAGCCAAATGAAACATGGCAGGGCTCGAGCGAGTCAAAGGGAGCATTTGCCTCGTACGACACACGTCCTGACTATACGAGGCTCCTCTTTCTATCAATATGCAGCTAAATAACAAACCGCCTAAATTAAATGTCCCTCTTACCCATGTTCTCATGGGCAATTTATGAAGAACTCGGTGATATTTAACAAAACAGATTTTTGACAACACATCTTAATAATATTTTGCTATTTCTCACGTATTTTTCTCATAGACATACCTAACAATTATTATTTGTAAGCTGATCTGTTTTGTCGTTTTTCGGTGAGTCAAATAGTTCAAATAGTGTAACACAGTGTACATAGTGTGCATAGTGTACACAATGTACACGAACACGGAACTAATGGAGGACTGACACGCGGAACTGTTGGTGTTGATAGAAAAATACCTCGTTAACTACTATGAAATATTTGAAATCGTTATTTAAAATAAATTATGTATCTTCTTAGAAAAACTCGGAGAGTTGTATTTTTCTATAATTTTTCCATCATAAAGCGATATTTTCTTGCACGTCTGAAGCAAAACAAAAGAGTGTTAGTATTTATGGAATTATAGCACGTTCCTCTTTTGTTTGTTCACGGTTATTGGTTAACATGTAATGAGATAGGTATGTATTACCATGGACCAATTACTAAGGGGACTGGCCCTAAGCAAGTCGGCCGAGTGGTCGGCCTAGTACTAACATCGACATAAAGCGAAGCGAGTAGTTCAACTATTTACTGGTAGATAGAACAATGAAAATGAAAAAACAATGACCACGTTTTTTTTCATACATATATCTAATAAGGGCACCTCTTTCTTTAGTCTTTACTCTGTGTGAATTACACTGACCTTAGTCTACACTGTTGAATTGGTCTGTATCTATAATGATCTACAGACCTTTTGTTATGTCTATATTTCAAAATACTAAAGTTAATGACTTATTGTATTGAAAGTCGAAAATCTTCAGTTCTTACTTGTTGAAAGCAATTAGCAAAATGGACGAATATGTGTACTGCAACATGTTTATTAGCAGAGAAAGTAGAAAATAGGTAAATAAGTACTAACTTTCATTAAAAACAACGTTTTCTTGTCTAGGTTAAAACATCGCAAGAGGTCTGTGTGGACGCCAAGAAGCCATCTATGGGCTTCGCTGAAACTTGCGGAGCTGCCTTCGAGTTCGGACCGAAACGGTTAAGACCGTGGGCAAACTTTGCAAGGTAAGTCAAACTACTTTGTTTCTTTGGAAAGTTTGAAAGTGGCCTTTCAACCTTACCAAGTAATCAACTTTGTGGGAAACTCCAGAGCACGTCTGTTGATTATTAACCAATTGAAAATAATTGGTCTATTATCTTCGTGGTTTTCAATTGGTTGGGAATTAGCAGTATCAAGGTTGGCACTTATCTATGAACTCGGCACCCGACCAGCACCGCCTCGTCGGTTGACTCCACTAACTGAACCGGAAATAAGTGGACCACGCGCTGACCACGCGGCGTTCACTCGTTGACCACGCGCGGTCCACTGGTTGATCACGTGACGTTTATGGTGTAAAAGCAGCGCCCGCCCGCGGACCACCTGTCGACAACAAGTGGACGCCGAGTGGCGAGGCGGTGCTGGTCGGGTGCCGAGTTGATGGGTGAGCCGGCCTTTAGGGCCCTGAACTCTATAGGAGCGTCCAGGAGTCAGTCATCATCTAGCTTACCTTTTCCCATTGTCTGTGGTCTGCGCAGTATGTCTTATTCTTCCATTCATCGTGCTTTGCTGTCATACTTACATCCACTCCAACCTCATTCATATCACTCTTTAGGGCCTCCGCAAACTAGCTACTTTTAGCATCGGCGATCGGCGATTTTGATGCTGCGTCTCGCTCGTTCGCGCTCGAAGAAACGCGACGCAGCATCGATACGTCACAAAATCGCCGGTCGCCGATGCTAAAAGTAGCTAGTCTGCGGAGGCCCTTATACAATCCATCCATATTTTCTTGGGCCTTCCTCTCGCTTTGTATATAAAAAAGAGTGAAAAAATCTACTGTCAATGCTATTCATTATCTGACATTTTTATCACGTCTCACCCAAAAAAGGTCTAGCGTCTATCGATAAGCGCTTGTCCTATATTCTATGAATTGTCCATTCTTCCAGAACATTCGTGGACTACGCAATGACGTGTACATATTTGGCGGCGCTCTGTGTGTACATTGTGTTCATCGCTGAGAATTTCAAGGAGGTATGATTTATATTACATAATTAGACTAGCCTGTACGCGTACATTTTAGAAAAACATTGCCCGCGTTTAATCCCGCGTTGTATTTGATGGGTTTTTTTATTTTTTACGCGGATCCTTAATTATTGTTCTAAAATAAAAGTAGCGTCAGTTACTCCTTGTAACATCAGCTATGTGCCAGTCCCGTCAAAATCGGTCACGCCGTTTCGGTGATTACCCAAAACACAGACAAAAAAATGTGTTTTAGGTATTAGTACCGTATGTACTTTAATATGCATTTCGTAAAAAGCTGTTATTTTTATATTACAAACAGACACTTCAATTTTATTTATTGTATTGACATATATTATGCGCAGACAGAGCGCTATGATGGAACCCACCATTTAAAGCAAATTTGTCTGATACTTAGGGCCTACTCTGTTTCAAACGAAAACGAAATTTCGGACGAAATACGCGTATTTCCTACTACGTTTCTCAGTGATTCCGACATTTCTTACGAACGAAAATTGTTTGACGTTTAGATTCGACGACGAAACAGAGTAGGCCCTCTGGAAACTGATTCTCATTACCTTACGGAACCTCATAACCGTTCCTCAATTCCAGGTCCTAGATGAATACATGCCAGAGTACAAGCTCTCAGTGGAAACCTACTGCGCGCTCACCTTAGTCCCACTGGTGCTGATCTGTCAGATACGGAACCTCAAGTGGCTGGTGCCATTTTCAGCGATAGCCAACGTGTTCCTGGTCATATGCTTCGCGATCACCATGTATTACCTGTTCAATGAACTGCCTAAGACTGATGGAAGGGAGATGGTTGCTTCTGTGACGCAGTGGCCTTTGTTTATAAGGTAGGTTTGGGGCCAAATTACGTCACACGAATTTCATGATTTTTAGAACCCTTCTCCCCCCCTTGACACAGCTGGTCACATTTATCCCGCCCCCCTCCCTGTGTGACGTCACATTTTTTTCCAATTTTCAGAAATTTTCCAAAATGTTCGTTAACAATTCCAATTTCGGTTTTAATACTTAGATATATTCGATTCTTAAATGTGACGTTAAAAAACTTAGGACCCCTCCCACTCCCTTGGAACACAATGTCACATTTCGTCGACCCCCTCCCCCTTTACGTGTTACGTAATTTATGGATGGCCCCTTTTTAATTCCTCTCATTCTTCTTCCCAAAAATTACTTTATAAAGGGTACAATTTCAATGTCTTCACGAGGTCACTTTAGATTATAAAGTCAGATGATTTCCATTCGAAAATCGGTAGTCCATTAAATCCTAGGCGGTCAACATATTGTTGGCCCGTAGATTTCTTAAAGATTGGTTTTGTTTTTGTTTTATTAGGGCAACGGTTTCATGGTTAGTGGAATACCAGGGTGGTTACTTTGAAAAACGAAACGAAAGCTTCGGCTGACGGATCGTCCGAAGTACGGATTTGATGATCGTGATTTGACATTTCTTCTTTCGTGGATCCTACTCTGAAAGTTATTTGACATTTGCGACTTCAGCGTTTGTCATGGTTTTGAACGTAAATCGAATCCGTACTTCGGATCCGTAACACTTTCGGAGTAGGAAATCGCCCGATCCGTCAGCCGAAGCTTTCGTTTCATTTTTCAAAGTAACCACCCAGAACTGTTCAAAGTAACAAAACCAATCTGTTTTAGTTTATTGACTATCACACATGGGGCACAGGGCTGCTACCTATAACGAACGTCTTTTTAAAATATTTTAATCTTACGCTTCAAAGGCAAAGCTATCTCACCTTCATATTCCATCTCTTTCCAGCACTGTTATATTCGCAATGGAGGGAATAGGAGTGGTAATGCCCGTGGAGAACGAGATGGCCAAGCCCCAGCAGTTCCTCGGCTGCCCGGGAGTCCTGACCGTGGCCATGACCGTCGTCATCAGCTTATACGGGATCGTAGGGTTCTTCGGGTACATGAAGTATGGGGATGACGTCAGAGGCAGTGTCACTTTGAACCTGCCTCAGGATGAAATGTGAGTATGAACCCTTTCAAGACCCGGGCCGTTTCGCTTGTTCGCGATTTCGTCACCAATCTACTACTGGAATGTGTCAAAATTCTAAATGGCGATCCGTAACGAATTTAGTTGAGATGCAGATTTATAGAGCTAAGAAATCCATAACATACAGTGCAACTATTTTTGGTCTATGACAAAAATTAACGAAGCATGGGCCAAATTACTAAAGAAGTTCGCGCGCGGTTGTTGTGACGTCATCGGGCTCACGCGCGCTTTGTAATGAACGGCGGCGCGGGTCAGCGCGCCTTCAATCCGACGAAGCGTGTGACGTCACACGCACATGCCGCACATTACATAAAATGTGTTATGAAATCGCAACGGATGGACCGATTTCGATGATTTAAACACTATATTGATAAGAAAGCTTAGTTTTAACCATAGTGTTGTTTATGAGTTGATTTGTTGACCTAATATTGATTCTCATTGGAAGCCCGAATGAAATGGATTATTGTTTCGAAATCCGATACGGAAGCAGTAATCCGTTAAATCAAGCCGACGAATTTGAAATTTTGACACATTTCCGTAATAAATTAATGTTAAAATCCCTAAAGAACGACGCAGATGGTGCGGGTTTACCCCCATGTTTGGTTTCACCCTTTGTTCTTGTGTGTTTTTGACATATTTGCGCAGAATTTCAGTTCTCTTCCAAAATAATATCCCTCAAGTGGCGCTCTGGAAACTACAGACTATATTTATTTACTTTTCATGTCAGACTTATTGTTATCACATGCTTTGTTGCTTTGATATGTCTCGAGTAACGTTAATAAAAATTCATAGAACCAAGCCAAATGTGAATTCATAAACAACTATATTATATTTATGTTAGACAGATACAGATTAAATAAAATAATATCCAATATTTTAATATATATCCTCCCCCTCCTTTCCTCACCTTCTTCTGTCCCACGCCCCTTCAGGTAGGCTACGGTAACTGCTTAACATCTGGCGGGCCGTACGCTTGTTTGCCGCCTTAGTTATTATAAAAGAACAATACGCAATAATAATGTTTGTTGTTGTCAAGACATGTTTGCATATAATAAGTTTTTACCATCCATCCTTCAGCCGGAAAACGTCGATTGATGGACAAAAGCCACTCTACATGACTTTACTCTCACTCTACATGACTCTTCTCTCACTCTACATGACTCTACATAGAGACATCCCAGTTCTCCGCCAATAGCATCCACCATCTTATTACGACGCGTATGAATTCATCGGGTTTTCTGATGTACCCACACTACGTCTTCAAGGTTGTGGCTAATATCTACCCCTATAATCATTACAGGTTAGCCCAAAGCGCGAAGATCCTGATGGCTCTAGCTATCCTGTTCACGTACAGCCTTCAGTTCTACGTGCCTATGGAAATGATCTGGAGGCAGCTACACACCAAGATCTCAGTGAGATACCACAACATCACGCAGATCAGCATCAGGACAGCAGCTGTTGTTGGATCCGGTAAGGATTTACTGTTCAGCCAGGATTTCGATATCAGCCCCCTTACCACATTCTCACTAGTAGTATACCACCCTCACACAAAAGACCGGCGTAAAGTAACTAGTATTACAATTTTAACTAAAGTTGACTTAATACTCACTGAAGATATCTTATCTAGGTGGAATTGGCTGAGGTATGGCACATACTTCATGTGAGATGCTCTGTTTTGTACTTCCTTATAAGCTTAACAATCAGTCTAACGTAATACAAAGAGCAATGGAAAATTACATTCACAAACAGTATACATAGCAAGGTATTTAACCACTCTCTATTCTACACTAACTACTAGCAATAATACTTGTCTAAGTAAGCAAATTAACACTTTAGAAAGTTAGCCATTTCACAATGCGTTTGTGCCTTCAAGCGCACTGTGAAACCTCATAGTGATGTTTGTGAATACGGGTCTAAGAATACCATATTCTCCACAGTGGCCTTAGCAGCAGCCTTCCCTGACTTGGAGCTGTTCATCAACCTCTGTGGAGCCATCTTCCTCTCCAGCCTTGGCCTCCTCACCCCGGCCATCATTGACACCGTTCACAAATGGGACAGAGGCCTGGGCGTCTTCTACTGGATCCTCTGGAAGAACATCTTCATCGCCATGATCTCCCTGGTCGCTCTCTTCGCTGGGTCTTACGTGTCTATTGTTAGTATGTTGGAGAAGTTCCACCATGTCCCGATTTTGGAGATGGGTGGGAACAGCACTAGTTTTGGTAATGACACTATGATTGTTTGATTGTTTTTTATGGGTGCAAACGGCAATGATGTTACAGGGTTGTAGGGTTGTGAGTTAATAGACATTTTGAGATCCAAAACAATGTTGGCTAGTTTGAATCTATAAATTATGTCATAACTAAATTCGCGGTTAATGCTGTTTATGTAAAAAAATATAGTGACAATACAACGTTGACCGTATTAAATTTTATAGCTTTAACATGAATAGTAAGAACTCTATATAAAGTAGAACACGTGGAGTAACTATCTCCCATGACTCCTACTGAGGTTTTTGTTTTGGGTGGTGATTTGAATCCAATTTATGTTCAGTTTCAGGTCGAAATGTCCCTAAACCCCATTATCGTTCCGAATTAGTTTCATTTTCACGATATTAATTCCAAACGCCACCGGAAACAATAATTTTGAGATCCTGCCTTTGTGCCCTTTGCATTAGTTAATATCATGACAAATCGTTTTCTATTAATTATAGATTAATTAAATAAAAACTAACGTTGTGATATCTGTTGTGAGTAATTAAATCACTAGAGCCTTAAGAAATTAAATTAGCAAATCAGTATTTAAGCGTACAATGTCATTAATGAAATTCCGTCCTTAATATTGGGCTCTATCTTTGATATTCCAGAAGTGATTTTATATTAGCTTTAAGATATTGTTTTATTATTAATTATCAGTCTTTAAGACTATTAATTATAAGGTTGTGATTTTTAATTACTACAAGTTTTACCATGATGGAGAGCTCGTCTGATGATTTATGACCGTTAACTTTGTGCCCAAGCTCTGTCCGGATATTATTAATTTCATTGTCAGCATTTATTGAGATTATGTTTCAAATTTATTTTACCACTAAACTATATTTCTCGCAATACCTACCAACCTACTTGTCTGTTTTCATATTCTGAAATAATTAATATAATTTCGAGGTCGAAATATAAAAAGCCTTCGAAGTTCAGACGAGCTCACTATCAAAGAAATATATACTAGATTATTATTTTGATTATATTTTTAAGTACATACGAATATTTGTGACCATAATTTCACGAAATATATATTTACAATGATAGTATTAAAACAGTTTGAATATCTATTGTTATAGATGACAGAATGCAGAAAGATGAAGTGACCTATAAAATTAAATTGTGTGGTTTTGTAGTATAAACTCAGCGTTAACGTTTGAAGTGATTCTCTGCGGTTTAAATTCACCCAGTACATTATTATAACGACAATATATATTGCCACATATGGCACAATATTTTCTTGACGGCAAAGTATTGGCTAAAGGAATTTAAAGATAAATTGTCAGTAGTACATTTCAATAGGATGAATTGCCGATATATGTTGCGAGTACAGCTATAGTTCTGTACCTCTCGGCTGTATCAAATTGGAATGTGGAATAATAATGATTCATTGACGTAAAATGCAAATAATTACAATCAACTTTGTACAAGTGTTCTTAAAAATTATTTATAGGTTTTGTAAGTGATCCATTCTTGTTATAATATAGGTAATTATATATTATGAATTGCCAACTAGATATTATGATCGTTATTTTATAATCTTACTTATTATGTTAAGGTACAAATCCCAATAGTGCTAGTCCGAATATTTTTTCTTATTACATATTGATTAAGTCTAAATTATGCGAATTTATTTCATGCATATAAATTGATCCTTTTAAATGTACCAGAGGTCTATTATCATATTCAGTGCGAATTTTCATAATGCTCAATGACCTGCGTCCTTTTAAAAGTACCTACTATTTGGTTCATTTTCATAGTTATATGTACTTTTTCTGCTTCTTTTAGATTTCTGTAGTTACCAATATAAATGAATTTTATTTTGCAACTAGAAACACTAGTTTTGGCAATAGACCTTAAAATGATGTCAATATTAAGTACGTCCTCAAAAATGGCTTGTTTATTTTTTAAGTACAATTTAAATAATTTTATATTTTATTTTTTCGTTTGTAAAATAATGTAAAAAATCTGAAATGTGATACAAATAATGTTAACAATTTAATGTTAAGTGCTAAGTAAGATCCTACTAAAACAGTAATAAAGTTATAGAAAATATAAGAGTTTTTCTTTTTCGTGTTTTCAAATCGGCAAAACAAAAATGTATTCATAAATTTCACTGAATTTTATACAAAAATATATTTTATAGATTTCTTGAGTACAAGTTTTAAGCAAAAACTACCTGTTTCTATTTATAAAAAGTAATTTCGGCATATAAATCAAATTCTAATTTGAAATAAAAATAATGAAAACCAATCAACAGCCTAAATTTGATTTTATTTTCTTACTTACCTAAGTCAATGGGATATTTAGAAAATGCTTTCAAGAGCAGTTTAATCAACTCCGATGAAAATCTAATTCAACTTTCAATCGATGTATTATCTGTCTTCGTTTCTTCGAATGCGAAATGAAACTCATTTAATTTCCATAGGAATTGTGTTTTAACCCCTTTTCCAGAAACTAATCTACTTTTTAACCGACTTCAAAAAAGGAGGAGGTTCTATGTTCGGCTGTATGTATGTTTTTTTTTTAGGTCGTATCATTCACAGTAGGTATGACATCAAACAAATAAATAATTTAACGATATTACTATACTGTCGTGGGTGTATATTGCCTAATTATAGTGAGCCGAATTTGTAGGGTTTTAGGATGTTAGGTTAGTTGAGAGACGTATTCAAGTTCATGAAAATTCATGTTTACACGTAACTAAAATTGTATAGTAAAAAAAACGTAATGAATTACAGATAAAACATCACAAAAATATTGCAAAAAGTGTCACAACGCGAGCTACCTAGCAGCTGTCTTATCAAAGAGAATTAACGCGTGTAGTTTTTCCTTCATACTTAATTTTATCCATTATTTTTTTATTAATTCATGTTTATTGGAAAATTTGGTAAAAAAATTAAGGTAATATTTTTTACAACGTCCCTCGTCTGACCTAACACCCTGTATAATAATAACCTTAAAAGCTGAACTACCCAAACTCTTGATGTAAAACATACTTCTACCTGCCTAAAGATACTTTCTTAACAAGTCTACAAATGCAAATTACGAAATTAAACATAAACATACTATGCAATCATGCAAATGAGTGAACGCTTATATAAGTTGCATAAATTTCATAACATGGAAATAATAACTCTACAGCCATAGATTAATTTTAGTTTCCGCGGCGCTCCAACTAGATGGAGCATGCGCACTAATAAAATGCGGCAACTGATAATGCTCAAATTTTTGAGTACTTCAGTACATCTGACAGCAACCATTGTATGAAACTGACAGGCCGCGTCGAAAATAAGTTGCCTCATTTCTGGAAATGATTTTTCTTAGTAGGGCGGTATCTAGTAAATCTATGTCTACAGCAATAAACGGATTTTATTGAGATTAATCATAAAGGGTAAGCTAAAGTCATTTGGCACAGTGAAAGATGCGGCCTCATCGCAAGCATTTGCTCTTAACGAGCATTTAAGCATTAAGCACGCGATTATGGACTGAAACGAGCAAGGAGAATATAACCACTGTCTATAAAAACTTTGAGAACGCCATTGATGTATTATTTTAGCGGATATGGTACCTCCAAACATTGCAATCACCAGACTTATGCTCAGCGCACCACAAGACAATGCGAATTTTGCTTCTGCTCTCACTCATCGTACGAAACGCAGCTGTAATAGCTACGTTACGCCGATCTTCTGTTAGAGGGTGGTACTACCGGTTGAGGCAGCCCGGAGTTATATGAGCTGCAGTCAATTGGCTATAGCTTGGTTCTACCACCAATGACAAGCTTAGTGATTGCGAAAATAATACAGTGGTACTAACCGACAAAATATCAAAATATTTACAGATTAATAATAATAATATCCTGGGACATTTTTGTACACACGGTTACCTGATCCCAAACTAAGCAGAGCTTGTACTATGGAAACCAGATAACTGATATTACTACATATACTACTTTTATATTTGTAAATACATACTTAATATACATATACACCCAGACTCCGGACATACAGACATGTTCATGCACACAAATGCATGTCTCGGGTAGGAATCGAACCTACGACCTGCAGCGTGAAAGGCGCCTCCGCGCCAACCACGCTAACGGGCCCGAGATTAATTAATAATTTGTCGGTTAATAGTATGTTGAGAATCAAGCCGCTTGATGTGTTAAATTCTGGGTGGTAAGCGACGGCGCGGGCGCCTGACGCAACGGTTGCCGCAAAAAACAACGGCCTGCTTCAGATTTAATCCATTCTTTTTTTTAGGGTTCCGTACCCAAAGGGTACAAACGGGACCCTATTACTAAGCCTACGCTGTCCGTCTGTCTGTCTGTCTGTCTGTCTGTCCGTCCGTCTGTCTGTCAGCGGGCTCTATCTCACGAACCGTAATTGCTAGAGACTTGAAATTTTCACAGAATGTGTATTTCTGTAGCCGCTACAACAATAAATACTAAAAATTAAAAAAGTTTAAAAATAAAGGGGGTCCCCATACAATGAAATCGATATTTTTGAGGTTTTTATTTATAACTCATAAATTAAACGATATATAAAGGGAAAACTATTATTTTAATCATTAGTGATCATTATAATAGCTTCTACATTAATTGTTGAAACAAAATTTTGTAAAACTACATTTTTTACCAAATAATTAACTTTTAAGCGACAGTAGCGCCATCTAGTCGCATATGTGTAAACTAACATTTTCACAGAATGAATTTCAATTAAGTACTAAAAATTAACTTAAATTTATACGGTGGTTGGTACGGAACCCTCTATGTGCGAGTGCGACACGCACTTGGCCGGTTTTTTTCTTATTAAAATAAGATTTAACAACAAAGAAAGATGATTTATACAAAGTTACATAAGTCCTACTAAGCTTAGCTTAGACTAATGACTACAGAAACTCTTAAGTAATCGAAGTTTTATTTTATTATATCAATGTTTGAGTTTCGCAACACGTGGGAGTGAGTAACCGCATGTTTAAAGAATTCAATCTGAATTGAATAATTGTTTAATTGCAACAAATTGAACTCAACGATGGTGTTTGAATTTAGATCGCAGAATAGATAACATGGAATAGTTCATAAGAAAATAATGTCCTACTGTTCATTGATGTACTATTTTAGCAGATATGGTATATCCTAACATCGCAATCACTAAACTTGTACTCAGCGCACCACCTTGTAGTGCAGTTTTTAGACCTTGTTATATTGTGGTCCGTCATGACATTATGTCCGCCAATTTTATAGAATTCGCGTACGAAGTCGCGGGCACATTTTTTTTTATAGGACCGCGGTGGCATAATAGCGTACGGCCCGCCTGATGTTAAGCAGTTACCGTAGCTTATAGATGCTTACAATACCAAAGGCATTGCTCGCACATTGCCGACCTGAAGGGGAGCGGGATGGAGGGAGGGGGAGGGGGTGGGCTTACGGCTCTCTCACTCATCGAACGAAACGCAGCTGTAATAGCTGCTTTACGCCGATCTTCTGGGAGAGGGTGGTACTACCCCGGTCGAGCCAGCCCGTTTATGAGCTGCAGTCAATTGGCTACAGCTTGGATCTACCACCACAGCACAGCTAGTACTATCTATTATTGGACCTTATAAACCTGCAATCAGTAACCCAGTCACGTTTTCACGTTTTAGTAGACATTTTATGTCGTAACGTAGGTACCTAAATCACAACAATAATGGATTGCATTGCAAATTCTGTACCGTTTAGTTTTCGTATTATACTCAGACAGTAAACTGTAATTAAATGCAGGTTATAGTCTAGCATCTCGCGATAACTTTTACTGTTTCATGTTGTATGGACAAAACGTTTACATTGGGAGCTGAATATTGGATAAAAAATTGTGCTCAGAACAGTGTACATCTGCCTACCCTCTCTGGGATATTACGGGATATATTATGGGTAACTAAAAGGCATTGAAAAAGTAAATGAGTCAAAATAATGATAATTTATCAACGTGCAAACAAAATAATGATAACACAGATGATGATTGTCACCATTACCACAACTCACAAGACAATTATTGAACAATGGCTACAGCTGTACATTTACCGCATATTTTGTTCAAATCTGTTCGGCCGTATCGATCACATACTTTAATAGTGTTGGGGTGTACCGAGTAAGTTTTGGCAGGTTATGTAAAAAAACCATTTCAATTCTTAAAATTAATAGCTGCCCAAAGATAATGGATTTAAAAATGAAAATATTACAATTTGTAAGCACCTCGTAGGACTAAATGAAATATTTTTTTTGCCTTTGACTTTTTTTTTCGCCAGACCTAGAACTTGGTAATATGATTTTTAAGAGCTCAAAATTTTCAAAAACTATAATTAATCAAAAGTTGCGAAAACAATCATATTTTTCGAACCACACGAGTGTATATCCAGTATTCTATCTAGCGTGTCTGCGACTATCGTGCAACCGCGAGGCCGCTCCATCCATCTAACGAAGGCCAAACATTGAAAGGGAACGAATAGACTACGCGGTGTACGTAACAATGCGCAAGAGCAATCTCGAGGTAATTGCACTGTTCACTTTATACTGTGGGCCAGTTATGGGCAATATCGCTGTCAAATAACTACGAAAAAAAAGGCATTTAAACTTACATAAGCTGTTTTAGTTACATCATCTTCCATGTAGAGTTCTGTTACCTTCTCGTCGTTTGCATTGACGAAGCATTTATACCATTATTGTTGTCTCTATTTAATGACAATAATAAACTACTGCTTAACATCAGGCGGGCCGTATGATTCTTTGCCAACGCAGACCTATAAAAAAATATAGAGACAAGATTTATTTCTGTGGGTCTCCGTACTTCGGAAGGCATGTAAAAAGTCGGTCACGGTTGTTGTCATCCAGAGAGCAGATGTTAAGCCACGTCAAAGGCCCCACGCAGGCCGGTCGGCCACTAACCACACGCTAAATAAATAAATAATGACCGCTAGGTCTAGTAGTTAGAATATACTACATAGACAGCTCAGCTCACTACATCGGATGGTCGCGGATTCGATCTCCATGCGGGATAAATTATGTAATTTATTTTTTCGTATGGTGTATATGGAATCGCCTCCATTTTTATACGATACCAATAGTGCGTCGCTTACTTTGAGACCATGAAGTTGGGTGTTTCTCTGATAATATCAATTTAGTTATCCATACTCATAAGTACGTTTTCATGAACGATACTTATAATGGAATCGATTTTACAAAATGGGAATTTCCCCGACTCAAGTACTTTCGAGTTCAGTGGCCTTTCCAAACAAGTCTGAAGTTTCATTTATTTTTCGATAACAGATACGATGTATCGTATGCATCGGCAACGAAGGGAATCGAATGCGCCAATCGATTAGCGCCAAAATCGAGAGGCGACTACTGCGAGTCCACTCTACCTCGTGAATCAACTGAATAATAACATACTTAGCTTACAAAACGCCACTGAATGGGCTGTAGTTTTTTGTTCTTAGATAGATAGTTAGATAACACTTTACTGTAGGCACACGAACATAGAGATCAAATATGAACAACAAAGAAAACAAGAAATAAACAACAGGGTCCAGTGGGCGGTCGTTTCGCAAGCTGCGATCTCTTCCATACAACCTTTGGATGGATAGGATTCCGTGTTTTAAATAGGGCAGCAGTCAGCGGCAATAATAGAGTTATTTAAAATAAATAAAATGTATCTACGTCAGATATCACTAATTACTAGCAAGAATAACAGTGTTGATAGTCTAGTCTAGTATCAAAAGCGTCTCCTAAAAATAGTAGAAACGGTACATATTTTATTACGTTGTAAACCTTATCTTTTTGTCAGTTACTGCGATCTTGATATCTTATAATACTACAAATAAAGCCGGGCAAAGCCTTTCATATTCATCAGCGTATACTAAATATACCGCCACCTTCAGTTGTTGTAGATGTAGGTAGTCGTATTGTTTAATTTATGTACGTAGAGATCGCACGCGTACAAGTGCATAAAACGCCAATTCGAATTGTGAAGTTATATTTTTTTATTTAGTATTTTTTTTTTGTGTTTTGTGCCTTTCAAGATCCGTGTGGATATTTTTTATGTGTGAGTTTCTTTATTTAATTATTATTTTTGTTAATTATGTGCTTAATCAATTTAAAGATTAATCTATTTTTATTATGCTTTAAGTGCGAGTTAACAGGTAATCTAATACCCATATTCTACTTGCTTTAAAAATACTTCACGGTTATAAAAAATATTTTTTTACAATATTTATTTGGTTTGGTTAGGTTTATATTTATTAAGATAATAATAGTTTTAAATGCCATGACATTAAAATGCGATAATAGAAATAGAATACCGGTTTCATTGACCAACTCCATATAAAATCTAATGTTATTATTTTGATTATGATGCACTATGCATCTTACACTTTAGTTTTTATATTTAGTAAAATATATTTTTTATTTGCAATAGTTTTAGATCATATAATTATTGCTCTCCGTGTATGAATAATCTCTGAAATTAATTGTTCAGTCAATAAAGTTTAAATTGAAACATATTTTTAGCATCGTAATACTTCGCTTTTGAGAGGAAAGCACGTTCCTAATAATATTGTAAAATTGGATATTCCGACGACTAAAATAATATCACGACTGGTATCCCTTAGAGGGCAGACAGAGGCATTACAAATGGTTTCAAATGTGGTACCAATGTAATGCAATATTCGCTAAGACTAAAAAGTAAATGCGGAAGGTAGAGTCGGTTATATTCCTGTTACAATTAAATTTTCAGTGATCACACTAAGGGGCTATGCACACGGGTAACTTTTGCGACAACTGGCAAATCGCAACTAGCTGTTTTCATATAAAACAATCGCGGCAACCGCGGCAAATGTTGCTGCAACTGGCAATTGTTGGCTGCAACTGCCAAAAAACCATTAAAAAGTTGTTCGTTTCGGTTGAAAGTTGCTCCGTGTGCAAAGCTACTAAAGCAATTGTTTCAATATCCACTTTTTGATTGGACTGCAAAGTGGGAGTCGGTGGGCACATACACTAGGCCAGCTTTCTATTTAAATACCTAAATCTGAGTGAGTTAGTTTGATAATATTGGTACTGTCACATTGCCTTGCTGTTTTGAAAACGTTCACAAATTTTATTTTTCTATTGAAAAAGTAATCATTGAGTTTCTTGGCGGCTCTTCTCAATGGAAGCAGGATTAGGAACCGAGGGTAGGACTAAAATATTTATGTTGACCATTCATAAGTGCTTCCTTTAGCCTATATCTAAATATATAAGAATCAAAGTCCTGATTGACTGACTGACTGACTGACTGACTGACTGACAGACAACGCACAGCCTAAACCGCTGATCGTAGAGACTTGAAATTTGGAGGGTGGGTTTGTCTTGATGTGTAGAGGTGTACTAAGAAAGGGTTTTTTGAAATTCAACCCCTAAGGGGGTAAAATAAGGGATGAAAGTTTGTATGGAAGTTCGTCATTTTTGAAGTTAGAATTATGAAAATTGCTGATTAGGTGTCTTTTGAAAAATAAAAAAATATGGGTTTCAGGGTTTTTGAAAATTCGACCCCTAAGGGGGTAAAATAGGGGATAAAAGTTTGTATGGAAGTTCCGTCATTTTTGAAGTTAGAATTACTTAAATTGGTGATTAGGTGTCTTTTCAAAAATAAAAAAGAGTAATTTCAGGGTTTTTGAAAATTCAACCCCTAAGGGGGTAAAATAGGGGAATGAAAGTTTGTGTTTAGATTTCTTTCGTGTTTTTGGAAATTCAACCCCTAAGGGGTGAAATGTGGAGTGAAAGTTTGTATAGGGGTGGTCGAGTTTTGTTATTTTGACGGGAAAGGGGAAAACGGGGTCAAGGGATGTTTTAATAAGTCATCCATATCTCGATATTGGTTATGATTGCTTATTTGAATTGATCAGACTGGGGTTTCCGTATTTTTAATCATTTTGACGAGAAAGGGGAGAGCGGGGTCAGCGCATGTTTAGTCATCCATATCTCAAAATTGGTTATGATTGTTCATTTTAAATAATCAGACTGGGGTTTCAGCGTTTTTAATATTTTGAAGGAAAAGGTGAGAGCGGGGTCAGCGAATGTTTAGTCATCCATATCTCGAGATTGGTTATGATTGTTCAATTTAAATAATCAGACTGGGGTTTCAGCGTTTTTAATATTTTGAAGGAAAAGGGGAGATCGGGGTCAGCGAATTTTTAGTCATCCATATCTCGAAATTGGTTATGATTGTTCATTTTAAATAATCAGACTGGGGTTTCAGCGTTTTTAATATTTTGAAGGAAAAGGGGAGAGTGGGGTCAGCGAATGTTTAGTCATCCATATCTCAAAATTGGTTATGATTGTCCATTTTAAATAATCAGACTGGGGTTTCAGCGTTTTTAATATTTTGAAGGAAAAGGGGAGAGCGGGGTCAGCGAATTTTTAGCCATCCATATCTCGAGATTGGTTATGATTGTTCATTTTAAATAATCAGACTGGGGATTCAGCGTTTTTAATATTTTGAAGGAAAAGGGGAGAGCGGGGTCAGCGAATGTTTAGTCATCCATATCTCGAAATTGGTTATGATTGTTCATTTTAAATAATCAGACTGGGGTTTCAGCGTTTTTAATATTTTGAAGGAAAAGGGGAGAGCGGGGTCTGCGAATGTTTAGTCATCCATATCTCGAGATTGGTTATGATTATTCATTTTAAATAATTGGGGTATAAGCCGAGCTGAATATGGTAGGTACTACTTCAGTTTGATCCCATAAAAAAAACATTTCGTAAATCAACACCCAAAAGGGGGAAACTAAAGGTAGAAAAGTACGGCAGAAAAATATGTTTGTACCCGATTGACTTGAAACTTAGTATGCATAGGGTAGGTGAGGGAGGAAGGGGAAGACGTAAGGTAGGGGGAAGTGGAAGGGGGAGGGGAAAGGGAAAGGGAAATGGAGGGGGAGGGAGCAGAAGGAAGAGAGGGGAGGAAAAGGAGTGGAGAAGGGGAGGGGGATTTGGGATTTTGGCTCTATATACCTACCTACCAAAACACGCATTCACCGAATTAGGTACCGAGATAAAGTTTGTATGGCTCCAATAAAAATCGTGAAATAAAATTATTTTTATAAAAAAGCAAATACTGACTTAAAAAACCCTGGCGCACTAAAAAGTACTAAAAAGTCTTAAGTCACTTGCCTGGTTTTTTTTTATTTTGAAGTCTACGCGGACGAAGTCGCGGGCAAAAGCTAGTTAATAAATATACTTTGACTTAGACAATTTGTAGTACCCACCTAAGTAACGTCACAGTGATCTGGCACGTGGCCTGCCACTCGACTGGACTTTATAAAAGAAGTCATATCAATGTCACATCTCACAGATATCGGTATAAAATCCTTGGCGCTGCTGCTCTATATATTTGCATTTCGAGTGGCAAGTCTCGTCAGCTTATGCATGAGGCCGAACGTCAACATCGACCGTGCGGGCTGGCTTGGCAAGCTGGCTCGCTCGTTTCGACCAATAGGAACCCTTCATTTTATTCTTCTTCTTCTTATCGTAAGGCAGTGGCCAACCTGGTGCCAGAGTTGTTCAAGCCGCCCGAAGACCTATCAAGGCTTAACGACTACTGCCTTGATGACAACAACCGGCACCGACTTTTTACGTGTCCTCCGGAGCTCGGAGACGTTCAGTTCAAATGCCACTAAATGGTCACCCATCTCTCACTGACCTTGCCGAGCGTTGCTTAACCTCCGATCGTTTACCGATCAGTGATTGCAGCTAGCTATAAGCGTTTCTCATTTTACTATGCTGGGTAAATTTAAGCGATCCTAAGCGAGCCAGCTCGCCCAGCCAGTCCGCCCGGTCGAAATGGACGCTCAGCGTTAGATCACCGTCATGTCACGTAAGTTAAGTATGCAAAAAAAACATAGATAGGTATTATAGGGTACAGGGTACCTGTGTATAGATTTTAAATTCTCAAAATAAATAAACTGCCATCCAAATGACAAAACAGCCTCGCCGCTCCCACATCGGTTAGATAACAATGATGAGAATTAGTTTGCCTCACTGCATAACTAATGACAATATAATTGTTCTCGATACTCCACATCACGCCTGTATTCCACAAAGGATAGGCAGACGCACACAATAGTGCTTACACATTTTGCCAATAGTGTTTTGGTCTGACTCTGTCGTCTGTCTATTGCGTTTTCACGACTAAAACGCTAAACCAATTTTAATGATTTTCTTGTATAGAGATAGACGGGACTGAATAAGTAGGCTGCTTTTTATCCCGGAAAAAATAGGTTCCTGTGAGATTCTTAAGACAATGCGGACGAAGTCGCGGGTGAAGCTAGTAGATTATATAAATAAAATAACACAAAATGTAGCCCGTCCAAAAATGTAGAGATTCTCAAGAAAAGTGTTATTTGTTTAATAATTTATATTTATAATAATCAAAATAATATTTTAAACAACCCAGGCCACGGTCAGCTGCAAATGATGGGACATAAATAACGAATTCTAAGAAAAGCCTTAGTAATATCATTGAATTTCGGTTATATATCAGACACTTGTAAATTGCTGAACTGCCAAGTACAAGTATTTGCTTTGAAATAATAATGAAATATGAATTGTTATCGCTGTTTGCACAACGTCAATAATGTCATCGATACGGTAAATAAATCTGTTTTATTAGTACGACTAAGGAATGTCATACCTCATTTTAGCGACCTTCTAAGCGATACTTATTGACAACCAGCTGTGCCCGCGTCTTAGTGAAATTTAATGGTTTTATTTGCGCAGAACTCTACTCTCTCTGAAATAAAAATAGCCTAAGTTACTCCTTATAAAATCAGCTATCTATCAGTGAAAGTCCCATCAAAATCGGTGCAGCCGTTTTGGAGATTATCCGGAACAAATATCCAGACAGAAAGACATTTTTTTTTACCTAATAGTTTTTTTGTTATAAATAATGTATGTATATACTTTCATAATGCATTTAGTAAAAATCTGTCATTTTAAAATTACAAACAGACAATTCAATTTTATTTATTTGTATAGGTAGATGTGAAAGGAAACAAATCCATAAATATGCGGTCACCAACGATCATAGATCGTTGGCCGTCACACAGAAACAATAAACACATTATTTAATTTATACTACACGTGTGATATTAATACTGAAATATTTTCATTGTCTCTGTTTTCAATTCAATTTCAGCCTCACAACATCCGCCCAACATATTTACCCGCCCATCAATCAAAAGGATTAAATGTGTGTGTGTCACGTCACGATTTTTATCCCCATTCGGGGGTAGTCAGAGGCTTGAGTGGCCATACACCACCACATTGTGGAGGTATTAACCAACTCAAAGCTCACGTTTCACCAGATAGTCAGAACCCAACGTGACAGGTTGTGAACCTTGTCGCCGTGTATACAGGAACTGACTATTACCTAATCCCGAGGGATAGGTAGGTTTCCTCTCGATGTTTTCCCTCACCGTCAGCGAACTGTAAATTATGCACATAGATGAAAATTCATGATATTAATGATAATTATTTAATTAGACAACTCTAATTATGTTTTCCCCAAAAAACTTAAGTCGATAATTGTATTAGACAACAATGCAATTTGATAATTCTGTGAATTGAACCTTATTATTTTATTCTATTTATGTCGAAAAGTGGCATTAGCACCTGTCCGTTTACTCCGCCTAATTAGAAATTCGACTTATGCATAGTTGATTATTTATTTATCAAGTATACATTGTAAAAGGTCCCAGGTTCGATCCCCGGTGGGGCATGCACCAATGGATGAATTTTCATCTATGTGCATAATTTACAGGTCGCTGACGGTGAGGGAAAACATCGTGAGGAAACCTACCTATCCCTCAGGATTAGGTAATAGTCAGTTCCTGTATACACGGCGACACGGTTCACCACCTGTCACGTTGGGTTCTGACTATCTAGTGAAACGTGGGCTTTGAGTTGGTTAATACCTCCACAATGTGGTGGTGTATGGCCACTGAAGCCTCTGACTACCCCCGAACGGGGATAAAAGTCGTGACGTTACATTACATTACAATACATTGTAAAATGTATGTATGAAGTTTTACGTTTGTGTTGAGCACGTTCACTCCATAAATCCAAGCCATAATTCTATAGCATCATTATGTTGGAAATCACAAAGAGTAGCAATTTTCCGACAGTTATTTTTATAACAATAACGAGATAACGAAAACGATCAAGATGGAACGATAACGATCTTTTATTGTTTTCTGATCCCTTTCTGGGATTGGAACGGAACAAAATTAAATAAAAATAAATGTTAATACAATATCAAACTCATGCTACTAACATACTTACAGGGGTGTACATGTAGTGGCATTAAAGCTAAGTAATATCAAGCAAAAATGAAGTCTAGAGTCCAGGCAATAATGGCGTGAGCTGCAATTACTTCCACACCAAGGATGAACGACATTGTAATCTCCAAACTCACCTCGCGACAAACGGCAATAGCATTTCTGTAATTAAAATTCAAAACAAAGGTTAAAGCTTTTTTTTCACAACATATTTTATTGAAACACTTTGAAAACAATGGCTACCTTCGTATAGTAATTTGCTAAATTTGTCAGTTGACAATGCGCGGCAATGTTTATGAAAATGACAGTATCTTTTTTATTTGTTCTTTGAAGCTGAATTTAATTAAATTGTAATGCTCATTTTAACTGTTGATACAAAACAAGACTCTATGGGCACAGAAATGAAATAATCTTTTTCAATATTATTGATGGGAATATAAAAAGAAAAAATAAATCTGCTTTGACTGATCCAAACCCTTGTTACACGAAATAATTAGTGTCCGACCGAAGGTTCGGTTTCGGTTTCGGTTTCGGCCAGTTTCGGCTCAAAAATCTAGTTTCGGCACCAGTTTCGGTTTCGGCAGAAAACCCACCGAACCTTTCGGCCGCGCCGAAACTCTGCATTCGTGAATTATCGCGCGTCACTCGGTTCATTTCGGGAGAATTCGTGTCTCGCGTTGCATCCGCCATCGCCAGCTGTCAGATCGCCGGCCGGTCCGGCGTGATTGTTTTGTGAGTTTAGTGTTATTTCTCTCTTTATTGGCCTTTATTAAGCATTGAAGTTCCTTCCGTTGAGTTATTCACTCGGATTTATGAATGATGAGAATTAAGTATGTAAAAGAAAGAGGTTATATTATATTATATTTGATTCACACATTCATCATTTATTTATTACTTATGTTACGTCACATTTGTTTAAGGTTATTGTTGTTGGGTGAGGTTTTAAATTACCCAAACAACTACCAGCTATGATTTAGCTGTGTGTGACCTTCAGATACATCATTTTTTATTGGTAAAATAATTTGCTGTTGTCCGTATATTTTTGAGAATCAATCTGAACGTGACATACCTATCTACTTAAGTAGAAAATGAAAACGGGGGTTTAATATATTAAAATTACGATTGCCACCCTAAATTATAAAGAAATATGAAATTTCCACATAAACCCTAAATTACCAACTGCAATTAAAATTTAAAATGATCTTAATTACTTAATGTTAAATTTAGTCTTAAACATATTGGGATTATAAACGCAATCGAAATACTCAAATAATGAGGTTCTTTTTTATAATGTAAGTGTTGATTATTGACATTTTTTTGTTCCAAGAAGTGTTAACATGATTGTTATTTTGTGTTTATTTTAATCAGAGCAGTAATATAAAAAAATAAAAATATTATTAATAATTATATTTTCAAATACTTCAATTATTGTTTTTTATTTCATTGAACACATTCTAACATTTCTAACTGTCAATATAAGGGTATACAATAAGCCAAATTTCAGTAAACAAAAGATAACAGATGCCGAAGATTCGGTTTCGGTTTCGGTTTCGGCTGAAAATCCTGTTTCGGTCGGACACTAGAAATAATAATTAAAGTAATTAATCTTCGCGCCATTGAACCTTTCGAGCGTTTAAACCATGAACCAATTACTAAGGGGACTGGGTCTAAGCAACTCGGCCGAGTGGTCGGCCAAGTATTAACATCGACATAAAACCAAGCGAGTAGTTCAGATAGACCATCTTAAAATACTCGAACTCGTCAGATTAAGATAAGGGGGATTCATTACAAGCTAAGCAGTGTCAAAAGTGTCAATTTTGCTAATTTGATCGTCAGTCTAAGAAATGGGAGCATCTGGAAGTTTCACTTTTTCACCGTTTTTTTTTTTTTTTAATATAGTACTGCGGTGTCAAAAAAACGTACGGCCCGCCTGATTTTAACCAGTTGCCTATAGATGCTTACAAATTCTGACGCGCTCGATTAATTTTTTTTTTTCAATTTATCATGTTGGAGCATTAAAAGTATCAATATCTGACACGCTTGAGTATTTTTATGTCATTGCTTTTTATACAAAAAAAAATTTTTTTTTTCATGTATCCGCTTCCCCCACCGCTGAAAGTGGAAACATCTAGAACAATGTATTCTTCCTATCATGTCATCTACCGAATCTACTAGGTTTGGACGACGCTCGTGTAAATCCACGAATTGCACGCTGGCCTCCCCATCTATTAGCCTCTATTAAGGAAATACTGTGTCTACGAGGAACTGAGATGAGTTTCATTAGTAGGAAGTAGGCTAGTTTTTGTGCACGGCTTAATTGAATTTCCGTACCTCAAAACGAAAAACGGAACCTTTTAGGATCACTTGATTGTTGTTGTGTTAGAGCGTTTTGCTAAGAAAAGGTTTTGGAAATTCATCCACTAAGGAAAGATTCTGGAAAATTCCACCCCTTAAGGGGCTAAAATAAGGGGTGGAAGTTTATATGTGGGTCCCAATTTTTCAGAATTCTTGAAAATTAATATTGAAGCTAATCTTCACAAATAAAAATATACGGTTTGTGCGGAACCCTCGGGGCGTGAGGCTTACTCGCACTTGTCCGGGTTTGTTTTCAGAAGCCTGAAAAACAATCTTAGGAACTACCTACTTCTAGATACAATATAAATGTAAATTAATACTTTACATGTAAATTTTAGCTAAATCCATGTAATTAACCGCGTCGAGGCTCTAGTACTGAATATTCAAGACCATCTTTTGAATGTAGAGACTTGCTTTTGAAATGTTCATCCTGAAAAAATATTAACAAATGAACCATTTGACTGAGCACCTTCGTTTAGTGTTATGGTAATCAGAACCTGTTCAAACATGCAAATAAATACAGGATACTTATATTAATCAACTTATAGGCCGAGCGATAAACGCAAACTGTGGTTGGCCTTAAATTATGTGGTACAAGGTTCGACTCCGCGACAATACAGTGCACAAAAAAGTAGATGCCTCAAATTATTTTGTATTTTTTTATTTCCTGAAAAAAAATAAAAAAATACAACACATACATTACAATACATACACAACATTACATTACAATACATACACACATACATACATACAACATACATTTACATTTACTTTACAATATTTTTGTTGTAGACAAAGTTTTTTTGTTATTGAAGCAAGAACAAGCAGTGTACTGAGTCTGATACAGTCTCAGTCTGTGTACTGAGTTTCTTAAGATGAGGGATTTCAGTCTGGTTGGTGAGTCAAGTTATTATGTAAAAAAAAAAAAACCTACCTACCTATTATCTTTTGTTTTTTTTTATTTGCGTTGAGTGATAAAATACATTTTAGTCTATGTGTATCTTACCTACAATGTCCGGTTTAATTTTAACTTAGAGTTTTTCTTTGTCGGAGGTTTATTAAAAATTTTAACAAGAATTATTACAATTTCTTTGGGTAACCTTCTATTTGACTTTCGTCAGTCAAATGATTTCACGAATAATTTTGCACTTTTTGCAGTACTGTTAATTTTATAATATGTACTTAATTCCTAATTAATAAATAAAATATCAACTTAATGGCGGGTTTGTTAGTAGCTCCAAGTTGTCCTGTAGTTGTACCTTGGAGAATAAATATGGCAATGGCGTTACCCCACATCATTTTGACCACAAGGTGAAATAAGGACATTGAATCACTAATTTTTTCCTTATACAAACCTTTTATATGTTTATAATACTTTCTTTCTGTACGAGATTGAGAAAAGATATTAAGCTAGGAAGGAGTAGACAAAATGGATGGAGCCTGCATTTGGACAAATGGCTAATTAATAATAAAATATTTAAAAATTAAACACTAAAAAACTAGCAACTTTATAGCCAGATTATGTGAAACAATAAGGCATCGTTTGGAGTATCTAAGTACGGATCCTAAAAATCGATTTTTACCATTAAAGGCCCGGCCACGACTTCGCGCGACGGCGACGGGCGAGAGCATGGACCAATTACTAAGGGGACTGGCCCTAAGCAACTCGGCCGAGTGGTCGGCCTAGTACTAACATCGACATAAAACGAAGCGAGTAGTTCAACTATTTACCGGTAGATAGAACAATGAAAATGAAAAAACAATAACCACGTTTTTTTTCATACATATACTATCTAATAAGGGCACCTCTTTCTTTAGTCTTTACTCTGTGGGCGAGAGCGTATTTTGCTAAAATGTTGCAACGCGCGCGTTACCGCCGAGAGCGGCAGCTCGTGGCGTCATGCGTCAGGTCGGGCTGTATGGGCTTACTGAGGCTCAAAACGGTGATTTTACGGGGAAAGGGAAGACAGTCATACATATTGTGACCGACACGCGCAAAACCACATAGCAAAATGTGATTGGAATTCAGAATGTTCGTATATCTCTGCCGACCCTTTGACGGAAAAGGCGTAACATTAAAATTCTGTGCACAAAAATGCCAATAAAACGAAAGGATTTCTCCCGAGATCGACCCCGATTATCAACCAACTGTAAACGGACCACAGGATGTTGCGAACTCCAAAACAGGTTTAAGCATAAAATATGCTCGCGTTCGTAAAAATACAGTTGGCGCTTTTTAAACCGGTTTCGCCTTAAAAGTGCATCGTGAGGTTAAATAGAAGACCTTCCTGTGATCTTACCTTCGTTCGATATTAGCTTTTAGTTTAAATGGTGTTCCAATATGAGTGGTCAGGGTTTCGTTGTTGGTAGATTAAATAAAAAAAAAAGATAATAATCGATTGGCAGTTCATCTCAATCACAACTAAAGGTCACAGGGCAAAATCCGAACCGGTGATGGACATGAATACACATTATTTTAATAAAATGAGTATAGTAGAGTAGAGAGTATAGTATATTATACATTATATTTAGTATTTTGTCCAAAACAATTGGAAATAGACAACGATGTTCTTTGCTCAATGGAAATAGAAAATAAATAAAGTTTTTTTGCTCCATGAAATTCCGTGTTGCGGCACGTCACGTTGTGTGCGCATTCAATTTTGAGTGATTAATAATATAATGCAATAATATTTGAGCAACCCAGAATAATGCGACTCATATCATCGTCATGTCATACTAAAATAATTCCTCAATTATCTATACATACTGCCCTATTTCGATTCAGTCCACGATGGGTATCTTTTCCATACTGCCAACCCTATGACCTTTGATATGTTTTCTTAGGATACAATACCTTATGATGACCCTTATTGGAGTGAGGAGATCTCGACTTTCTAATTTTATAATTGATTTAATATTATCACGCGTCTCATTATTACCATTTTATAATGCCTCGGTCTATTAAAAAATAATATGCAAAATCAACTTTCTAGATCGACGCATAAAATTAATATACTCAAACATTTTCCGGTTTTAGAATATTTTTAATAAATTTAATATTGTTAGGTAGCAAATGTCCTTCTAAATCTCCACAGTCTACGATGTAGCCTTTAAAACTCACTATAGGGATATACTATTTGCAACATAATGGTGAAAATATTTGAAACCCCGACTACTGAATTCAGTCACTGATAAAACATACAGCAGACGCATCTTCTATCTATACCGTGGCCAATAAGATACGATACAAAAATGTAGAGATTTTTTAAATACATTTTTATTCATTTATTTTGAATTTACATTACGCTTTCCGACACATTTGATGTGTCCGAATGCCTCGCATGCCTCGCATGCCTCGCCCGAGCACTCCATGTTATGACATTATATCTATGCGTTCCGACGTCAAAACTGAATGCCCGGACAGCATGCCAGTAATCACGAATTTATAAAATGACCGCCCGAATGATGGTGACTTTAGATTTAGAATCGCTCCCCGTTGGCCTTGGTATATCAGCCGGAAGACGTCCTCAGCTGGACATCGGCCTTCTAAAATAACCTCGTGAGACGCAGTTTCACTGATTTATAATCCATGCATTATAAGATTGCAAGCCTTAATTATAAATCACATTTAATCGCAGAAACGTTCTTATCCTTAGGTAATGCCTAGTTTTCGTCAGAAAAGGTTTTAATCAAAAGTTGGTTTGAATCATTTGACCCAATAAACTGGGTCACTTGCTCTACATTTATTTGAACTTTTTAACCTTTTACGGACATCGGAATTGACAAAAAATATTATCGTCAATTAACACTAGTCTGTCACTATCATGAACGTCTGTTTCTTGAAGTATTTAGTGTTTACCTAAACAATATCGGATATTGAAATTCAAAATTCAAAATTCAAAACGTTTATTTTGTTTAGGCCTACGGGGGCACTTACAAATTGTCTTTTTACATTTTTTCTTAAATACTACTGCCGTATCGGAAACGCGACCTCGACTGAGATGATCTGGCAAGAAACTCAGCGGGCTTGTCTTTTTTAAAATTGTTTTAATTTAATTTAATTTTTTAAAAATATTTTTTATAATTTGTTTAGCGGTTTAGTTGTGGAAACGTAACAGACAGACAGATAGAATTACTTTTGTATTTATAATATTAGTATAGATATAGATTACGTGCACAGGAAAAATATGGTAGACAATGTAAGGTTGGAGGTTACTACGTGTCCTGTCATCTATGATGACAATTCAAGGTGAAATACCCATGTGGGTAAGGTATGTAAGACGTAGGTACAGTCGGCAGCATGTGTATAGTAACGTTACCAACATATCCTCACTTTATTTATGATTATCGTAATTAACAGACCTCAGTTTATATTGGAATTATAACGTCATCAAGAGTCTTCAAGAAATTCCAAGGCAAGACGAGTATGTTACAATAAGGATAATTTTAACTTTAATTATCGTCACCTGTGAATCAATAGTTTACTATTTCACTCACGTTTTACTTTGGTAAACATTGATTTATCGACCCACTTGCTTACTCATTATTATAAGTTCTTGCAATTCACGAATGCGACCGGCCCGTGGTTGTGTTCGCATGTACAATACACATTGTGACAGTGTGCGTGCGTGGCGTAGCCGTAAACGCACACATTAACACGTATACAGATATAGTCCAGGTTCCGTAGTGAATTTTTGTTTATTAGTATCAAGAAAATTTTCCGTGAGTAGCTTAATTTTGATGAGACGCCCAACAATTTCTGTACGAAAAATCTTGATTGTGGTAGGTAAGAGGAGTAGCAGAGATAAGATATGTTACTTTGATGATTCTCAAAAATTTATTGCGGAATTATAAATCGAGCCGCAGAATTTTTATTTGGCCTCGGAATTTGACTTCTAATTTTATAACTAAACCACAGAAAAATAAGAAAGATTCTAATAAAATAATTCGTCCTCTTTACAACAGCACCTAAATAAGAACATCAAATAAAGAACACCAAATTAGTCTTACTTGTCCTCCTGATTTATAAGTCGCCATCAAATTTACTAACTCAGCCACCGACTAATACTTTACACGACCAAGGGCCGGTCGCCTTCTTGAATTGCAAATACTTATACTCATTTCAAGATCACATGTTTAATCACTAGCTGTTACTTGCGACTACGCTTGTTTGATTTCGAAACCATATGACAACATTCCCGTGGTTAGTTCAACAAACTTGTTAGCTAAACTTATTAGTTGTGTTATTGTAAATTTGCTTAAGCGTTTTCGCTTTGTCAAAGCGTCTCTACAGTTCTGAATTTCCGTTGCAACAGATGCGAACTATTTACGGAATGGCGCGAGAATATTCCATTTCCTTGTTGATTCGAAACAATATCTCTACCATGGTTCGCTAGAGTTACCCTTATTTTAATTACATAGTAATGGGTATTAGTTTTTTATGCTTAACTTACTCAGGAAAGCAAATTCATTCATGTATTTTTTTAAATAAATAAATTCTAAGGTTTACGTTTCATACGTGGCATAAGCGACTGTAGCCTAGGGGTGAACAGGTTGGGCTAACAATCAGAAGGTCCCAGGTTCGATCCCCGGTGGGGCATGCACCAATGGATGAATTTTCATCTATGTGCATAATTTACAGTTCGCTGACGGTGAGGGAAAAACATCGTGAGGAAACCTACCTATCCCTCGGGATTAGGTAATAGTCAGTTCCTGTATACACGGCGACACGGTTCACCACCTGTCACGTTTGGGTTCTGACTGGTGAAACGTGGGCTTTGAGTTGACTTAATACCTCCACAATGTGGTGGTGTATGGCCACTCAAGCCTCTGACAACCCCTGAATGGGGATAAAAGTCGTGACGATATATATATATATATATATACGTTTCATATGTAATTTGTATGATTATATACAGCCATAGATCCTATCCTACTAATATTATAAATGCGAAAGTTTGTGAGTATGGATGTTTGTTACTCTTTCACACAAAAACTACTGAACGGATTTGGATGAAATTTGGAACACAGATAGTTTATAATCTGGATTAACACATAGGATACTTTTTATCCCCATAGTATGTTCGCGTTGGACAAATATGTGTTGACGAAGTCGCGGGCAAAAGCTAGTTTAAATATATTACCAACGCTTGCAAAATCAGCCTGTAAATTCCAAAATCATGGAATGAATTTAACCCATACTGAGACAGTTATCCCTTAAAACATCGAATAGCAAGTAACGTTAATCCTATCTCTGTAGACACAGCATCGAATTGGCCCCTTCCTCGTTACCTTTCAGGCCTATTCAGGAAATTCGTTTGAATGCAAACACTCCTTTAAGGGTCTATCATTTAACACGCACGTGTTTTGATTATGTATATCTTTCGTAATCTGAAGGTCTGTTTATTTTTTTTCTGTTCGATTCCATTGTGTAGTTTTACAAGAGAAATCTACATAAATATATTATAAGAACCAAATAATTTAATGTCAAATCGTATCTCAAAAATGAGATATTTTCAGGAGCATAAAAAGTATTCAATATATTTTTTTGTATCCAATATTATTAGGTGTCAAATTGAGTGTAAGAATGGATAAAATGGACACCCGTTCCTAAATTCATTTACTCCAATTGACACCTTAAATAATATATCTCCAGATAAACACCTGTATGGTCGCTAAAGGTAGGAGTTGGTTGCGGGCGGCAGTTGCTGCGACGGCAGTTGTCGCTGTCAGTTTCATACAAAATTGTCACGATGACATGGGCCGTGACGTCACGACGGCACCAATTTCTATGGGATTGACGTGTGCCGCCTGCCGTCGGCCGTCTGCCGCCCGCAACCAACTCCTACCTTAACTCAGGACGTTTGTCACCATACAGATGTACCGCACAATGGACTGGGGGCGATCCCAGTGACACCCAACCAGGGCAAATCACGAAAAGGCCGTTTCAGAAATTTGCCTCTGGCATACGCTCCAACCACTGCCAAACGACCGTCAATAATAATATAAATATAGGTAGTTGTTTCATGGTCCTGCAAAATACCCAATCGTAATCGTTTATCTGAAACCATTTACCAATGTAGATAGTCATTGTCAAATGAGTTTTATCGTGTACCTATGAAGTGGGTACATGACACTGATAAACACATCTCTCAAGATAATAGTGTTTAAATAATTGTTTAGATAAATTCAGGTGAGAATCGTTTTGTGGATGTAATCTGTTTAGGAGTTTATTCTCACGAGTACAATAATTAGTAATGTAAAAAGTTTTCAGGAAACATTTAACGAAATTCATTATTTAATTTCATGCTGTGTAAATAAAGAATGGTCTATTTGTTTTCTTGTAATGAGAGATGGCTTATGACGGAAGTGGTTAGTGGAAATCGGTTGTAAAACTCGTTTAAGATACTCTTTGTTCTAGAAATAGTAACAAAATACTATTGCAGTTATAATGCATACGCAAGAGTTAATAATAGCACTGGTCAATTAAATTCTTGCTACTTTTATATTGAGTAATATTTTTACAGCAGTATTTACTTATTATAATATGTAATAATAATAATAATAATGTTAACCCTTTTAGCGTCCCACTCCTGGGCACGGGCCTCCCCTCAATGCGAGGGGGATCAGGCCATAATCCACCACGCTGGCCCAGTGCGGGTTGATGGATTTCACATATCTAAGACATGCAGGTTTCCTCACGATGTTTTCCTTCACCGTATTATAATATTCATAAAATCAATTACTTTAACAAAGTACGAGCGTACTTTTTATTTAATGTGTATGTTTTCTTGTTCACAGATAAACAAGTGGCAATGGATGTATAACCACGAGTGAGAGAAAAAGATCTTCGTTTTCACTTTGCTCCGTAGAAAATTCCAACATTCAAAAATGGAGAAAGAGAAGCCGTCAGCGCCTTCCATTCAGACCATCGGCGATAATTACAGTTCAAAGTGAGTAAACTCATAAAATAGACAAATAAAATAATACAAAGCGAAACGTGTTGTTACGAAACGAAACTTATATTCCCTATGTAAGATTAGCCTGTCTTATTCCAGAAGGCCTACTCTTTTACAAACGAAAACGAAATTTCGGACGAAATTCGCGTACGTTTCTCATTGATTCCGACATTTCTTACGAACGAAAATTTTTTGCCGTCTTCGTCGTCGCCTAAAATATAAACGTCATACAATTTTAGTTCGTAAGAAATGTCGGAATCAATGGGAAAAGTAATAGGAAATACGCGAATTTCGTCCAAAATTTAGTTTTCGTTTGTAAAAGAGTAGGCCCTCAGAGCCTGCACTATCTACGTTTCAAATTTACGATACGTGGTAACAAACATTCACACACACAAACTTTCCCATTTATAATATTTGTAGGAAGTAGGATATACAATGGTCTGAAGGCGTGTTCCAAAAGTCCGAAGTAATCCTAGTGAATACAGACTTACGAAACTATGATAGTTACTGAGTTATGGGACTCTGAATATTTGTGACAACTTTGGTGTTGCGTCCTTCACACATATTAGCGTAGAAAACAGCGTCATCTGCATTTACAAGTAGCAGTATTTAAATAAAATTAAAAATGTATTATGTAATTAAAATATGAATTAAAAATGTATTATGTAGTTCTTGATATATTAGTATCAAAATCGTCGGGAAAAACTATTTGAAGAAGGTGTTCGAATTTCAATAACATTTTTACACCATTAAATTCTATTCGATACTCATCCAAACACCCAAGTATTATTTTTCCCTTTTGTAACATCCTGTCAGGGCAAATTACGGAACAATCATTTCCAATCTATTAAGCATTTTCATCAAGTAGTCCGAGTGCGGCCTACGCTAAAGACATACCACACAGTCGTTCATTTGAGTGACCATTAAATTTTATTTAAAGCTCCGAATCTTATACAAAGGGAAGTATTTTGTATGACGGATCGAACCCCACCCAGAAAACTCAAACAAAGCTCCAAAGGGTCTATCATATCACGCTGTCAAAAACATATTTTTTCCAAAGAAATTCCTGAAAAATTCGCGGCGGTTGACCTCTTGTTCGCTTTGTAATTTTAATAGAGGTTTTTACGGACCGTTGACGTTTCCTTCAGGCCTGTAATAACGAAGGCCACGTGACGGGCATCTGCTGAATTCAGAACCCTTTTATACACTGGAAAAATATTATTAATACTTACATAGTCAGTTGTGTATGTTCGCTTGAAATATCACAATAGAAATTCAAAAGGTTTCGAAAGCAAATAAAAAACATGAGTATTTTAGAGATGAAGGTCTTTCTTAAATTCGAAGTCTCTACCGTTTTCGTATAATATTGGTATATGTTACGTTTTTATATTCTGATCGCTGCGTCTAAATGAGGTGAATGGTGCGTCTGAGCAATTTGTTTTGACTTCTGAACACGTAGTCATAAAATGTCATAAAATGATTGCTCGTGCGCGCTGCTCTTCTCTTTTGGACGTACACTCAATTATTTTAACTGGAAACTAGCGGCTAGCCAGCAAACACGTGTTAAACTCTTCATAAAGCTGACAAAATGTAGGTAGAGCTGTTCCCAACGACATTAAAAAGAAGCCAGAAAAGAAAGGTAATCTAACTCTACATGATTCTATTTCTCTCTACCTCGTAAGAACGGATTGTGACATTTTGCACAAGCGAGACTATTACATAGGTATTTTTGAAGCACAAAATAGAGTATACACGGCCCGACGGGCCCGTTAGCGTGGTTGGCGCGGAGGCGCCTTTCACGCTGCAGGTCGTAGGTTCGATTCCTACCCGGGACATGCATTTGTGTGCATGAACATGTCTGTATGTTCGGAGTCTGGGTGTATATGTATATTAAGTATGTATTTACAAATAAAAAAGTAGTATATGTAGTAATATCAGTTATCTGGTTTCCATAGTACAAGCTCTGCTTAGTTTGGGATCAGGTAACCGTGTGTACAAAAATGTCCCAGGATATTATTATTATTATTATTAATATCATACATCGGTGTAAATGTATTGAGAGTGCCATCGTGGGCTAAAGAATATAAAATTTATTGGCAATAGAGTTAAGCCACGCATTTAATTCCGATGACTGAGTGTCACCCAACCTTCATCACGCTTCAGAGCATATCAGTCTCAATGCTCGTCCAAGAGTGACATCAGTTTCAATTGAATTGGCATGTTCAGTGACCTTCACAGTAAGTATTCTATACACTTACATAAAACCGGCAAAGTGCGTGTTGGACTCGCACATAAAGGGTTCCGTATCGTAGAATATATAAGAATAACATCAAAGAAATATGTAAGAAGCCAAAACGTCAAAAAAATATTCTTGTATGGAGACCCCCTTTATTTTGTAATTTTATTTAGTTGTTGGGTTCTGACTATCTGGTGAAACGTGGGCTTTGAGTTGGTTAATACCTCCACAATGTGGTGGTGTATGGCCACTCAAGCCTCTGACTACCCCCGAATAGGGATAAAAGTCGTGACGTTACATTTTTTTATTTTTTATTTAGTTGTTGTTGTAGCTGTACCAGAAATACACATTCTGTGAAAATTTCAACTCTCTACCTATTACGGTTCGTGAGATACAGCCCGCTGACAGATGGACGGACGGACAGCGCAGGCTTAGTAATAGGGTTCCGTTGGCACCCTTTGGGTACGGAACCCTAAAAATGACGTCATTACATCAAACGTTATCAATAGTTTAATGCCCTGAGATAATTTCAAAGGCTACACGTTATTTGGTATTGTGGAAGCATAACGTATCTTAAGATATGAAGCCGAAGGTTGCACATTCCATGTGTCGCTTCTCAGCATTTTCCGAAATCTACTCAGACTATAGTATTTCTGAAGGAAAATAAAAAGAAAGAGACCGTGCTCTATGAAAAAACAAGATGCAGTCATCTGTCTGTCTTTGCGCATAACTTCGTCCCTATATCTTTTTATTTTCTAATAGTTTCTTCGACGTCTGGTTTTGTATGTATAAAGGGTCCTACTGGAGACGTAAATGAAAGGCGTGGACTGTAAATAGATAGGGCTGTATTGCCGTACAAGTAATTAAATTGTGTAATGGCGCGGACAAACAATATAAAAGAATCAACCGATGATGGTGGTGTCCGAAAGAGAGTGTCGGTTGGTTTTTAGGAGTGGGCGTTAATTCAACGAACGGCTTTTTTTAACTGTTAATCTAATGTTAACGAATTAACAGCTTTTTGTTTACTGCAAAACCCGCTAAATCTAACAACTGTGTCATTCAACGATTTTGGCAATGCGCTTTTTTTATTATCTCAACGAAAAGGTATTCAAAAGTCGCTAACGTAATCTGAAGCTGCTAACGCAAAACCAGCTAAAATTATCTATTTCTTCTGCGTTGAAAGAACGAATAGAAACGGAATATGCCGAGTGGACGGCGGACGTGGTCACTCAAACAAGCAAACTTCAAAACACGAAAACATTGCTTTGGTTTTAGCAGCCTGCGGCGTAACGTCAGCTCTTTTTTCAATTTGAACAAAGTTTCATCTATTAACTGCTACGTTGCCGTTGGTACAAATCTGTTACATTAATGGATTTTTTAACAGGTTAACATGATGAATTTAACGGCTTCGTTGCGTTAACCCAAAAATCGTTAACGACCCACCACTATTGGTTTTCGGCTTTTGACTGCCTCCCTGTCGCCTCGGGTCGCGTCGCAGCGGCTCGGGCTGCATCGACGACGTTCTTGCTGTGCTGCCGTTGGTCGCCGATGATGATCCCCCGCTGCGTCCGCCCCTGCGTCTCCTCCCGCGCGTATAATGTTGGAATATTCCCAACAGTATGGAAGTGGTTTTTATCTATTTCGACCATCCAAGGGTTTCTAGGAAGCCCTTAACTTCTGCCAAAGATCATGTGATTTGATGGTAACGGCGATATATTAGCTAGCTATATAATACTATAGCTATAGGATCCTCTTAGAAAAATTATGGATGAAGAATAATTTTTAGAAGCGTGTTAGGGATATTATTTGTTGGTATAAAACTCAGCCTTCAAGACCGGATCCCATTTATTTTAACAGAAAATTCCTTAGCTTGTATCTTGACTTGATTCAGGTTCTTTTTATTGATAAATGCTAATAAGGCTGATTAGTTGACTTTCTACATAAAACTCGATAAAAAAAATACTCGGCGCTTGTTCTACACTCATAATAAGAACAAATTTCATAGTTCTTTGTAATGCTATTTCAAATTGATTTTTTGGGTAACTCTTGCTAGAAATACGAAAACGCGTTGTATTGAACCGTTTAACAATAGAAAATAAAAAATATTTTTATAACACCACCGCTGACTAGACTCGAGTCCATGACCATCCCTATAACTCTAGGCTCAGAACACTAGACCTAACTAGACCACGCGGTCGGATGTACTATTCGCTGCGTCTACAAGAGGTGGGCTGCACGTCAAGCAGTCAGTTTTGACGTCTAGAGTGCAGACGTCAAAACTGACTCTGGACCCGTAAACATAAAGGCATAAGGGTGCGTTTCCTTTGATGCGGAGCTGGGCTGAGCGGAGCGGAGCGGCGGACTGTGATGGGCCAAGAGCGGAATGGTGATTTCGAGCACTGTGATTGGCCAATTCACGGTCCGCTCCGCTCCGCGTGAGTGGAAACGCACCCCAACTGATGGATCGGACACGGCTGCTCAAGGCTAGTATAATAATGTGGTTTTCCTCTTACCATCATGAATCTTTGCGGTTTAAGAAGACGCGTTTTGATACTACTCAATGAAGGGAAAGTACCTTTTAAAACAATACGTTACAGACATGACAAATTATTTTCCTCATTTTATGACCTCACTATACTATTGTTTGTTTACACTGTACGTCATTAACACGAGCATTTTCACGATAAACAACAACCTGACAACGATTTGAATGCGGTATTACAATTTCAACATTATAACTATCGAATTAGAGTTCAATGTGCATATTAGTATGTTCAGTGTCTAACTTAATTTTAACATGTCTTTCAAAAAGCACTTTATCCCCTGTCGTTAAGGATGTACTAACAATAGGCTTATCTCATCAGCACTAAGCCTGCTTTAGGAAAGACCTTGGATTTTATGTTATAAGGTTGAGGATCTTTATTTAGGTTTATTTTATCAGTGAGTGTAAAGATTTTCTTTGCTAAAGTTTTTGTAGAAGTAGGTACCTACTTATCGTTTAAAGTAAGTACCTATAACGCAATCCATTTTCATCAGTCAAAATCTAGTCATATCGCGATCTGGGTAGCTATTCTGTAATATGCTCTACTGTTAAAAAGTCAAATTTTAAATTTAAATTTGACATTTCAACATGGGATCGTTAGCTACCCCTCTATAATTTGGTCTTGATACTCTGTATAACAGTCAGTACTCTCCAAAATAGAGTAACAATTGATTTACAATAGCATCGCAAACAACATTTATTTAGAAAATGCTTTGAAAAGCCATTGTAATAGAATTAAAATTTCTATTAATTTGGGGTACATACAAACACACAAGGCTAGACACAGAAGGCTCAAGGTCACTCAGAGAGCTATGGAGAGGGCTATGCTCGGAGTTTCTCTACGAGATTGAATCAGGAATGAGAAGATACGTAGATAAACCAAGGTCACCATAGCCATGCGAATTAGTAGGCTGAAGCGGCAGTGGGCGGGGCACATAGCCCGAAGAACTGATGGCCGATGGGGCAGAAAGGTTCTTGAGTAGCGACCACGTACTGGAAGACGCAGCGTGGGTAGGCCCCAAGGTGGACTGACGACCTGGTGAAGGTCGCGAGGCTTATGTCCAACAGTGGACGTCTTTTGGCTGAAATCATGATAATGATGACCCCAAACACACACAAACATGTTTGGGTCACCAGTCCCACCACTGTGATACTCTTGTAAGCCAAAATCTACACTTACGTAATGCGATTTGTATCATGACTTCGTCAAATTGCACAAAGATATAAACTTCGACGGGACTGGCATTTTGCAAGCAGTTTGATTGGTTTTCGAATTTAATTAAAGGTTTCCGTTTAACATTGAGCCGTGAATTGCGATTTTAATTACTTAACCATGACCGAGTTTAATGCATGGTATTTTTAAGTCAATCAATGAAGACATAATAAAAAAGATATTGGTAATTTTGCGATAGTTCGCTTTCCTAAAATGAGCATTTTGGGAAAGAAAACATTTCAGGAAAGTGCCCATTTTGGAGGACTCGCCCTACCACCACCTCTTATATAGCAGTATTGTTTTAACATTTCAGCGACTTTTTGTGCAATGACGTTTTTAATTGTCATGACAATAAGGTCATTTTGGGATAGTGGCCATTATAGGAAAGTGGTCATTTGGGATAGCGAACATTTTGGTAAAGTGGTTATTTTGGGATAGTGTTAATTTGGGATACTGAACATTTTAGGGAAATGGTAATTTTGGGAAAGTGAACATTTTGGGAAACTGGTTATTTTGAGAAAGTGGTTATTTGGGAAAGTGAACATTTTGGGATACTGGTCATTTATGGAAAGTTGTCATTTGGGAAAGTAAACATTTTGGGATACTGGTCATTTGGGAAAGTGAACATTTTGGGATACAGGTCATTTTGGGAAAGTGTTATTTTGGACCTGTATTTCCTAATTCTAACGTATACCTACATGTAGCGCAGGTAACCCCCCTCTATCGTACTGAAGAATGGTTCCCATAAGTATTAATGAATCACAGGCTACAACAACGCAGCGGCCATAGAACATTTTTAGGGTTCCGTACCCAAAGGATGCCAACGGAACCCTATTACTGCCTCCGCTGTCCGTCCGTCCACCGTCCGTCTGTCAGCGGGCTGTATCTCACGAACCGTCATAGATAAAGAGTTGCAATTGTCACAGAATGTGTATTTCTCTTACCGCTACAACAAAAAACAAAATAAAATTAAAAAATAAAGGGACTTGATATTTTGACGTTTTTAGTCTATGGTGGTACGGCACCCTTTATTTGCGAGTCCGACACGCACTTAGCCGGTTTTTCCAAACTTTTGACAGTACTGTACTATGGTCAAAGTCTCGAAACATTACCGTGGGTATAAATTTGGTGGTACGGAACCCTTTATGTGCGAGTCCGACACGCACTTGGCCGGTTTTTCCAAACTTTTTGACAGTACTGCCAATAATGATTAAAGTCTTGAAACATTACCGTAGGTAATGACACCTAACCACAAATACTATGTTGAAGCGTATTTACTTCTAACACGTGTTAAGTATTAAATGCGCAAATCTGTATCGAACGGCTGATGCAATGACAAATAAGTGTTTCATCAAGCACTTGTTCACTATTGGGGTTAACTCACCACCAATTCCTGTCAATAAGTAACGTATTTATGCTGTGGTCATTACGGGCTTGTCGAAGATGGCCGGGGAAGAGCGAGGCGACAAGACTGGGTGTTGGTACTGCCCTCGATTGGATAAAATGTAATTAATACGAGTTTATCAATACTAATGGAAATTAAAATCTGGTTAAAAACAAGTTAATTCTACATTGATCTAGAGGAACTATTATAAACCCGACTTATTTGTTTCGTTTGTTCGTGATTTTGATACTAATTTGCTACGGAAATTTGTCAAAATTCTAAATTGGAAGGCCGAACGAAACGGATTATTGCTTTCGTGCCGGGTTTGTAATAGCCCCCGTGTCTGACGAGTGTCAATGACATGCCAGTCACTGATAGTGTTATTCATCAACCAGAAATTAAATGGGTGCGTCCAGACGTCTGACCACGTAAAGGCGTCTTAACTGATTGCTTGGGCGACGGGCAACACGGTGTTGTCTGAACGCAACAATTCATAATATTTTAGTATAATGAGAACTAGATATAATTATGTGGCTGTAATAAGGTTTAATGTGTCCTTATTTGTTTCAAAATTAGTTTTACAGTTCCCTTGTCTTTTGTTCACAGAATAGAGCTTGCTTACAATGGATCGAGGGAAGATTTGGACCCCTATATCCCCGCTGACCACAGACCGATCGCGTCAAACACATCGTAAGTAACCACTAAAATAATATTACTAATACTTACAACATTATAAATACTAATAGATCCTACAATCTTCTATATTGATAAAAAAAAACGGTTCGTTGGTAAGTGCGTTACTTGACAACGGCTGGACCCATGGACCAATTACTAAGGGGACTGGCCCTAAGCAACTCGGCCGAGTGGTCGGCCTAGTACTAACATCGACATAAACCGAAGCGAGTAGTTCAACTATTTACCGGTAGATAGAACAATGAAAATGAAAAAACAATGACCACGTTTTTTTTCATACATATATCTAATAAGGGCACCTCTTTCTTTAGTATTTACTCTGTGGCTGGACCGATTTGGCATTTCTTTTTAATTTTCGTAATAGTCCAATTAAGTTTATGATAAAAGTTACGTGTTTTTTTTTTCTGAAATTACGCCGTCAAAGTTGCGGTAACTGGAGAGTAATTAATAAATCTACCATCGATAATTTATTAAAAGGTAGAAAATGCGATTATATAGCATTTGTAATGTATTCGTCGCGTGATAAATTAATTGCCCATAACTACATAAACTAGTTTTAAATACTAGTAGACTAGTTTCAATGCATATTAATTAAAAACCCGCCTTTGTTATTCAGAGGACAACAGAGTTATTTATTACTTAGCTTAACATTATCATCTACACGATTCTCTTTTTGTTACACTTTGAATAAGGTAGAGCTCAATGTCTCTAGCTTTGTAGTGTTTTTATTGATATCCTTTAGTAATATTTATTTTATTTAATCCTGCACTCATGTGTATGGGATTATTGAGTACACAGAAAACGTAATAGAATAGATTCTGGACGCACCAATTTACATATTTTTCTGTATGCGATGACATTTCTTTCTCGCAGCTCTGTAGTAGATTACTTAGATTAGCATCTGTATTGATTAAAAACATTTCTAGTCTGGGCTGCTATTACATATCCGTTTCGTTTGAGTTTCGTATTTTGAACTTTGACATATTTCTGTAATGTGTAGAGAGATAGTTTAGAGAATTCTAAATTTCGTTTCATTCGCTTGATGCAAACTGGGGTCTGGTTCATAATAGGCCCCGTGATCACAAACCGGACGATACTTAGACCAATCCCATATCCAGTAATTCTGTATTCCGTGATTCAATGTACGCAAAAAGAGAGTTTATTAGTCTAATTTCTACTCAAGTTGCTTGAAGTTGAAGTTGTTTGCTCATATGGCTGCCTGCCTCTTCCAGGAGTATCGGAGCATTGGCTCACCTGCTGAAAGCCTCCCTCGGGTCAGGGGTCCTGGCCATGCCTCTTGCCTTCAAAAACGCTGGCCTCGTGGTCGGCAGCCTGGGAACCCTGATCGTCGGCTTCATTTGCTGTCACGCAATACACGTTTTGGTAAGTTAACTTATTTCCTCTGATTGACTGAGTCCTCCTGACCAAATTTTGGCCAGGGCGACCAACTAACAACTAGCCATATACGCAGGAGATATCTTTTTCTTCTTATCGTATCGTAGTGGCCAATCTGGTGTCATAGTTGTTCAAGCCGCCCGAAGGCCTCTTACGTGGCTTAACGACAACAGTCTAGATGATAACAACCGGGACCGACTTTTTACGTGCCCTACAAAACATGTTCAGTTCTAAATACCGCAAAAGGGTCACCCATCTCTATCTATCATATGTCTATCTTTCCTTTTTTTGTATGTTGTATCTTTTAAAGCTGTACTGAATGAATATTGCATTTTATTTGGTGCGTTCAGATGCCTCGCAGAAACCATTGGTCTCTAATATTATCTTCGTGAATTTCGAAGATTTCCTCACCGTCAACATTCTAACTTATTCAATAAATAAATGCTTCTAACATCTTAATGGGATTTAACGGGTATACCGCTTGACGTTTCCTTAAAGATCTTGGACACATTTACATCTGAAAGCTCTCTGGAAACTAAATTATTGGGTCGGAATTAATTAAGACTGGCACGTCAGTAACCTTCCCGTGGTTTCTGACGACCGTGTGGCGCAGTGGTTCGAAGGCCGCTTGACTCACCGTATCAAGTTGTTGCGGGTTCGATTCCCGCCAGAGGCTTGTTTCGGAAATGGCCTAGTCGTAATTTGCTTTGGTCTGGATCTGGGATCTCCCCAGTCCCTAGTACAAGCACACGCGTTGCTTAGTTTGGGACCATAGTTTTTGTTAGTCTGCGATACTATGAAATGAAAAGTAACGTCACGACTTTTATCCCCATTCGGGGATAGTTAGAGGCATGAGTGGCCATACACCACCACATTGTGAAAGTATTAACCAAATCAAAGCCCACGTTTCACCAGATAGTCAGAAGTCAGAACCCAACGTGACAGGCGGTGAACCTTGTCGCCGTGTATACAGGAACTGACTATTACCTAGTCCCGAGGGACAGGTAGGTTTCCTCACGATGTTTCCCCTTACTGATTATTTATATTCATCCAATTACCTATGCTTATAGGATATGAAAATAAATAGGTAAAACCATGTCACGGCGGTTTTCTGCGAAGGAATAAATAGAGGTTCGCAAATAATATTGTTATCTTAACGTAAACGTTGATCTAGTGTGGGTTGGCGAAATTCACACGCTTGTCGAAGGACGTATACAAGTGCTAGTTGTACAAATACTTCACGTAAGTCATGGTGAAGCGTTTGTTTAGTGCGTTTACCAAGTTTGGTTTGTTGACTACAGACATGGACCAATTACTAAAGGGACTGGCCCTAAGCAACTCGGCCGAGTGGTCGGCCTAGTACTTACATCGACATAAAACGAAGCGAGTAGTTCAACTATCTACCGGTAGATAGAACAATGAAAATGAAAAAACAATGACCACGTTTTTTTTCATACATATATCTAATAAGGGCACCTTTTTCTTTAGTCTTTACTCTGTGACTACAGATACAGGTTCTTCGTTTGCTATAAGGAAATACGTTTTTTTTCGCCGTAAGTCGTAAAGAGAATGGTAGAGTCAACTAGCTACAGTTCCCAGTACTCTACCAATTTTGGTCGTACTCTATTCTACTAAATCTTCCTTCATTGGTATAATTCGCGGCATAAATTAGTACTCTATTGTGCCCCGTGTACTCTACTTGTATACCTCTGGCAGTCTTTGAAAATATTCATGACATTATCCGTTGAAAATATACATTTCTTAGTTTAAAAGTTGTATGTTTCGTAACAAAAGAATACACGAGTATGCTTGACTAATCTTAATTATTTTCGTAACTAAGTAGTTACTTCAGACTTCGTCAGAAGTGTCTTTAACATGAAAAGAATTTATTATATATTTTACTTTATTTAACAGTGTTTAATATGGAGCCAATTACTTTGTAACTGCCTACATAACACTAGAAGTGCTTCACAGCTTATTAGCATAGATCTCCAACTGTTTCTATTATCGCCTTTCATTCGCTATTCTTATTTAATTCGTGCTTGCTGTCATCTTAATCTCGGTCTTAACTCTTCTGAATTGCGTTCCATTTTACTTTTTCCGTCCCTTTTCGTACGTGGCGTACAACCGCTAAGCGTGGCGTGGTTCGGGGGTAGGCCGCTCAGTTCACTGCATCGGGTGATCGCTGGTTCGATTCCCGCCGGGGCAAATTTCGGAAATAGCCACGTCAACACGCCTCAAGCATCTGCTTCTGAAATATCACATTATGTCTACGACTTTGGACATCAAAACTGATTCATCAGGCGTGCCACTCGGGTAATATAAACGCATCTAATAGCCTTTTCGTAATTTGCCTTGATCTGGGTGTCACTGGGATCGCTCCCACTCTATTGTACGGTATCCGAGTACAAGCGTTACTTATAGTTTAGGACCCTACAACTGTGTTTATCTGGAGATATTTATACACTTCTCATCAAAAAAAACGATACACCTACATTCATTTATTGGATGAAAATTCTAAAATTTAAATTCAAATTTGCAGTTGTGGTACACCATTGTGTAGAATAAACTGCCAGCTATTTATTGGCGTATTTTTTTAATGATATCAATTATTCTTTTTATTTAAATGCCTGAATAGTACTTGCTAGTACTGTTTCGTTTTTTTTTGATGAGAAGTGTATTTACCTACCTATCCCTCGGGAGTAGGTAATAGTCAGTTCCTGTACACACGGCGACAAGGTTCACCACCTGTCACGTTGGGTTCTGACTATCTGGTGAAACGTGGGCTTTGAGTTGGTTAATACCTCCATTATGTGGTGGTGTACGGTCACTCAAGCCTCTGACTACCCCCGAATGGGGATAAAAGTCGTGACGTTACATTACAATACATTAAGTGTATTTATTTGTTAAAAGCTTCAAGTACTGCAACCACAAAAGAAAGTGCAACGTTACGACTCTCCCGCTAACTGCATGATGCGGCGGTTCCATTGTTAGCGGCTGTGACACAACTATTCGGCAATTTAGTTGGATAACGGGCTATTGACACTTTCTAATGCCCGCGGTTACACCGACAAATTTCTAATGTTTATCGTGTTTATTTTCATATTGTAATGCGTAATGGAATCATAAATGAGATAATATGCAAATGGATCGCAATTAATACACGTGGAATGGCTGAATTAGTTATTTATTTATGACTAGCTTTTGCCCGCGACTTCGTCCGCGTAGACTTCAAAATAAAAAAAAAACCGGGCAAGTGACTTAAGACTTTTTAGTACTTTTTAGTGCGCCAGGGTTTTTTAAGTCAGTATTTGCTTTTTTATAAAAATAATTTTATTTCATGATTTTTATTGGAGCCATACAAACTTTATCACGGTACCTAATTCGGTGAATGCGTGTTTTGGTAGGTAGTTATATAGAGCCAAAATCCCTAATCCCCCTCCCCTTCTCCACCCCTTTTCCTCCCCTCTCTTCCTTCTGCTCCCTCCCCCTCCATTTCCCTTTCCCCTCCCCCTTCCACATCCCCCTACCTTACGTCTTCCCCTTCCTCCCTCACCTACCCTATGCATACTAAGTTTCAAGTCAATCGGGTACAAACATATTTTTCTGCCGTACTTTTCTACCTTTAGTTTCCCCCTTTTGGGTGTTGATTTACGAAATGATTTTTTATGGGATCAAACTGAAGTAGTACCTACCATATTCAGCTCAGCTTATACCCCAATTATTTAAAATGAATAATCATAACCAATCTCGAGATATGGATGACTAAACATTCGCTGACCCCGCTCTCCCCTTTTCCTTCAAAATATTGAAAACGCCGAAACCCCAGTTTAATTATTTAAAATGAACAATCATAACCAATTTCGAGATAAGTATGGATGACTAAACATTCGCTGACCCCGCTCTCCCCTTTTCCTTCAAAATATTAAAAACGCTGAAACCCCAGTCTGATTATTTAAAATGAACAATCATAACCAATTTTGAGATATGGATGACTAATCATGCGCTGACCCCGCTCTCCCCTTTCTCGTCAAAATGATTAAAAATACGGAAACCCCAGTCTGATCAATTCAAATAAGCAATCATAACCAATATCGAGATATGGATGACTTATTAAAACATCCCTTGACCCCGTTTTCCCCTTTCCCGTCAAAATAACAAAACTCGACCACCCCTATACAAACTTTCGCTCCACATTTCACCCCTTAGGGGTTGAATTTCCAAAAACACGAAAGAAATCTAAACACAAACTTTCATTCCCCTATTTTACCCCCTTAGGGGTTGAATTTTCAAAAACCCTGAAATTACACTTTTTTATTTTTGAAAAGACACCTAATCACCAATTTAAGTAATTCTAACTTCAAAAATGACGGGACTTCCATACAAAACTTTTATCCCCTATTTTACCCCCTTAGGGGTCGAATTTTCAAAAACCCTGAATTCCATATTTTTTTATTTTTCAAAAGACACCTAATCAGCAATTTTCATAATTCTAACTTCAAAAATGACGAACTTCCATACAAACTTTCATCCCTTATTTTACCCCCTTAGGGGTTGAATTTCAAAAAACCCTTTCTTAGTACACCTCTACACATCAAGACAAACCCACCCTCCAAATTTCAAGTCTCTACGATCAGCGGTTTAGGCTGTGCGTTGTCTGTCAGTCAGTCAGTCAGTCAGTCAGTCAGTCAGTCAGTCAGTCAATCAGGACTTTGATTCTTATATATTTAGATGACAGCTCGGTTCTGGGGTTTGAATGTAAGCTGCTCATTCCACCGGGCGGTTGCCAGTTCGATTCCCGTCATGACATATTTCGGAAATGGTCATATCGTAATTTTTGCTGCGGGGCTAAAAAGGCCGTATAGCAATTCTGTAAAAGCATCCATTAATTATAAAATGCGTTAGTAAAAATGCATATTTTTTTCTGATTTTCGAACAGAATCCTTAGAAATTCCGCTAAATTTCCGTAAGATGTTCATACATTTTACGCTATTCGTGACGTGTTTTGTACTGCCAGTTTCATCGTACATTATCGACCAGCGATTTCATTGAATCAACAATATTTAAAATTCACTGCCGGTTAAAATAATTGACTGTAAAAATTCACAAGTTAAATAATAGGTAATTTAAGAAAAAAATAATTGGATGTGATGAAAATTAATTGAAAAGTAGCAATCATTTATATGTCTATTACGTAAAATGATGTATTTTTTTAATTACATTATATATTCATATTAATATTCATTTATTTCGCATTCCACGATGTTAGATGATAAGTTAAACTGAGCAATTGTGAACCCAGCAGGGCATAAGAAAAGAAATAAGTAGGTAGGAGTGTCATAGTCTGACGATATTTAATTTATTAATTTTCCAGGTAAAAACTTCACAACAACTGTGTTTGGAGCTGAAAAGACCTGCGCTAGGCTACGCAGACACTTGTGACCTCGTCTTCCAGCACGGCCCTAGACCTGTGCGGAGGTTAGCGCCATTCATCAGGTAATAACCTTATGCAAAATCCTCTCGTAAGTTACCAATCTCAAAGTATCTTTAGATGTTAAATAATTGCTAAAACAACATTTAATTCCGTTACTTCTATTCCGTTTCTTCTATTTTCTATAACTTAAATCCTGAAATTCCGTATTTTTTCTTGCCGCAACGAACTGTGTAAAATTGTGACAAAACTGTATCGAACACAGATTAACGTATTCACAATAAAAACACGCATTATGAAACTTCTCACGTGAGTTTAGGGGGCATGGGGTTGAGCCAAATCTCACGACATCTCACCAAGGGGAAGGAGATTTTTTTGCCTGGCTCACGTAATTAATAGATGCCTACTTTTAAGTCCGTATTAATAAATGGATCTTAAGACTGAGATCCAACTTAAGATGCTGTTTTTGACAGATGTTCCATAGATTAAACGTCGAAACTGCATCTTAAGATCGATCTTAACTTTAAGATGCATTAATACGGGCCTTAGTCTCCAATTAACTTTTGCAGGGAGCTTGCAGACTGGGCGTTGGCATTAACTCATGCTGGTGCCTGCTGCGTGTACGTCGTTGTGATAGCGGAGTCATTTAAACAAGTAAGAACATGCCTTATACCACTTTATACTAGCGACTCCTCCCGGCTTCGCACGGCTTTTCTCTACTATTTATATATTTAATTCATATAAACCTTCCGGATGAAATTCTCTAAATTATGGTCAAAATACACTGGACCGAAAAGAAAAGGGGTCGGTTAGAAAATCTTCAATATCTTCAAAAGTACCTGACCTAGCTTTATGAAATAAAGACTAAACTAAAGAATATTCTAATGTGCTTAAATGAAAATAAAAAAACTGGCCTAGTGCGTGTCGGACTCGCACATAAAGGGTCCATACCACCGTAGAATAAAAACGTCAAAAATATAAAGTCTTAATTTTTAAATTTTATTCTATTTTTACTATTTTTTGATGTAGCGGCAACAGAAATACACATTCTGTGAAAATTTCAAGTCTATAGCTATTACGGTTCGTGAGATACAGCCCGCTGAGAGACAGACAGACGGACGGACGGACGGACAGCGTAGGCTTAGTAATAGGGTTCCGTTGGCACCCTTTGGTTAAGGAACCCTAAAAAATGAATTGAAGCTTTTTATTTCAATAAATGTAAAATAAGTAAAAATTTGATTGAAGATATTATTGAAAATTTTCTAACCGACCCTTTTTCTTTGCGGTCCAGTGTAGCATCAAAATCCGTTGCGTAGTTTGGAAAAACTAAGCGGAAAGACAGACTGACTGACTTTGGCCGGCCGGATGCCATGCGGAAAACTTTTTTTTAGTGCCCAATAGTTTCATTTTTGTGATACAAAATCGTGTGCTGATTTCAGTGGCGTAGCTTGCCTTAGACCGGCCTATCAAAATTTGTTGGGGGGCCCAAATAATGGTAAAGATATTTCACAAATGAAGGGTAAATAATTTTCACACACGTTCGGGGCCCCTGTTGCCCGTGGCCCCGTATTATTGATACGGCTGATACGGCGGTAGCATGCTGATTTGTTCTTGTAAGATTACATAACCTGTCTATGAAAGGTTCAAGGTGGTAGAGCCAAGCTGTAGCCAATTGACTGCAGCTCATAAACGGGCTGGCTCAACCGGGGTAGTACCACCCTCTCACAGAAGATCGGCGTAAAGCAGCTATTACTGCTGCATTTCGTGCGATGAGTGAGAGAGCCGAAAGCCCATCCCCCCCTCCTCCTCCCTCCATCCCACTCCCCTTCAGGTCGGCAATGTGCGAGCAATGCCTTTGGTATTGTAAGCATGTATAGGCTACGGTAACTGCTTAACATCAGGCGGGCCGTACGCTTTTTTGCCACCGCAGTCCAATAAAAAATAATGAAAGTATTGTCTCAAAATAAATTATATTATAAATGTTTCCTTTTACTTTGATAGCCCGCTGAGTTTTTTGCAAAGATTCGTATTTTCAATCCGGTAATTGAATTGAGACAAAAATGTAAAAATGACAATTGTAAGCGCCTTAATGAAACAAACGATTTGACTTGAACGATAGATTTGAATTCATGAGTGAGTACCTCTCGAGGTTCTAGGGCCCGTATTAAAAAAATACAAAGTTGAGATCGATCTTAAGATGCAGTTTTGACGTTTAATGTATGGACATCTATCAAAAACAGCATCTCAAGTTCGATCTCAATCTAGACATCGATTTATTAATACGGGCTTAGGTTTATTGGAGTTTCTTTGCTTTGAAAAACCCGACTACTGAAAAATCGCGCTCTAAAAAGTATGAAACAAGAAAATATTCGCATCTAGAGGATAGCTGTGGTCCGTGTTCATATGCCATTTTGCCCTAAAGGACCTACACGGACCACGGCTATCCTCTAGATGCGAATATTTTCTTGTTTCATACTTTTTAGAGCGCGATTTTTAGTTTTTAAACTTACTTTTTATTTAATTGTTTTGGAGTATATAGGTTTATATAGGTAACAATATATTTTTGAAATGTGCTCATCAAGCTCTTTCATTTGATACCCCACACGGCTTCATTAAAATATGTTTTTTTTTTTTAGTTCATGACATTATGTCCTCTAGAGGGCGCCATATGCAATTTTATGTGACGTCACACAGCCTATAACCAGCGCGCCATTAAGCCGCTTCTAACGATACCTATTTGTTAAATTACGACAAGTAGTTTGGAAGTTAGGTGGGAACAGATGCACATACATACATACATACATACATACATACTTACATACATACACACCGGTCAAAATCAGAACCCTCCGCCGTAGTCGGGTAAAAATGGTACTAAACCCTAAATAAGTAAGCCTGGCCCCTGGTCTTTTCATCTGGAGCATAACAATTCCGCAAAGTGCTGCGACATCCAGTATTTCTTGAACTGTACAACTTTTCAGGTATCAGACGTGTACGGCGGTCCCAACTGGTCAGTCACCGCCTTCTGTGGTCTGAACCTCGTGCTCCTAGTGCCGTTAACACAGATCACCAAGCTCAAGTACTTGGTGCCGTTCTCAGCGATCGCCAACTTCGTGTGGGCAACTGCCATTTGTATCTCCATCTATTACTGCTACACTGACCTGCCTGACATCTCTGAGAGGAACCTGGCGACCTCTATAAGTGGGATACCTACTTTCATAAGGTAAGGATTATGACGAACTTACCCTCAATTTAAGCATTCGGCCGAATGTAACATAGATTAAACTGCATTGTATTTAACGCTGCTTGCAAAACAGAGACCAAAAGTGTTTTCCTATATAGCTATTCTAATACATTGGACCGCAAATAAAACGGGTCGGTTAGAAAATCTTCAATATTTTCAAAAGTACCTGACCTAGCTTTATGAAATAAGCACTAAATTAAAGAATATTTTAATGTGCTTAAATGAAAATAAAAAACCTGCCAAGTGCGTGTCGGACTCGCACATAAAGGATTCCGTACCAACGTAGAATAAAAACGTCAAAATAAAAATTTTATTTTTAAATTAAATTTTAAATTTAATTTTATTTTTACTATTTGTTATTGTAGCGGCAACTGAAATACACATTCTGTGAAAATTTAAACTCTCTACCTATTACGGGTCGTGGGATATAGCCCGCTGACAGACGGACGTACGAACGGACTGACGGACAGCGTAGGCTTAGTAATAGGGTCCCGTTGGCACCTTTGGCGTAAGAAACCCTAAAAAATGAATTGAAGCTTTTGATTTTTAATAAATGTAAAATAAATAAAATGTTATTGAAGATATTATTGAAGATTTTCTAACCGACCCTTTTTCTTTGCTGTTCAGTGTATTTAAAGCAAGTAGCAATAATGTTGCAGTCTTGTAAAGTTACTTGTGGTTTTATTAGTGGTAGAGCCAAGCTGTAGCCCATTGACTGTAGCTCATTTACGGGCTGGCACGACCGGGGTAGTACCACCCTCTCACAGAAAATCGGCTTGAAGACGCAGTTATCGTAGCCTAAGATGCTTGTAATACCAAAGACAACGCTCGCACGTGAGACGCAGAGTGGGACAGATGGACGAGAAGTGGGGGGGTTGGGCTTCCGGCTCTCTCACTCATCGTACCACACGCTGCTCTAATAGCTACTTTACGCCGATCTTCTGTGAAGTCGGCCCCGGTCGAGCCAGCCCGTATATGAGCTGCAGTCAATTGGCTACATCTTGGCTCTTCCACTGAAAAAATGGTATTGACTGCTTTTCTTCCACTTTTGCAGCACAAGCCTCTTCGCCATGGAGGGCATAGGGGTCGTGATGCCCATTGAAAACGAGATGAAGAAGCCACAGCACTTCCTGGGCTGTCCGGGAGTCCTGAACACTGCCATGACGGCAATTGCCGTGCTCTACGGATTCGTAGGATTCTCTGGATACCTGAAATTCGGTGAAGAAGCCAGAGGCAGTCTAACTTTGAATCTACCTCAAGAAGAAATGTGAGTATTTGAAGAAACTGTAGTTATTTGATTAGAAGTGACGGGAGAGATCATTCTTCTTCCTCTTATCGTATGGTTAGTGGCCAACCTAGAGTCAGAGCTGTTGTTCAAGCCACTCGAAGGCCTCTGACAAGGTTTAACGACTGCTGCCTAGATGACAACAACCGACACCGACTGTTTACGTGCTCTCCGACGCGGCGACGCACGGAGTCACTCATTTTAAATGCAACTAAACGGTCACCCATCTCTGATTGACCTTGCCAGGTGTTGCTTAACCTCCGATCGTTAACCGATCAGTGATTGCACCTGGCTATAAGCGCCTCCGGGAAAGATCATAACAAATTGCTCGAGTGCAGCTTGGATGCAGCTGCACGGGACTTGTTGACGCACCTTTAATATTATACGTATCGAAAGAAGCCAGGATGAGTGGTCGTGATGTGTGAAAGAAAGTCATACGAAGAAGCCTATGTCTATCAAATAGGGGTGTCTGCATGAGCCGAGCAGCGCGCATCGAGCAATCATTTATAACGTCTGATCACGTAGACCACGCGCCCGAGCAATCAATGAAATCATATTTGATTGCGCGAGCGCCACTGCTCGGGGCTTGTGAACGCGGCAGATATAACTGTTTGGGTATTGTTTTCCAGTTTAGCGCAAATAGCGAAACTGTTGGTAGCGTGCGTGATGCTGCTGTCATTCGCGTTGATATACTACGTGCCGGTGGACGTGTTCTGGCGGAGGGTTCAAGACAAGGTGCCGGCGACAGGGCACAGGTGGGCCCTCGCCGCAGTGAGGCTCGTTGGGACTTTGCTGATAGGTGAGATTTTTTTTTATATTACTGAGGTGGCAAACTAGCGTACGGCCCGCCTGAAATGTTAAGCAGCTACTGTAGCCTATAGTCTGCAATACCAAAGGCATTGCTCGCACTTTGCCGGCCTGAAGGGAAGTGGGAAGGAGAGAGGGGAAGGGAGGGGTGTTGGGCTTCCGGCTCTCTCACTCATCGTACGAAACGCAGCTGTTTTAGCTACTTTACGCCGATCTTCTGTGAGAGGGTAGTACTACCCCAGTCGAGCCCGCCCGTATAATAATATGAGCTGCAGTCAATTGGCTACAGCTTGGCTGTACCACCTTCATGAGATATTTAGAAGTAGCCAGGTGCTGATTCTAATGCACATACTAAAAATTTACTAACTCTTCTTCTTCCTGGTAACCTGTTATTAGCGTTCACGCTAACAGCCTCTGACATGGCTAAACAACTCATATCTAGATGACATTAACTGGAACCGTCTTTTATATGCCCTCCAAAGCACATAGAAGCTCAGTTCGAACTGCCACATAATGTTCAACTTGCCAAGCGTTGCTTTACCTCTGATCGTTTAACAATCATTGATTGCAGCTGGCTATGAGCGCATCTTACTTAAATTGTCATGTCATGGTCGTATAAAATGTACTCTGTGACTAGGATTACAAAACTAATTTATGTTAAGAAAAATGCACAGAGTAAAGACTAAAGAAAGAGGTGCCCTTATTAGATATATGTATGAAAAAAAAACGTGGTCATTGTTTTTTCATTTTCATTGTTCTATCTACCGGTAAATAGTTGAACTACTCGCTTCGTTTTATGTCGATGTTAGTACTAGGCCGACCACTCGGCCGAGTTGCTTAGGGCCAGTCCCCTTAGTAATTGGTCCATGGAAAATAGTCAACAACTTTGAAAAAAGGAGCGATGCTCATTCGATAAATACACGGAATAAACACAAGCTACACATGTAACTCGGCTCCACAGAATAAGTAATTCCTTTGTAGGACAATGCATACGCTTCTACAACAAACTTCCTAAAGAAATCCGAGATTTGCCTGTTAATAAGTTTAAAACTATAGTTAAAACTAAACTCTGTCAAAAGGCCTATTACAAAATCTCAGATCTCTATAAAAAAGAGATAATTCAGCTTGGGACTGATCGCTTAAATACACTTCGTTAATAGCAGTGTCATGTTAAAGTGTAGCGTGTCTCGCCTTGCTTATTTCGGAAGGCAGCACACTGGAGCTATTGTTTACCAAAATACGTTGCATTAAAATACTAAATAGCGATGTAAAAAAAAAAACTTATGTTATTAAGACAAGCCCGTTGAGTTTCTTGCCGGATCATCTCAGTCGAGTTCGCATTTCCGATCTAGCGGTAGAATTTAAGGAAAAATGTAAAATGACAGTTTGTAAGTGCCCCCGTAGGCCTAAACAAAATAAACGAATTGAATTTGAATTGAATCACCTAATAATTATTAACGTCAGCAGATATTGATTACTTCCTTTGCGTCTTAAACTTATTGCTATCAAGTCGAAAACAGGCGCTTTAGTTTTCAACTCAGTGGAACTTTGCTAAGACAATTTTGTCAGGATTATTACCTTATCTCGCCAGTACAAAGTTGTGTAGTACCTACCTAGTTACTACTGAGATTATAAGATTTAATATAGCTTAGGAACATTAATTATTCGCACGGACTAAGCCCTGCAGACAACTGAGGCTAAACCTATTACCACAGACTAAGGATAAATACAGAGGTACGATCACGCCGTCTCTAGATAGAAACGCTGCGTGGGTGCGGGGCGAGAGGACGACCCATACTAGCCGTGCTTGGCAAACAAGCGTACGGCCCACCTGATGTGAAGCTTACAAAACCAAAGGCATTGCTCGCACATTTCCCAACAGAAGGAGAGTGGCACAGAGGCAGGGGAGGGGGGTGGGTCTTCCAGCTCTCTCACTCATTGTACGAAACACAGCTGTAATATCTACTTTACGCCGATTTTCTTTGAGAGGGTGGTACTACCCCGGTCGAGCCAGCCCATATATGAGCTGCAGTCAATTGGCTACAGCTTGGCTCTACCACCAACATGCTATACTCAGTCATAATAATAATAATATCCTGGGACATTTTTACACACGGCTACCTGATCCCAAACTAAGCAGAGCTTGTACTATGGAAACCAGATAACTGATATTACTACATATACTACTTTTTTATTTGTAAATACATACTTAATATACATATACACCCACACTCCGGACATACAGACATGTTCATGCACACAAATGCATGTCACGGGTAGGAATCGAACCTACGACCTGCAGCGTGAAAGGCGCCTCCGCGCCAACCACGCTAACGGGCCCGTCAAATAATATCTCTGTATTTATCCTTCCTCTGTTCTATTTCTTTCTTGACAGTCGGAGTCGCCAGCGCAATACCCCGCCTGGAACTCTTCATGGAGCTAATAGGAGCAGTGTGCTTATCCGTCATGGGGCTACTCCTCCCTGCCATGGTGGAGACCACGTGGCGATGGGGCAAGGACGTTGGCCCCTGCTCCATAGTGCTCTGGAAAAATCTCCTCATCGGGGCATTCTCTATAGTGGCCTTGGTGTCTGGAGTGACTTACGCCATTATGGCTATTGTTAAGGAACTGTGATTTAGTTGTAAGTATTGTATATAAAGGAATAAATTATTTTTTCAAATTTTCGTTTTTTTGGTTTGTTGACCCGGCTGATTAAGCAGTTACCGTAGCCTAGCTTGCAATATCAAGGTATCGCACGCACCGACCTGATGGGGAGTGGGACAGTGGGGGGTTGGGGGGAGGTTGGGCTTCCGGCTTCGAAACGCAGCTGTAATATCAACTCTATGAAAAAAATGCTAATTAGTAACGATTTCAAAACTGCTGGAGCAAGAACGATTTTGTACGTAATTACAAAATAATAACTCAGATACAGTCTCATATCAAATCGGATTATAATCACAACATGTGCAGTTTAATTTCTTGCCATTTTTATCATCAAGGTCTCCTATAATGAGCAGGTAGACAGACACACTCGAAGTTTGCCCGACCGAGCGCATAATTGCTGTGTTTAGTAATTACTATGTATTGGGGTTGGACAAGGAAATGACATTTTCATTTGCAAAAGATTATTCAGTTCGGCCTCTATACATACTTAGTGATGTGGCTCGTGAATCTTGATACCGTGAGTCAGGATCTTTCTGCAGAAACGCATGTAATACCGGAGCGTGCACCCAACGCCATCTGTTGGTCGTGTCGTGAATGTGCAGTATGTAGCGAGATGTGAGGTTGCAGCCCCCCTAGACAAGTAGCATGAACGCTAATCGAATAGAATAGAATAGACTTCACAATGTATGGAAATGTCAAACGTCGCTATGTAGATCAACAACAAGTTGCTATGTAGATCACGTGACTTATGTCATTTCCATACATGAAGCGTAGCGATTTGAAGGAACGCTTGTAGACGTCAGCCACTTGTCTAGCCCGGAAACGTGCGAGCAATACCTTTAGTATTGCATCTATAGGCTACGTTTACTGCTTAACATCAAGCGGGCCGTACGCATATTTGCCAGGTTAGTCACATTTAAAAAAAACACGTACCTACCTACCTGAAATTAAGCAGCAATGTTCAAGATGAGTCCTGGGAACGACATTGATAAATGACGTCATTATGTTTATTGCACGGATGTTTACGTTCGTGGTTTACTGTTGAACATTTGTCAAAGAACCTTGTTTGTGAGTCTGTCAGCACATGATCTAGCAATTAAATAGTGTTCTAGTCACGATGAGTTGGCTTACAAGTCGTTTTCTGCCGCCCAATACATCCTGTATGAAGTACAATTATACTCACTTTAAGAGCATAATCATTTTACATGTTTAGTATCATGCGTACTTTATCGCCTTTAAGAGGGTACCTGCGGCTGTACATTTTTGTAGCGGATTTTCAATTTTTATTGAATAGCGTCCACTACATTATATGGTACCCAGAATACAAACGCTGTGTGCTACCACGGTAATCATATCTACAGTATTCTATCTTCATAGAAACTGACGGAAAGCGAGTCATACCTACGCGGCTCGATTTCAATACCCACTCAATACCCAACGTCGCGCGCAGTCACGAATGTGCCGCGGTGACGAACGGACGGTTAGATGGTTTTGTAAACAGTAACCGTGCGATTTGTGAATATTTGATTGAAATAAGTACAAGTAATTACTTAATATGGCAAAGAGCAATTATAGACTATATTGTGCTGTTTTTGGTTGCTTGAATTCTTCAATAACTCACCCAGAAACTTTTTAAATTACCTGGAACCTCCGAAATTTAACACCATAAAATAATGTTTATATTAGGTACTAATACGGCTACTAGTACGGAATTTTATTATTTTTTAATATGTAGGAAGTAGGTAGATGAAATTAATATACTGTAGGCGGGTAGCCCTATCGCGTGTTCACGTACTGAGCGGCCTGGCGCGGCTGTAGTTATTTCAAGGTCAGGCTCAAGTTCCACTACTGTAGATATGAATACCATGGTGCTACCTTGCGATATGTCTGTAAATTTCATTTATTTTACTCACTTACCGCCGTATTCTCGTACGCTATTCAAGTTTGAGGTGTGCTTAACATCGACGTGCCATACAAACAATGACAGATAACGACGTCTCAAACTGCTAAGTGGGACTTTTTTGAGTATTCGGCCGTTAGAGTCATAGAGTTAGAGTATTTATAAAAAAAAAATGCAGTGCTAAAATTTCATGCTGTGTTTACCTATAAGTAGTTGTGCATTCGACTTAAGAAGAAAAATATATTGTATTTTATACTTGTAAGAATGCAACAACTGTTGGTAAACCTTAATAAATAAAATAAGTGTATTTGAAACACTGAAAACTAAATAGATCTTAGCAATAATTATATTCAAATTCACCTATTATAAAATAAATTGAAGTCATTTGTAACGGTCAAAGATTACAATCTATACGGAAGAGCTATTTCAAGTAGTTTATTGATGCTTACCTATATTTCAGTTTGGCATAATAATCATCAGTCTATTTGCTGTGTAATGCTGAATATAGCTCGGTCTTCAAGTATTTCATCCAGTTCCTGCCAGCCAATTTCAGCAGGTCGTCACTTCTGACCGCAGGGTGCCTACGTTTGCCTACTCGTGGTCTCCACTCGAGTACTTCAGCTTTCTACTCTAGCGTTGGTAGTACGTACGTACGTAGTACGTAGCTGACGGTGAGGGAAAACATCGTGAGGAAACCTACCTATCCCTCGGGATTAGGTAATAGTCAGTTCCTGTATACACGGCGACAAGGTTCACCACCTGTCACGTTGGGTTCTGACTATCTGGTGAAACGTGGGCTTCGAGTTGGTTAATACCTCCACAATGTGGTGTATGGCCACTCAAGCCTCTGACTACACCCGAATGGGGATAAAAGTCGTGACGTTACGTACGTACGTTGTTAGTAAACGTGGCCACTCCTTCTTCTTATCGTATGGTTAGTAGCCAACCGGGGTCAGAGCTGTTCAAACCGCCCGAAGGCCACTAACAAGGGTTAATGACTAGCCTAGATGACAACAACTGGGACCGACTTTTTACGTGCCCTCCAAAGCACGGAGACGCTCAATTCAAATGCTGCTAAATGGTCACACATCTCTGACTGACCTTGTCAAGCGTTGCTTAACCTCCGAACATTTTACGTTGTGATTCCCTGTTCTATTGTGACTGTATTGATAACACAAAAAATCAAACCCATAATTTTATACATGCGTAGTACAATGTACCAAATAAATTAACTTTATTAATAAGAATACCAGACCAAATCTGAAAATTGCATACAACACTTCAAATCCAGATAGAGGGCAAAATTAAATTTCGTGGTTGAAATTAGTATTACATGTCAGTATGTTTCTGGATAAATTCCCTTATGGGTTGTGAAGCTATGTCGGCGAAGGCGCTGGGTGACAATCTCTGCCCACACCCTCTGCCGAACGACACGATGCCGACTGCCATGCCGTCCTGAACAGCGGCACCTCCTGAGTCACCCTGGAATGCAAGAATTAATTATAAATATCATTTTCTTGACTTCAAATGATAGAAATATTCGCTTCAATAATAGTACATTACTGCTGCGGTCTCTAATGAGTGTGTTGTTGACCGCGTTGTTGATGGGCGAAAGCGCGGCGCAGCGCAGCTCCAGGCCTCCACAGCGCGGTCAGCATTGCAACCCTTGATGGACAAGCTGGTCGAGGCCTTTATAGCGCGGCCAGCAAGGGTAGCTATGATGACCAACCTTGGAGGCCGTGAGCGTAGCGAAGCTTAGCTTGAGGCCAGTATAGCGTGGTCAGCAGTACACTCATTAGAGACCGAGGCTTGTATAGTGCTTTACTCAAAAATGCGACTATTAGTTTAAACAAAACTAGCTAAGTGGGTATAGAAATTAATGCAATTATACTTTTACGAACTATATCTATAGTTGTGTATTTTCTCTGTTTACGTTTCCATGGCAACGGCACGACCTACTCGTTTTAACCGTCAATCAGATTTTTAATAACGAACCATAAACATACCTGTTTGTTACGTTTCCATGGCAACGGTCAAATAACAGCAATATAATGACGATAATACGGGGTAATAATACATTGTAAGTCATGTAGCTCTTGCAGTACGACAAATCCGATTTTTCTCGAAGAAGGTTTGTGAAATAATGACAACATTATAAACTTTTTTGAGTAAATATAAATAATATCACCAGACAAATTATGTTTAGTCCAAACGAAAATAGCATCCTAGAATACTGTGTCGTTAAACTCATGCTTCCTGTCTATGTTTGCACAACCTAACATGTCCAAACATCCCAGCTTGCAGCTGAGCACCTGGATACCACCAAAAAGGACACTAGGTTGGAGAGCAATCAGATCCTATAAGTAATAGACGTCAGCGTTGGACACCATTGTCGATCCTGGCTTACAGGAGTAACAGTGGGGAAGTGTGTGGAGGACCTAGCACCAAAAAAAAAAGTTATGGACGAGGCGCTGGTCTTATCCCACTTTATTCATCCGTTAACGTTAATTCCTCAGGAAAAACACAATGTAAATTGACAAGCCCGCTGAATTTCTAGCCGGATCTTCTCAGTTGAGATCGCGTTTCCGATCCGGCGGTAGAATTTAAGAAAAAAAATGTAAAATTCCAATCTGTAAGTGCCCCCGTAGGTCTAAACGAAATAAACATTTTGAATTTTGAATCCGTTTATAGTCGTGAACGTGATTGATTATGAAGGAACAAAAAATGGTTTGTACCTGACAAGTACTCTTGCCGCCCATGACGAAGTCTCCGCCGCACCACATGTTCCTGGTGATTACGCTGAAGTAGGACAGGTAGCACTGCCAGTACGGCACCACCGGGATCTCTAAGCTCATCAGCCGCTCCGGTATTGAGCTTGCACCTTGCTAGAAAATAGTGGATGATGCTTACAAAGATTACCCAAAAGGTTGGCCATACAGTTGGCCAAATATATTCTCCAGCAGTTTCTCCAGATTTGGAACACGTATCACCAACATTTTATTAAAATAATCTCTGAACAGTAGTTCTACAGATCCTATTAGTCCATTAGTGGTATACCTTTGACGACATCCACACAAAGCAGGTTCTTGTAGCTTCGTTAGTACCTACTACACCACCAAGCCAACTAGACACTCAGGTATAAATATCAAATGATAATATACCAATGATACCACGGTCCTCCCACCAGGTAGTGTGAGCTACTGCCACAAGAGTGCCCAGGCATTAGCCCGGGCTCTCTACGTCGTGGACGGACTGCGGAATCATTGACTTATTATCATGTGATATTTATACCCGAGTGTCTAGTTGGCTTGGAGAAGTACGGCAGTCCTGCTAGCTGGGACTGCAGAATGAACTGCAATCATCTTTTAATAAATAGTAATGGGAATAATCACCTCAGTTCTCCCCCACCCACTAACAGTTACCATGCTATGTCCTTCCATCGCTCTGCCCATCGGAGGCAGTGCTACTGGCTGTATAGTGTCACTGAACTCTATAGGGCTCACGGTCTTCATCACAGCTACGTCTTTATCGAACTTGGGGTCATCGTACTCTGGGTGGGGTATCACTTCAGCTATGGGGATGAGGGTGCCGTTCTTACGCCATGAACTGCCCGCTCGGAGGACCACTGTTGATGGGTCTACGCTGTAATAGTTTACATTTCGTGAGTGTAGCCTAGGATGACGTAGCATTTCGTGAGGGGAGCGACTGTAGCCTAGGGGCGAACACGTTGGGCTAGCAATCAGAAGGTCCCAGGTTCGATCCCCGGTGGGGCATGCACCAATGGATGAATTTTCATCTATGTGCATATTTTACAGTTCGCTTACGGTGAGGGAAAACATCGTGAGGAAACCTATCTATCCCTCGGGATTAGGTAATAGTCAGTTCCTGTATACACGGCGACAAGGTTCACCACCTGCCACGTTGGGTTCTGACTATCTGGTGAAACGTGGGCTTTGAGTTGACTTTATACCTCCACAATGTGGTGGTGTATGGCCACTCAAGCCTCTGACTACCCCCGAATGGGGATAAAAGTCGTGACGTTATATTTATTTATTTTTATTTATTATTTATTTTCGTGAGTGGCCGAATAGATTTTCGGTTCCGGCTTTGTAGTAATGTAAGGAAGAGGATAAATTCCTTCTGAGTTAATCTATCTTTAATAGTGAATATGCATGAGTCGTAGAATCGCTTGAAAATTTGCAACAGTGGGGTTTTAATGACTAGAAAGACATGCGTATTTATTTATACTACTTGAAATAAAATTATGCAACTCATATATGTTCTGGCTCGCCCGGGCTAGTACATACCACCCTCTCACCGAAGATCGGAGATCGGCTGTTACAGCTGCGTTTTGAATGATGAGTGAGAGAGCCGAAAGCCCCACCCCCCCCCTTCCACCATCTCTGTACCACTCCCCTTCAGGCCAACAGCGTGCGAGCGAAGCCTTTGATATTAGTACTACTAGTATTAGTACTGTGATACTAGTATTAGTATTACAAGCATCACATAGGCAGGCGGTGTCTCAATGATTTTGTATTTAAAAGAGTTATACGTACTCTTGAGCGCAATGACCTGCCGTCAGTATGTAAATCGCGCTGATGATGAATCCGCCGCAGAAGTATGAGTTCTTGACTGTAAAGGACACTTGATGTGGGTGGTCCACAATGTCCGCTTCTTGCCCATTCACTATCCTGTCGGAGAGGTTCACTGGCTCCTCCGAGAACTCCGCTATCGTTGGCAGGTTTGCCAAATCGAAGGGCATGACTGGGAAAAAAATACATTAATAATGTCAATGACGGGCCCGTTAGCGTGGTTGGCGTGATGCCGCCTTTCACGCTGCAGGTCGTAGGTTGGATTCCTACCCGGGACATGCATTTGTGTGCATGAACATGTCTGTATGTTCCGAGTCTGGGTGTATATGTATATTAAGTATGTATTTACAAATAAAATACTAGTATATGTAGTAATATCAGTTATCTGGATTCCATATATTACATAGCTCTGCTTAGTTTGGGATCAGGTAGCCCTGTGTAAAAATGGCCCAGGATATTAATTATTATTATATTATTACTTCTTCTTTCTTATCGTATAGTTAGTGGCCAACCTGGTGTCAGAGTCGTACAAGCCGCCCGAAGGCCTCTGCAAAGACAGCTGCCTAGATGACAACAACCGGGGCCGACTGTTTACGTGCCATCCAAAGCACGAAGGTGCTCAATTTAAATGCCTCTAAATGGTCACCCATATCTGACTGACCTTGCCAAGCGTTGCTTAACCTCCGATCGTTTATCGTTACAGCTGGCTATGAGCGCCTCAATAATAATTAATCATGTCACTCTTGGCTAATATGGACTCTATTTAGGACAGCACTTCAGATGGGACTTGAGACGAGACGGTCGTCCTATGTCCTAAATAATTTGCGAAACAGGGCCAGTCTAGTGTGGAAAGTTTTTGTTAATACCAGCATCTTGTTTCTTACAAAATTATCTTAATATCTGCAAACAACTAACTATGTACGGCCAGCAACGAAAGTCGCTGAACATTCTCAGTTTTTCAAATAGCTTGCACACTTTTGTGTTGCATCAAATCCATAATGTTTCTTTATCGAAACATAATTTAGACATGTTGCTAATGTTTGGTTTTATAAAGGTTTACCAACGTTTGTAGAATAAAGAGTATAACCGATTTGAAAAATTCTGAATGTTCAGCGACTTTCGTTGCTGACTGTACCTAATAAGTTTTGTAATGAGCTTGAGTCGTTAAATATACGCGTATAGATAAATAAATAAGTTCTTCTCTATATAAATAAAATTGAAGTGTAGTTACTTTTTTTTAGCAAAAAATCAACTACATCATTTATAAAATTCCACGCGTATACGGATCGCGGGCACAGCTAGCTACGAAATAAAGGCCACAATTTCGTCTACTTTAAGATATTGAAATTATTTCCAAGTGGTTTTCGGAAGAAACTAATTGTATAAGAACATTAGCTTTGAGGAAAATCTTTTAAGTAATCTCTCAAAGTTTTAGGTAAGCCATCAATTAAACGCCGGTTTTGTTGCTTTGTAAATATATTGTTTTTCTTCAATAGCTCTTTAATTCATTAAAATTTTATTAGCAGAAAAATAAATGTTTTGAGGATACCGAAACGGTCATTCATCTTTATCTTTTCAAGTTCGAACTAAGTAGCGCCCATTACAAAACACTAAAAACACGTTTTAATATGAAAAACATTACACATCAGGCTTATTTATTAACATTAGAACTTTAAGCAACCTTTAAATTATTTAATAATATTTTGCATTCATAAATTCGGTGAGGACTGTTAAATTAAAAACGGTAGGTTAGCCAATCAACCAACCCACCAACATCAGCCAGTTTACAATAGATTTACAAAGCGTTTCTAGGAAAGTTATTTGTAATGCCCGTGCAAGTCTATCATAACATTCTATAAATTTGTGGTAGGAGTTTAAAGTTTAAAAAAATATATCAAGTTTCAAAATGTGTGTTTAGTTAGCTTATTCAGTACAATAAACCTACTGTTAAAAAATATTTCAGAATAGCTTAGATAAGTTTTGATGAAACACGTATATTTTACACGTAAACGGCTTTAAACAATCAAATTAACTTACCAAAACTGAAGTAATTCAGCCAAAGAGGAACAATAATTAGTCCCAACGCAGACATTGTTTAAGTTTCACTGTACTAAATGGAAAAATGTTGGAACGTAGCTATATAAACAATAATAATTATCACTCCCACATTTAGGGCATATTATACAAAGTACCCACATGCAGTTTAAACTGATTCTGTTGTCATAAAACTAGATAATGCTAACCTTCGGTGTACTGTGGACGAAAGTGAGCTTCTAACTCTAATATAGGGGCCATGCATGTGACGATATGCGTTAAAAAATCGCAGCAATAAAAGTCGCATGTATTTGCTGTTTAAAATCGCAGTCAGTCCTCTACTCTCACGTTAAGCAGCGCTTATAGTAAAGTACGCTTGTTTGCCGTAGTTTTTTTTTAATCTTGTGAGGGGCCATCCATTAATTACGTCACACGAATTTCATGATTTTTAGACCCCTCCCCCCTTGTCACAGCTGGTCATATTTGCGAGACTCCCCCCTCCCTGTGTGACGTCACATATTTTTTATAATTTTCAGAAATTTTAAAAAATTTTCTTTAAAAATTTTAATTTCGGTTTTAATACTTAGATATATTAGATTTTTAAATGTGACGTCACAAAACTTAGAACCTCTCCCACCCCCTTGTCACACAAAGTCACATTTCGTCGACCCCCTCCCCCCTTTACGTGTGACGTAATTAATGGATGGCCCCTGAGGTGGTCTTATCGAATTATTTTTTTAAAATCAGTTCTACTATAGCATGCTTACCATAAACATATGGTCATTTTGTAACACAATGAGCTATTAATTAAAAATGTTTTTGCGACAAGTCGCACTGTGAATAAGTCGCAAATGCGGAGCCCGGCAAGGGTATAGTGGTGGGGCTACCGTTACACTTATAAATAATGGAAACACTTGCATTCGGCGTCTGCCGAAACGCGTGTAGAATTTTAAACAACAATCTAAGGTCTAGCGCACATAATCGATTAAAAGATTTTATTGTAACTGTCTATTATTTGTAATTTTACGATTACTTTGTAGTAGTTGCTCTTGTGAGCCAAAATATAATTCTATGAAGTCCATGAAATAAATGAGAGTCGCACACAGAAAAGGTTAATTTGACCAAAAACCGACATAGCGCGAGGCAGCTTTGCCTCGTTTAGTTTGACAAGGCGCGCTCGAACCAATTGCTCGCCCTGCCCTGCGCTGTCATATGTCTGGTCTAGTGTGGCCTATTCATGAAAGATAGCTATGTGACTGATTTCTCGGCTACACCTTTCTCTGTCTAGAGTGTAGGTTGGCTCGCCCTTTGGCTCACCCGAGCATGTGACTGAGACTGCCACGCGAGCCGCGTGCCACGCAGCCTCGCGCGGTATGCGCCTGATATAGACGCAGTCAGATTATGCAATACTTTTAGAATAATTACTAGATTCTGAAAATGCAATATAAGGCCCGTATTAATAAATCAATCGCTGCTCCGTGAGAACGTGCGTTCATGTGACGTCAATGAACACAAATATCTGCATGGTAATTGGAAAATAATCGCAATTGCAACTGCGCGGTATGTCTTAGATCCTATCACAAGCATGTGACGCGAAGACCGATTGATGTATGGACGGCGTGTCTCCACTGACTCAACCTTGATTGAGGTTAGAGAAATTTCCGATGTGCCAATACGTGCTCGTAAAAGTCCTTTTCCCTAGCATGCTGTGAGGTAAATACCTACGAGTTTCCTCATACATCTAGTTATTAGAATATACTGGGTGTAAATGAAATGAAACTCCTTTGAGTACTTTTCGCTGTTCCTCATAGTTTCGGATTTGGCCATCCACGCACACTTGAAAATTTTATTTCCAAAATTCAAAAAGAATATTATACCTACAGGATAAGCTATAGTCAATCGGCTACAGCCCTTCGAATAAGTAATTGAGTATTTTTTTTATAATCATGGGAATAATTATAAGGCGGTAGGTAGAGCACTCGTTCGTACAAACATTTGTTTAGTGACGTCACAGATTGAAATCTGTCCACATTGGTGAAGGAAAAAACCGAAGGTTGAAGGTCATGGCGATTGTCATGGGAATAAGGAAACAGTGTCGTCAGACCATCGTGATAATACCTACCGTACCTAAGATGTATGGTAATTTAAAGACACGTATAGTAGGCGACAGGTCGGGATGACATTTTTCTAGTGATGTGGCATCATGTACCAGGTAGTTTATATAGATTTTTTTTTTGCAACGTAACAAAATAATAGTAAAATTAATTCAATAAAGTTTATTTTAAGTAAAATGAAAAAAAAAAACATTTTTACTTACAGGGTAATTATTATAATAATTGTTTTTCCGTTCAATGTCACAATTGTTTAATACTTTTCTGGCTAGTTCTCGTGTTTGAGAATGAACTATTGGTTTTTCTGTTTTAACACGTGACGAGGAAGCGACCAAAGTTATTTTAATACACAGCAACAAAGAACGATGTGAGCGCGATCGAAATCGATAACTATCGATAGCGATAATGCGTGCTCGTGCAGCTCTAATGCTAGGATCGCGCGGGCGATGCGCGGGTATGCGGGGTGTCACCTCCCCCGCGCCTCAGCTGATACCCCGATTGTCATCCCGACCTGTCGCCTACTATAGTATACTTCACTAAGTAGGTACTGGATGTATTTTTTGCGGCCGCTTGACATTTTACCTACCTACCGACCTTGGAAAACCTTTTATGGATCCTTTTCCGCTTCGAGGAATGTGGGATCCCCCGGCAGCTGGACTAAAAGCCTACTGTGTACCGTCTTCCTCCTTTGGAAGGCCACTACGGGAATCCACTAGCACGCACTGCGACGCCCAGACGACAGAACTTAACTACTAAATTCACAGTTTCCTAATAGTTATTGATATGTGATACGATTACTATTTTTAATAACATTTTTGCATTAACTGCTCTACATCAGGCGGGCCGTACGCTTGTTTTCCACCACAGTCCTTTGTTTATTGTAACTACACGACTTTTATCCCCATTCGGGGGTAGTCAGAGGCTTGAGTGGCCATACACCACCACATTTGTGGAGGTATAAAGCCAGTTTCACCAGATAGTTAGAGCCCAACGTGACAGGTGGTGAACCTTGTCGTCGTATATACAGGAACTGACTACTACCTAATCCCGAGGGATAATTAGGTTTCCAAAGTCCTATAAAAAAAATGTGCGGTAGCTTCATCACATAAGCGAAATGTTGTATAGAAATCGCTTTCGCATCGCAATCGCCTTACCGGTACAACCTCGGCCTTGTCTTACAATTTTCAATTCACTCCGTTGGGAGTAAATTAAACTTTTATTACGGGCCCTTTACTGAATACGTCTATGATTGAAATAATCGACCTTAACCTTGAAAACCCATCCGTTGTATCAATTTAGATCCTAATCAACAAACGCAAACCATTACTAACAATAGTTTATTTTTTATAAGTATGTACCATCACGCCTTTATTCTTAGCAGAGGAAGGCAGAGTGTTTACGGAGCAGAGGCCGCTTTGGTATTTTGACGCTAAAGTGTTAGGGGTGAGACTTTTGCCGAGCAAACACAATGCAAGACATATTTCACCACTTACAGTACTATACAGTGTGTTTCAAGTACAGAAATAATAATTAAGCTAACATATACGGTAGCTGATATGTAGGTGCTTAGTGAAGACAGACTATACGTGACTATCATAGTTTCTGAGTTATGGACCTTTGAATATTTTTGTGACAACTTTCGTGTTGTGGCCGTAGGACACGTCAAATAGCGTACAAACCAGTGTTAACTGGATTAGGGGTAGCAGTTATTTCCAAGAAATGGTTTGTAAAATAAATTGTCGTTTTTGAGATTTTTTTCTAGGCGGAAAAAAGTATTTGATAAACGCGTTCGAATTTCAATAAAGAAAAACGATACTAAACCATCCATCCAACACCTTTGAAACATCCTGTATAAAAGATATTAGATCAGATATAAAAAAATAAATAGGCGCATCATAAAAAACATACATTATTTATAATCGTGATTGAATAGATACTTACATAATTACAGCAATCAGGCGGTATAATGACGAAAATGACAAAATTGTCCATTCAGCCACGGATCAAAATACTTAAAAATTGCTTCCCGTTAATGTTGCATACAAAAAACATTATATTTTTGCCCTTTTACAATTATAAATGACGCAGGACGTTTAGCAGCAGATTATTTTGTGGTAAAGCAGCTGCAGCTCATAAACGGGATAGTAATACCACCATCTCACAGAAGATCCCATCCCCTCCCTCGATCCCACTCCCCTTCAGGTCAGCAACGTACGAGCGACATCCTTTATCGCTATTAGATTTTTACAGAAACACCTTTTTTTTAATAGGACTGTGGTGGCATAAAGCGTACGGCCCGCCTGATGTTAAGCAGTTACCGTAGCCTATAGATGCTTGCAATACCAAAGGCATTGCTCGCACATTGCCGACCTGAAGGAGAGTGGAATAGAGGGAGGTAAGGGAGGGGGGGTTTGGGCTTCCGGCTCTCTCACTCATCGTACAAAACGCAGCTGTAATAGCTGCTTTACGCCGATCTTCTGTGAGGTGGTACTACCCCGGTCGAGCCAGCCTGTATATGAGCTGCAGTCAATTGGCTACAGCTTGGCTCTACCACCTTATTTCAACAAGTTATTAGTTTCGTTCATTACAGACGTTTGGTACCAGTGGGGCTATTCATAACTACGAAACGAAACGTTTCGGCTGACGGATGATGTTTTCCTACACTCTGAAAGTGTTTAGGATCCGAAGTTCGGACTCGATAGTCGTGATTTGACGTTTCTTCTTTCGTGGACCCTACTCCGAAAGGATCCCGAACACTTCCGAATCACTTTCGGAGTATGAGAATGTACCATCCGTCAGCCGAAACGTTTCGTTTCGTATTTCGGAGTCCCACAGGCGTAGGACTACAAACTGGTTGCAGAAATTATCATACGACCTTACTGAGAATATTTTAATAATTATGTCTTAAATACTACCATAGAATACTATAAGTACGTTTTTTATACTTGTCCTATTTGGTAAGCAAAGATGGCGTCCAGCGGGGCGATTGCGTAACTTTTTTGTCAATGCTTCAATGGTTTCGTATATAATTAACACAGGATGAACGAAACCAATTGAAACATTGACAAAAAAGTTACGCAATCGCCCCGCTGGACGCCATCTTTGCTTACCAAATAGGACAAGTATAAAAAAACGTACTATACACAACTTTACACGCACACAGATGTATTTGCCCCTAGTGCCGCTCCTAGTTGTCACGCACACATAAAATGCTATCCAGCTTCACATCGTTTGTTGCCAAGACTACATCTGCCTACTTCTTTTAATCTGTGTCTTAAATACTACCATAGAATACTACCTACTCACACTGTCACACTCCCACGTCAACGAGCCTTCTAATGTAATGTGTTATCACTCCTCAGAGGAGGTACAATGGCTCCCGATATACAAGTATTTTTTACTTAGTTCAGGAGTCAGGATCTCTTCTGCTATCTGTTTGTACAATTCATGAATTTTATGAGTTTTACTCCCTGATACATTGTTATGTGTTATTGTACAATAAATACTTTCATTATTATTATTTCATATTCCGTGAAGGGCGTGGGTGGGGACCTTGCTATCCGTTTCCATGCTCGAGTTGAGGATCCAACCAAATTAATTTCCCAACGAGTGCCCTCAAGCGTCGCTGAGTTAATTAGGAATCTCAAAATCACAATGATCACTGGTATATTGATTTATCTACATGCATTGTTAACGCTGATAGGAACTAATTAGATTTTACTATTCGCCCAAGCCAACTAGAGACCTGTCAAATGTGACGTCACCCGCAGAAGAAGGCGACGGCGGGGTGCGGGCGGCTTCCCCGCAGGCGGTGGCGGGTCTGCGGGCGGGGAAGCCGCATTCCATCCGAGTGTCTAGTTGGCTTGGCGGAGTAGTACTGAGTGTTTGATACTTAAGCTGTCGTCTTACTTATCCTTAGTACTGAGACCATGGACCAATTACTAAGGGGACTGGCCCTAAGCAACTCGGCCGAGTGGTCGGCCTAGTACTAACATCGACATAAAACGAAGCGAGTAGTTCAACTATTTACCGGTAGATAGAACAATGAAAATGAAAAAACAATGTCCACGTTTTTGTTCATACATATATCTAATAAGGGCACCTCTTTCTTAAGTCTTTACTCTGTGACTGAGACCAAAGAACTTGTTTGGTACTATGAGTAATTCTCAAGTGTACTTATGAGTATATTTTTCCTTTATCATCTTGCCACTCGTCAGATTCTGTCAAAGTCAAAGTCAAAGCGTTTATTTTGTTTAGGCCTACGGGGGCACTTACAAATTGTCATTTTACATTTTTTCCTTAAATTCTACTGCCGGATCGGAAACGCGACCTCGACTGAGAAGATCCGGCAAGAAACTCAGCGGGCTTGTCTTTTTTACATTGTTTTTTTTTTTATCGCCATTTACTTATTTTAATACAATGTAATTTGGTAAACAATAGCTCCAGTGTGCTGCCTTCCTAAATAAGCAAGGCAAGACACGCTACACTTTAACATGACACTGTTATTAACAAAGTGTATTTGAGCGATCAGTCCCAAGCTGATTTATCTTCCAAGTAATCCGAGATTTTGTAATAGGCCTTTTGACAGAGTTTAGTTTTAACTATAGTTTTAAACTTATTAACAGGCAAATCTCGAATTTCTTTAGGAAGTTTGTTGTAGAAGCGTATGCATTGTCCTACAAAGGAATTACTTATTCTGTGGAGACGAGTTACATGTACGGATAGCTTGTGTTTATTCCGTTTGTGGAGTAGAGAGGAAAGCCTACTCTCACGTTTCTCAACTTCCAAGTTCAAAAATAAAATAACGCAGAATACTCAAAGGCTGCATCTACAAGAGGCGAGCGGTGCGCCCGAGCAGTCAGTTTTGATTTCTGAATTCGTAGATATCCTACATCCTACTATCCTATCCTACTTCCTTCTAATAACAATATTATAAATGCAAAAGTTTTTATGTGTGAATGTTTGTTACCACGTTTCTCCATAGCTACTAAACCGATTTCAATGAAATTTGAAACGTAGATAGTGTAAGCTCTGGAAAAAGACATAGGCAGCTATTCTTACACATCAATTTCCACCCGGGCGAAGCCGCGGGGCACATCTAGTATAAAATAACGCTAGCTGAATACTCAAAGGCTGCATCTACAAGAGGCGAGCGGCGCCCGAGCAGTCAGTTTTGATCCCTGAACTCGTAGTTATAATATATAACTGATGGCTCGAGCACGTGTCAGCTTCAGTTTGACGCGTCATCCAAGAAATTACAGAATATAATGACGTCTCAAAATTTCAGTAGCGTTTTACGTACTAACGTTACGTAATATCAATACATATTATACGTATCAATACGTATTATTATTATTATTATCCATTTGATCCATATCGTAAAGCATTATCAACTAAAATTATGTTCAATTTGTTTTAGGAACCAAATTATGACGGATAGATACCTATCTCGTCGTCCATTAGATACTATTACATATGTATTACAGAATTAAATTGGAAATAAACTACCTTTAGGGATTACCTAATCGTTTAATAGATTAAAGGTACCTTAAATGTATTATGATAGAGGCGTAAATTAGAATTCTTCTTCTGTATTTATAAAGCAAATTTCGAAAACAGTATTTTTGTAAATTGCACGGTCTAGTCTAGGGGGCCATCCATTAATTACATCACACGTAAAGGGGGGAGGGGGTCGACGAAATGTGACATTGTGTGACAAGGGGGTGGGAGGGGTCCTAAGTTTTGTGACGTCACATTTAAAAATCGAATATATCTAAGTATTAAAACCGAAATTTGAATTTTTAACGAAAAAATTTAAAAATTTCTGAAAATTATAAAAAATATGTGACGTCACACAGGGAGGGGGGTCTCGCAAATGTGACCAGCTATGAAAAGGGGGGGAGGGGTCTAAAAATCATGAAATTCGTGTGACGTAATTAAAGGATGGCCCCGTCTGGGTGTTATTGGAATCACCAGACACTACCAAAACAACAGTATACAACCTTATATAAATAAATATCGCCAGACAAACACACCAACTGTATGGTCCCAAACTAAGCAACGCTTGTACTATGGGTACCGTACAATGGACTGGGGGCGATCCCAGCGACACCCAGACCAGGACATATTTCGAAAAGGCTGTTTCCGAAATTTGCCTCTGGCGGAAATCGAACCCGCAACCACCCGATGCAGTGAGCCGAGCGGCCTACGCTCAAACCACTGCGCCAAGCGGTCGTCAAAATATAGCTTAAATTGTCATATGTACCTTAATTGTTATTAACGACTTTTGAAACACTCTGTATAAGTACCCTTTCCATTACAGCCTGCATATACTTGAAACTACATCTGTCTGAAAATTTTTTGCCATCTATATAAATTCAAAAATAAGTTGCTGATTATTATCAGAATATTTTTTATTGTTTTATCCGTTATATTCTAGTTGTAAGTAGATTAGTTTACTTTCGATATTTTGTATATATTTATTTTTAATACACAAATTGATTTCCCGCAACTAATAATGTAGATGTACCTTTAAACGTGGAATTAACCGTCTGTGTGTGCAATTACCTGTGACAATGGCGTGACGATGGGACATTACAGGTATCATTCAGTGTGTCGCTATAACAGAGGAATACCGCACGATACTATTAGTACTTACACGTGCTTTGTTTAGTGTTACCATAATTGAACAAAGGTATAAAAAAAACAATAAATAAATTCAAAACATAAATGAAAATACAAAAATTATTAAAAAGAAAAATGTTAATTCGGAAAATTCTAAAGTGATTAAACAAAAAGGAGTGTTTACAAAATTTTCATGACGTGCTTATTATTATTTTTTGCATTTTATTTTAAACCCATATTGCTGATTATTTTTGAACACAACTAAACTTGATTAAAATATATTTATTGCCATCCCTCTCTTGTTCACGACACAATGTATGAGCAAGACAGAAATACTTTTAGATGTGTCAATTTAGTTTAGTGGTAATTTGTAGCCAACATAATAATCACCACTTTTAGTATAGCATTCTGTTTAAAATAATTAATCAGAAAATTCTCAATATTATTTTACGATAGAAAAATGTCCAGTTTATTGTTTAAGAGCGCTGTTTCACACGTTTTTACTACATTCATTCAATTTTTCAAACAATAGATCGTTTCATAAAACATTAAATAGTAAATACATAGATACTTATGTAATTTAACTGATTTACATAATACATACCTACTTAATACCTTTGTTTTGTTCTAGGCAATCCGATTTTATAATAGAATTTCACGTTCCATGTTGAAGGCTCTTTCCATACAAAGAAAGAGGTATTTATTTCATTCCTGATGAGACTCAAAATTCAGTGTAACGGGAGGCCATGAGTATCAGCCTTCTAGCCAAGTGCCTTCGCCTACAAGCGTTTCTACAAATCGCTACGCTTAAATGTATGGAAATCACATTACAAGCCGAAAAGTAGATCACGTGACTTATGTCATTTCCATACATGAAGCGTAGCGATTTGTAGAAACGCTTGTAGAAGAAGCCACTTGGCTAGAAGGCTGATACTCATGGCCTCCCGTTACACTGAACTTTGAGTCTCATCAGGAATTAAATAAATACCTCTTCCTTGCTATGGAAAGAGCCTTCAACATGGAACGTGAAATTCTGTTATAAAATCGGATTGCCTAGAACAAAACAAAGGTATTAAGTAGGTATGTATTATGTAAATCAGTTAAATTACATAAGTATCTATGTAGACGAATCCACTTGGCTAGAGGGGCTGGAGCGCCTGACCGTCCGAACACACGGCAGCGTATCCGCCAAGTCCGAAAAACCGGCAGGCGTGCGAACCGAGTATTGATCTTGTTTTGGAAGAACATCCTGCCGTCTATAAGACCCTGGTACCCGTGTCGTACAGTTTCATGTTAAATCATGGATTTCCTGTTAAGAAATTCGTTATTACGAACTATTTTGTACTTGGCCCTTTTTACGATATTAACGATTTTAGTGGGATGCTTCAAGGCCATGGACCAATTACTAAGGGGACTGGCCCTAAGCAAGTCGGCCGAGTGGTCGGCCTAGTACTAACATCGACATAAAAGGAAGCGAGTAGTTCAACTATTTACCGGTAGATAGAACAATGAAAATGAAAAAATAATGACCACGTTTTTTTCATACATATATCTAATAAGGGCACCACTTTCTTTAGTCTTTACTCTGTGTTCAAGGCTACTGACAGTTACTCATAAAATTTCTTGACAGTAATTTCATGACTTGACATGAAACTGTTCGATAGGTACCAGGATTTCATAATCAGCAGGATGCTCTTCCGAAAACTAGATCAAAATTAGGCAGTCATTTATTTTTTTCACAAAAATTTATTAATCGTTGTCAGAAAAGATACGGATATTATCGCATAAAGACAATGTGTTACGTGAGAAAATGTATTTCCATTCAGAATATGCAAATGATAATTTATATCTGGTCATTTTTTACATACTTATGTACAAGTATGTGATGATAGCGTTATCAAGCTCAAGGTAGTTTGTATCTTATAGTTAACTAGGTTTTACCTACAACTTCGCCTCTGAACAATTCAGTAATAATTTTATGAAACTTATCCAATATTCTAATCCTGAAAAGTTTTGTCGCTGAATAAGCTTTGTGCCAAGTTTTAAGTAATAATAAAATTTAAATATACGTTGACAATAAAACCAATAAAAATATTATTTATGCCTGAGTCGTTTTTTATATTTTGATTTTCTGTAAGTAATGGATTATAATACACCATGCCATCGATTAAATATGAGTGTTCAACAGATATACACTTTTCTCTATACCTCCAGAGATCCAGTATACACAGTATATTTTTTCATAAAATTACAGCAAGGATTGTGGCTAAATAACACTCGTCGTGCAATACTATTGATAAAAAAAATGTTGGCGCTTAGTACAAATCCAAGGCAAAGTTTTTTTCTTAAAAAGACACCGCCAACTTAAACTTTTGCTCCAACTATTTATACTCATGACATACAAATTAAAAATAATACAAGAACACTTGTCAAACGTCTCGGATCACCTTTGCACACTATTTTTTTAAGACTTTTGTTGTCAAATAATAAGGAACCAGTTTCTTTATAAATTATAATCGGCTTCATGCCGCTACATTTGTCTGGGAAAAAAAACACAAGGAAAACTGAACGTATGTGAAGACTCCTTACAATTCGTTTAGTTATAACCGAAGACGGACATGTGACGACTAAATTAAGAAAATAAATATTTAAAAATCGAACTCTTTCAGAATTTATAAAGTTTGAAGTGTAAACGGGTAATACACGAGAGTGCAAAATGTTGGCGAAACATTCGAAGTTATTCTTCACTGTGTCTCTAGCGTTCCTGATACTAGCCGTGGTGCTAGCAGCATGGGGTTTCCCGAAAATAGTCAGCATACAGATACAAAAAGTGAGTTTGTTTTTGTATATTCATCTCTTTCTTTTTCTAGTAAAGTGCGCCACTGTCTCTTTTTAACTCTATATTTTTTTACGTTTTTTCAAAAACCTGCATCTCGGAAAGTATTGAACTCTCCGAAGTTATTTTTACGCATACCTATAGCTTTACCTTGAACCTTTGCTTGGATTCAGATGACATTATGATACAGAGGTGAGCGGTATTACGCCAAAACAAAATAAAACAAACATTGCTACCTATTTCAAGAAGTGCCAACATCTTCTTGGCTTACTAAGGCTCAAAACTGTGACTTTGAGCAAAATTTCGAGCACAAACGAGAGTCGAACTTGCGCTCGTTTTTTCAAAAGTGTCTTATTAATTACTGCCTAATAGCAGTTGAAATTTCATGGAAAACTTTTAAAATTCATGCTGAATGATGTTTCTAGCATAATATTACCAGAGGTGAAAAGAATTGTTACAAAATATTTTCTTTTGTTCAAAATATTTGTTCATATCGAAACTGTCTAAATTACCATTACTCCGTGCAACATAGAGCCGTACTTATATCAACTAACGATTATTATCGATTTTATTGGCTCTATTCATTTGTTTTGTACGTGTTTAAGCGAACTTAGACCCGTATTAATAAATACATCTCAAAGTTTAGATCGATCTTAAAATGCAGTTTTGACGTTTAATGTATTGAACATCTATTAAAAACAGCATCTGAAAGAAAACCTGGGGCCTTACCACCACCTCTTATAGCAGTTTTGTTTTAACGTTTCAGCGGCCATTTGTGCAATGACGTTTCTTATTGTCATGACAATAAGGTACGTCATTGCACAAAAAGTCGCTGAATCGTTAAAACGTTCCTATAATTGAATCGCGATAAGAGGTCGTGGTAAGCCCCCTGTATCCGTTTTCAAACAGAAACGCTATGTGAGCAGGCATGCATATACACAATTTTGTATGTTATGTACTTGAGCCGAAATAACATGTGTTTAAATGATAAATAAATAAATAAAAAATTATAACAAACTATTGTACGGTACTGTAACTCAATATTATCAAATAAATATAATTATGTATACAAAAATGTATCTTAATGTTTGTAGAGTCGACGAGAACAAACGTAGAGTTAGGCCCTTCGCACACGGCGGCGTAGCGTAGGCGTATCGTAATACGCTACGCTTACGCTACGCCTCGTGTGCGGACTTGTTAGAAAATGTACGTGCTCGTAAATCTCGCGTCCTACGCGCGTAATACGATACGCTTACGCTACGCCTACGCTACGCCGCCGTGTGCGAAGGGGGTTAGTATCTCCAAACTGGATATACATATACCCTATTACCTAAATAATAGGTAGAGCTATTTCAGAATGAGCAAGAATATATTTTAAGTTAGTAAAATATAAATAATATATAAATAATTTAAGTAAGTAATTATTGAACTGATAAATAAAACTAGACCTGTTTTCATGGGAGAATTACACAATGAAGAAGTATTATTTTGCAACACTATAATTAATAGGTATTAATTATTTAGCTAATTTAATTACCATAAAATATGATATTTACGTACAAAAATGTACTTTTAAAATACGTACATGTAAATTAATATTATGTAAAAGAGTCGTGTAATAATAACACAATCTTATTCACAGCCCTAGCGCAAAACCTAGGTATGCTTGAAAGATCATAAGACAAGTCTTAATTTCTAATTGCTCCGAAAATGGGGGTGAAATTCGGCGAAAGACTCTTTGGAAGTAACCATGGACCAATTACTAAAGGTACTGGCCCTAAGCAACTCGGCCGAGTGGTCGGCCTAGTACTAACATCGACATAAAACGAAGCGAGTAGTTCAACTATTTACCGGTAGATAGAACAATGAAAATGAAAAAACAATGACCACGTTTTTTTTCATACATATATAAGGGCACCTCTTTCTTTAGTCTTTACTCTGTGGAAGTAACACGCGCGGAAATTCGGTCGACTGCCATTTATTACGTTACATTACGTTATTCAGTGAGCTTAAGCGACTTTTAAAGATTATACAGGGTTTGCATACAAATAAGTATTGGACAAAGAACTAAACAGCATAAAAAATAATTAAAATCTTTATCAAGGCGTACAAGCAGGGCCTCGAAAGAATGCACGAAGATAATATTAGAGACCAGCCCCCCCCCAGCCAAGTGGCTTCGTCTACAAGCGTTTCTACAAATCGCTACGCTTAAAGCCCGCCCCATACATTCGGAATTTTCCGTACGGAATTGCGTTTCGAAATATCGAATCGGTGATTCCGAACGCAGTAAATCCATCCAAATGTATGGACGTATCGCGTTCGGAAACACCGATTCGATATTTCGAAACGGGATTCCGATTCGGAATTCCGTATGTATGTGGCGGGCTTTAATGTATGGAAATGGCATTACAAGTTGATAAGTAGGTCACGTGACTTATGTCATTTCCATACATGAAGCGTAGCAATTCATAGAAACGCTTGTAGGTGCAAAGCTTGGCTAGAGGGGCAGTGGTTTCACAATGGACAATTGGACTATTTTGGTTAAAAACTGTTGAACAGATTTGATTATAAACGCAATTACCTAGCTCATGAATTAATTCATCAAATACTTTAATGTACCCCAGAATAGTGTTTCCCCAGGGTGGAACCCGGCTAGACAATGTTAATGAGGAGTAGATATTCCTTTTCAAATAACATTAAGGTCGTCTGAACATTTTTCGGAAATATTAGTAACGACTGAATAATCGTTACTAATATTTCCGAAACTGTTTAGTTTGGAACCATTAATCATATTGGCATGTTTTCCGTTACCCATTAATAATAATCCATAATTTTTGGTAACATATTTACCTATAGAATTTGTGTGAATAAAGCTAGTTTGACGAAGCAATTCTGATACAATAAAGTTGAATTCTCATACATTTTTTTGTGTGGTTTTTTTTACGTTGACAGCTTCAACAGGAATAACTATGATGATTCACGATTCTGCAGATCGTGCACACTTTAATTATATTCAATTATAAAATCTCCAAATTTAATAACATAACAGGTTTTAAATTGCTTTGTTAGGTAAAGTTCCTAAAATTGTCTGCAACATGATGTATCTGGGTTTAAATTTAACATCCTGTAGGTAAGGTCACCTGCACGTCTTTAGTAACATTTCCAAGATTCGCTGGACTTTCTTCGTTATTGCCACCCGTAATCAAGAGAGCCCCACTTATGTTGGATATCTTACCTACTTATTTAATATGTATTAACTATTATTATATATTTTTGCATACATAAATAAACTTACGCGTGTATCTCACGGGGGTAGGCAGAGACTTTTGATTGCCACATGCTACGATTCTGACTCTTTTGCTATATCCACATTCATACATTCATATTCATTTAATTATATATATGTTATGTAAGGGCCTGGTATTATATTTATATTCAATATTAAATCAATTAAATATTTCAGTTGTTAAATGTAAGTAGGTAGGTATATCATGTTAGGATGATGTTATGTTTCTATTAAAAAACCATTGAATTTCTTGCCGGTTCTTCTCTCATATTTTTTTTAATTCCACGCGTACGAAGTCTCGGGTACAGGTAGCTTAAAACATAAACATTAATAATTGTTATTTTTAATAGCCGTCACCGTCAAAGAATACTAATTATATTTAACGTCATTAGGGTACTGTTTTTCGACTTCAAATGTGTAATTAAACTTTACCGACACGATCAAGATAAAGCCGGTAAAGACTGATTCTATTACAACGTGTTTTTAGGGTGCCGTACCCAAAGGGTGCCAACGGGACCCTATTACTCAGCCTACGCTGTCCGTCTGTGAGCGGGTTGTATCTCACGAGCCGTAATATCTAGAGTTGAAATTTCTGTTGCCGCTACAACATCAAATACTAAAAATAAAAAAGTTTAAAAATAAAGGGGGTCCCGATACAAGAAACATGATATTTTTGACTTCTTTATTCTACAGTGGTTCGGAACCCTCTATGTGCGAGTCCGACACGCGCTTGGGCGGATTTTTAATAGTTTTAGTTTTAATAAACATATTTTGTTTCCAGAATGTCCAGCTAGAGAACTCGTCCCAAATGTTCGACAAGTGGCAGAAGCTACCGATACCTTTGGACTTCAAAGTGTACCTGTTCAACGTGACCAACCCTGACGAGGTCAACGACGGTCAGAAGCCGATATTGAATGAAATAGGACCTTATGTTTACAAGTAAGGAGTCTCGTTTTAACTGTCATAACTAAGTTTCTTCTTCTGTCTAACCCCCTTCGCACACGGGGCGTAAGCGTAGTCGTCACGTAAGCGTATCGTAATACGCGCGTAGGGCGAGAGCAATACGAGCACGTACATTTTCCAAGACCGCACACGATGCGGTGTGGAAGCGAAGCGTATGAGACTACGCTTCGTGTGCGGACTTGGAAAATGTACGTGCTCATATTGCTCTCGTCCTACGCGCGTATTACGATACGCTTACGCGACGACTACGCTTACGCTCCGTGTGCGAAGGGGGTATGAGTGGAGTTCACGAGAAGGCAAGCGTAGGGCGCCCTGCGGCCAGGTGGAGTGACGATCGCGGAAGGTCGCTGGTAAAAACTGGACGCAAAGAACTGAGGACCGAGCGCAGTGGCGTGCATTGGGGGAGGTCTATGTCCAGCAGTGGACAGCAATAGGCTGATGATGATGATAATGATGTACTAAGTTTCTTTAACGGATAGGGTTCACGTTTGATTGGTTGTTGGGATATCAGAGCTGATTCTGTTGGTACACAAACTAAACTTGACTATACTATTACCATCTTTCTCATAGTCATAGCGTTTGGGCAAGACAGATATTCTTTTACATGAGTCAACTCCAGTTCAGTCGAAATAATATGTGTTTTAATATTGTTCCACTTAGTGATGGGATGTTCTCGAGAACATTCTCACCCTCGGAAACTTACTCGTGAGTATTTTCGAGAATTTATCTTATGAAGCATGTTAAACTTGGCATACACCTCATTAAACATGCAAGTATGGTGGTTTTAATTGTTTTTAAGATTGAAAGTTAGGATAACGTCATCCAAATATAAGATTCTTAAAAAATCTCACGAGTAAGTTTCCGCGTAAGTTTCCGGGTGAGAATGTTCTCGAGAACATCCCGTCACTAGTTCCACTGCATTTGGGGAAGGGAGGTGCTCAAGGAACGTACCTACAGTTGGTGTGTTATTCTGGCGATATTTATTTATTTATTTAACATCAAGTTGCATTTCTTGCGCGTCATAATAACAAAAATACATGAATACCAAATCAGGATATTCTAAGCATCCTAAATTATGTTAATCTCCTTTTGCGCCAAATCTCGTGACCAGCATAATAATTAGGACCAAAATCTTCGCAATAGGATTTACTAAGGCCATTCGTCCACGGCGCTATTTAAAAGAAACTAAACTGGTTAGTCATTAAAATTACTAAATAATTAGTAACGCTAAACGCGCGTGGCTCGTCCACGGTGCTATTCCAAAGGAACGCAACTAGTTAGTAACTTCCCAAAAAAAAATACATATGCAGAAAAGTTACTTCAAACCAGTCGCGCGCGACGAGCATATCGATTCGCGCGCTACTAATTACTAATGAATTACTAACCAGTTTCTTATGAATAGCATCGTGTACGAGCCGCCAAATATTAGTGCCATTAAATTTAACCCATTAGTAATTTAATTCAGAACCTTACCGCGTGGTGCATCCCTGAGGGATCTACAGGGAGATCCCTCTGGGGTAAAAGGATGCTTTCCATCTATCAGATTATTCTAGATAGGTACTAGGGCACTATAACATTGTAGAAATCACGTAATACCAACTGTTTTCGCCGAAACGCTGCGAAAAAATCTAAAGTATGTACTAGGTACTAGGAGAGCTGAATCTTACAAGAGATTTACTTTTATAAAAGTTATGACGGACTTACACTGGTATTACAAATCACTTTTGTTCCTAGAAAAGCTTGCATTGAAACCGGGATGGCAAAGTTGTATAAAGAAGGACCTGTTAAGTATAATTCTTAAGATCTGTTGTGAAGGTTTTAAGCACATTGCCCTGATATATTTGCCATTGACCGTTGGACTGCTCGACCTTTTGTATTTAACAACCAAAACATTACCTAAACTGCAAGAATAATAATATTTAAATATTTTACCTGAGAGGGATATATGTCTTCGATGTTGTTATTGAGATATTAAATACTTTTAAAGAAATACCTAACAAGTCCCAATTTTGGTACGAATCATATTAAAAAAAACATTACTAATAGGTACTTCAAGTAATTTAGTACATCTATTTATTTACAAATAAATATTTGTAAATAAAAAAACAATTGGTGGATGATATGGGTTTGACGACCGCTTAAGCGCAGTGGTTCAAGCGTAGGCCGCTTGGCTCACTACATCGGGTGGTTACGGGTTCGTTCCCGCCAGAGGCTTTCGGAAATGGCCTTTTCGTAATTTGCCCTGGTCTCAGTGTCACTGGGATCGCCCCCAGTCCATTACACGGTAGCCATAGTACAAGCATTATTTAGTTTGGGACCAAACAGTTGATGTGTAAGACTGGCGATATTATAAAAAGTCGTATCTAAGTAACTATACCTAATATAAAATAAATTAACAACACGAACAAAATTAATCCTTTATAGGTATATATTAATAAATTTACGTTTTACGTCAAATACTCCAACTACCTGCAAAACTTTTATAGGTATAAAAACATTAATCGTTGTTTTTTGCTTTTTGATTAGAATCAATAATAATAAAAGTTAATAACCTAGCATTGGCCTTAAAAACCGTACTTTTTTGCTTGTTTGTGCAAATTTAAAATGAAAAATAAATCATTAAAGCTCAGTAGTATCCATTAAGTTGGTGTGTGAATTATACGAGAATTAGGTACTATTAATAAGGTATACGATACTTAGGTCGTATAGGTTACTACCTGTTCAGTCAGATAATAATTGCATATCAGTGATTTCGTGGGAATTTAAAAATATTGGCGGCTTTACTCTATTTAGTTTCATACAATGTGAAACATGACAGTGGTGACATTTAGACAGGGATTACAGAGGGTGGTACTACCCCAGTTGAGCTAGCCCGTATATGAGCTGCAGTCAATTGGCTACAGCTTAGCTCTACCACTGTGATTTTTTGCTATTACACCGGACACACTCCCCCTCAATGCGAGGGGGATTCGGGCCATAGTCCACCAGTCCACGGTGGTGTAATATAAGCCTAACAATAGACAAGGTTCTTGAGTGGCGACCACGTGCTTGAAGACGCAGCGTGGGTAGGCCCCCACAAGGTAGAACGACGACCTGGTGAAGGTCGCGGAAATCCGCTGGATGCAAGTGGCACAGGACCGGTCGTTGTGGAAAACCTTGGGGGAGGCCTATGTCCAACAGTGGACGTCTTTTGGCTGAAATGATGATGATGATGATGATGAAGATGATGATGATAATGATGATGATGATGGTGATGATGATGATGATGATGATGAAGATGATGATGATAATGATGATAATGATGATGATGATAGACAGTTCTTAACTATTTCTCAGGGAGTACCGTGAGAAGACAATTCTGGGCTATGGTGCCAATGACACCATCAAGTATATGCTGAAAAAGAACTTCGTCTTCGACCCTGAAGCTTCAGGAGGCCTCACTGAAGATGATGATCTCACCGTCATCCATTTCTCTTATCTGGTAAGTTGTTTATCTTAGAGGGCTTTAAAAATCACATCTTAGTTTAAAAATACATTAAGTGGTATTATTTTAATTGGATATCGGGTCCCAAAAAGGTTTCTCCGCTTTTATTTCGGCTTCAGAGAGCCATTGTATTAGGGTCAACGAACATTTCAATAGATAAGCACAGTGTAAGTGAGCCGACTTGGTTGTGATGATTTCAGATTTACCATCCACCTATACAATATGTTAAGAAAACCCTGTCCGACCCGAAAACGTATTGTTGGGTATCGAGATTAGATTCAATTTTTGTAAAAAATGTCAATTAAAAAAAAAAAAAATTTTTTTTGCGTAGCAAGTGTCCCACTGCTGGGCGACGGCCTCCCATATTGTTTTGGAAAACAAATACCCCGTTTACATAAAAAAAAATATCATAAAATGACGTCAACACATACTTTGTGGTCAGAGGTGCCGCCACACGATCTAACATAAATTACTTCCGGTAACGGTGTTGACATATTTTTAAAATTTGCTACATTTTGAGAGAAAAAGGCAAAAAAAATGGCATTTTAAATTGTCATTAATATGTTTACTATCATGAATATTTCTTTTTATTTTTTTATTTGGTCATGTGATTGGGAAACCTAAAGTGGAAAACAGAAAGAATAATTTATTACTACGTAGTTTAAGAATCCCCTCACATTTTTGAAGAATATGCCTAATAAGGATAGGCTCAATCCCAATACAATGAAACCAAAATACCATCAGCGTGGGTGTATTGCAGTGCATTTCCGCCTATCCCTTCTGATACAGGCGTAATGCTGTATTTTATACAACATTTTCTTCAACTTCCAGGCAGCAATACTGACTGTGCATGACATGATGCCTGGCCTAGCGGGCATCATTAACAAAGCGCTAGAACAGTTTTTCACGAACCTCGAGGATCCATTCTTGAGGGTCAAGGTCAAAGACCTGCTCTTCGACGGCATATACTTGAGCTGTGATGGAGATAATGCTGCTTTGGGTAAGTGTCATTTAGTTGGTAGTTTAGGGATGCTTAAGAGTCCAGAATTAATTGAGAATAGTTTATCTTATCGTATGGTTAGTGGCCAACCTGCCCACCTAGGTAGTCGGTACGTGGTCTACTTATCGACTTGCAATGTCATTTCCATACGTTTAAGCGTAGCGATTTGTAGAAACGCTTGTAGACGAAGCCAATTGGCTAGGGGAGCTGGTGTGGGAGTTGTTCAAGCCTCTGACATGGCGTCTAGATGACGTTTACATGCCCTCCGAACGGGCACTCAGTTCGGAATGCCACTAAATGGTCACCCATCTCTGACTGACCTTGCCAACCGTTGCTAAACCATCTGATCGTTTATCGATCAGTGATTGCAACCTATGAACGCCGCGAGCAATATTTATACTAATCATGTGACGTTATCGTATACTTACGTAGACGCTCGTAGCCAGCTGCAATCACTGATCGGTAAACGATCGGAGGTTAAGCAACGCTCGGCAAGGTCAGTCGGAGATGGGTGACCATTTAGTGGCATTTGAACTGAGCGTCTCCGTGCTTCGGAGAGCACGTTAAAATTAGGTCCCGGTTGGTCATCTAGGCAGCAGTCGTTAAGCCGTGTCAGGGGGGTTACTCCGAAATACGTCGCTGACGGATCGTCCGAACTACGGATTCGATTTACGATCAAAACAATGTCAAATCGTAGAGAAAAACGAAAGAAGAAATGTCAAATCACGACAATCCGTCAGCCGAAACGTTAGGTTCGTATTTCGGAGTAGGCCAGCAGAGGCCATCGGGCGACTTGACAAACTCTGACACCAGGTTGGCCACTAACCATACGATAAGAAGATCGTATACTTGTAGTCTCAGTAAGCCTTGAGCAAGAACAACACTGATTTTAAAGTCTTGCAGACTCATCCTCAAGTCTTGGTATTTCTATGGCTTAGTAAGTGGTCTTGACGAAACTGATTTGGGCAACAATATAAAATACAAAAGTGCCCAAAATCAGACGAGTTTATATGCGGTTACACGATGACACTCGACACGCAGTGTATCTCAGTGTATCGACACTGCCACTACAACTGTAACAAGGTGTTGCGGTGGTCGACACACGTAGACACTCCATGTATACACTAACCCCCAAATTCATAGAGATTTTAGCCAGTTCACAATGGTTTTGAAAAGCATTTTAGGAACAAATGTGATCGAAGTCGATCACAACTTTCTATGAATTTGGGGGTGAGTGTTTAGTGTCTAGTGTCTAGTGTATCCTTAGTATTACAGTACCTAGTAGTTGATATAGCAGTATCATAATAATATCACAGTCTATTAGCATACTAAGTACACCGTAGCTGTTATACTTACCATAACAATGTACTTAAATAATACCGAAATTCTTGTCAGGCACAAAACACTATGCTCATGTTTCCTCCAAGTATCTCCCTAGAACATACCATTAAATATTAATGGCGCCTGTGGGCTAACGACATACACCGGCAACAGGATACGTACTTGATGACCTACTCATTATCATATAGTTTTATGCGAACTGAACATGACTCTTTCTGAGTAAAATGATAATTAACATCAGGCGGGCCGAAGAGTTCTTGAGTGGCGGCCGCGCACCGGAAAGCGTAGCGTGGGTAGGCCTCCCACAAGGTGGACCGAAGACCTGGTGAAGGTGGCGGGAATACTCTGGATGCGGGCAGCGCGAGACCGCTCATTGTGGTGAACTTTGGGGAGGCCTATGTCCAGCAGTGGACGTCTTTCAGTTGAGATGATGATGATAAACCATACGCTTGATTGCCACCTTAGTAACATAAAAAAAACAACGTGGCAATTGTTCAATATTCTCAAAATATTTTAGGTTTATTTATGCTGATTTTACAATATTCTTTTTGCGTCTCCTAAATTGCCTGTAAACCTTTTCATAAAAAGTAAAAGGACTCCAAGCGTTCGACAAAATGTTTGCATGATTAAATTTACCGTTTTATTTTCAGGTCTCGTGTGCGGCAAAATAAGAGCTGAACTGCCTGCGACGATGCGCAAAGCGGAGAATAAAAACGGATTTTATTTTTCAATGTTTTCTCATGTGAGTTTTGAGATCTTGTATTTTGTTGATTTACTACTTTCTATGTATTTTGCTATCTATTGCTCTAAGCACTAAAATCTGTTTGATAAAGAATGATGCAAAGACGCCAAAACCTCTGTCTAAAAGTCTAAAGTGATTGTATCCCAAAGTACCATTGAAGGGGGATTGATTCAGCTGCGTCTAAAAGTAGCGTGCAGCGCGCCCGAGCAATCAGTTTTGACGTCTGATCACGCAGACAATGTCATGATTGTTAGAGTGCGCCGGCCGCTACTTTTGGGCGCATCCGATTGTTTGCTAGTTCAGGGTTTTTTCGGAGGATTGTACGATTTCTTAAGACTTATCTTAAAGTAGGTAACTATGTTAGATACAGATGAGATGGACCTGGACTTCTGCACAGGTCGTTAGGTATTAGTCTCCAAACTCGATCCAATCCTTCCACATTTAGTTAAGTACCTTAATTATGTTCTCCAGATGAACATATCGGAATCCGGTCCCTACGAAATGATCCGGGGCACTCAGAACATCTACGACCTGGGTCGCATAGTGTCTTACGCCGGAGAGACCAGCATGCCCATGTGGGGAGATAAATACTGCGGCCAGATCAACGGCTCAGACTCCTCTATATACCCGCCGATAGACGAGAATAATGTGCCGGATAAGATTTATACCTTTGAGCCGGATGTGTGCAGGTAAATACTCGTTTGAGGTTCCATGATCCTTACGAGATACGTCCGTCCGTCCGTCCTAATCCGTCAAGTGCCATAACTGCTAGACAGAACTGAGTAATGACTACGGCCTCGACGGGGTCCGACAAGACTTGGTTTTTTAGAAACAAGTTAATATTCCCGTTATGTTAGGTACGTTTACCTGCAACAACTTTACATTGGCATTGCTCATGATGATTGTAGAGGGCCCTTAGATGGACTTACCCTGTAAAGGGCTTTTAGTGAATATTATCAGCTTTGAAATCAGTTGCAAGCACAGACGTAGATTTATGTAAGTGGTTGCAAGAGTCTCTAGCTTGATTATTATCACTAACTGAAATTATCAGCCTAAAGTTGCGTTCGCAAGGTGTAAAACAAGGTAGAAAGGTAATGATATTCTTTGTCTCCTTCTAGGTCCATGTACGCCAGCCTGGTTGGAAAGAGAGAGATCTTCAACATGAGCGCGTACTACTACGAATTGACGGAGTCTACATTAGCTGCCAAGAGCGCAAATCCTAATAACAGATGTTATTGCAGAAAGTTAGTGTTTAGCCACCTTCTATATTTTCAGTTACTGGTATTACTTTTTCAGTCAGCCAGTGCTCAGTGCTCAGCGGATTAAGCTCCATCATCATAGGGCTCATTCTCAGTCTGACCGTTTTATGCTGACCTTCGGTGTCAATAAAAAAAGGTTGACACCGAAGGTCCACTTAAAATGGTCAGACTGAAAATGAGCCATAGCGTTATTTATAATTTTTCGTATTAGTAAGTTCCTGTAAGTTCGGGATTAGGTAATAGTCAGTTCCTGTATACACGGCGACAAGGTTCACCACCTGTCACGTTGGGTTCTGACTAACTGGTGAAACGTGGGCTTTGAGTTGGTTAATACCTCCACAATGTGGTGGTGTATGGCCACTCAAGCCTCTGACTACCCCCAAATGGGGATAAAAGTCGTGACGTTACACACACACACTGTAAGTATTTCTACACAGGTCTTTTTACAGGCTTTCACTCCTTTCTTCTTTCGTCAAAGCGCCTGCTACGGGAAATTAGCAATGTTTTTTAAGGCTTGTATTTGTTTAGGAACTGGAGTGCCAACCATGACGGCTGCCTGCTGATGGGCCTGCTGAACCTGATGCCTTGCCAGGGCGCGCCCGCCATCGCCTCGCTGCCTCACTTCTACCTCGGCTCCGAGGAACTGCTCGAGTACTTCGCTGGAGGCATCAAACCAGAGGAAGAGAAGCATAATACTTATGTTTACCTTGATCCGGTAAGGGATATATTAACGGTGACCTTGAAATTTCTTTTGGAATTTCTGGCAAACAAACTGCTTTTTTTAGGTGACTAAGGTGGCAAACAACCGTACGGCCCACCTGATGTTAAGTAGTGACCGTGGCCTATAGATGCTTGCAATGCCAAAGGCATCACTCGCACGTTGCTGACCTGAAGGGACAGAGGGAGGGGAAGAGGGTTTGGGTGATTCTATCATTTCGTGCAAATCACATGTTCACCGAAAAATACACAAAACTACACATTTTTAGGCTACCTAATATTTTTTTTTAATTAGGCAAGTTAAAAAGGCGTAGCTGCCACCACATTTTGATTATTTAACAGGCTCTTAAGTATTAAAAAAAAAATAAAGACATGCCTAAATCTCATTACCAACAGTGTCCAGATTTTGTTTTTTTTTGTTTGACAGGATAAAACTAAATATTCTGATGCTTTACTATGTATTTTTGTAGTAGTATGTTTAGAGTACACATTAAGCTATAAAATTATTTAAATAAATGTAGTATTTTATGGTTGTTACTTGTTCACGGTGACAAAATATTTTCGTTAAAAAAATAATCTCACTACCATTCATTCAAATTTTTATTGTGAAAACAGCTTCTATATTCACGAACGGGCGAAATATTTGCCCGTACTCATTCCTCACCCCGAGCATGATGTTCCCGCAGTCGATCAACGAACATTAAGGGAGGCGAACGCGTGCAACTTTTTTTTAAGAGAATTTTCTAACTGGAAACTTTAAGCTGAGTTAATATTTTGATACATTACCATTCGCGCTCTTTACTGAAAATTATTTATTATGTTAGATTATTATTAATGCTAACATAATAATTATCGAGTACCAATCGTTTTTAAATATTTAATACTTTGGTGTTGTAGTTATTAATGGAGTAAATCTAAAGAAAGTGCAGAAATATCATTACCGATCCTCTCATTACCAGTATTTACCATCAATTTTTTATGAAAATGGTAATGATCATACAATTATGGTGATGATCTTGTAATTATGGTAATGATGATAAAATTATGGTAGTGAGCTAAATATTGTCTACTTCTTTTATTGAACGAAACTGTTTGTCCAATCTAAAAGCAAAAGTGCGAATGTAGTGTGTGTTTTTTTTGTTTATCCTATATCCTTTTTGTACTATGACGTTCCTTATTGTCATGACAATAAGGGACGTCTTAGTACAAAAAGTCACTGTAAGGTTAAAATAATACTACTTACTATAAGACGTGGTGGTTAGCTCCCAGATCTTGTAGTGTAGAAGATTGATTTTTGTTATGTTTTTATCCGTATATTAGCGGCACGTTACCAAGGCGGTTTTGACATGTGGGGGGGGAAGTAAATGAACCTTATTATAGCGGACTAAGACTGGCCGTTTAAAAAATATGAATGTCAATAAATGAATGCGAAAATGAATCTTATTCCGTTATAATAAGTTTCATCCTTTCCCCCTCCAATGTGTCAAAACTGCCATCATAACGTGCCGCTACTGTAGTAGGTACCTATCTTTAGTCGACGAATATGATTCAAATAACTATTAGCAATGGTACCTAAAATAACTTGATTTCATTTGAACATCAATATAAAAACTTAATTTAAAAAAAAAATATTTAAATCATCATTACCGGTATTAATTTTTCATTACCATTTAACAAATATCATTACCATATCACATTTATCATTACCATTTCCAGAAAAAATATCAGGTCCATATCTCCGCCAGTTTGGCGAAAAAAATAATATTACTTAAATCAGTATGTCTATTTTTCATGTAGCTTTTCATTAAAAATAAGAAAAAAATAGGTGAAAAAAATTCTCTAAATTCTTCCAATTTGCACGAAATCATAGAATCACTCGTTTAGGCTTCCAGCTCTCTCACTCACCGTACGAAACGCAGCTGTAATAGTTACTTTACGCCGATCTTCTGTGAGAGGGTGGTACGAATCAAGCCAGCCCGTATATGAGCTGCAGTAGACTATAGCTTAATAAATTTTGTTTCTATTGTAACAGATAACTGGAGTAGTGCTGAAAGGCGTGAAGCGGCTACAGTTTAACATCGAACTGCGTAAAATCGAAGCGCTACCTCAGCTGCAGAACGTTCCGACTGGCGTGTTCCCGATGCTGTGGCTCGAGGAGGTACGGTTTGAATAACTGATATCCCGTCCTACAATAACTGACACCTACTTATCCCATTCTTATAAATCAGTGGTTTGAGCGTTCGCCGCTCGGCTCACTGCATTGAGGTTCGATTCCCGCTAGAGAAAAATTATGGAAACGGCCTTTTCGTAATTTTCCATGGTCTGGGTGTCACTGGGATCGCCCCCAGTCCATTTTATGGTAGCCATAGTACAAGCGTTGCTTAGTTGAGCTTGAGGCCCATACAGGGGCCCGATTCACGTAACCAAAACCGTAACGACATCTCAGCGATATAGTCGTTGATAGCCTTTTCTTGTTACGCAAAGGCTATCAACGACTATATCGCTGTGATGTCGTTACGGTTTTGGTTACGTGAATCGGGCTACAGTAAGCGTGTGAAGCGTGCATTATCCAATTTGTAGAACGCTAAACTAGTGCTGTAGTGCGATGCCCATACAATCGTACTAGACTGGATCACTAACTGCCTTTAAACGATCCTATGAGCGCGGCTCCACTAGTGCGCTGCGCTGCGTCGTCGCAACGGATCAAAGGGTCGACGGGCGAGAGACGAAGCGAGGGAAACTGATGCGCCAGTAGAAAATCTTGTGACGATGCAGCGCAACGCGCTAATGGAGCCCGGCCCTATTTTAGCACACTAGCTCATCTACACTGAGATAAAAACTTACGACAGCAAAATGGTTTTTGTAGTTCCTAGTAGTCTTTTTAGTATGTTTTACTAAAAGTTTTGTATTTACAGCAAATGTTTTATAAATGCGAGACATAATATAAAACATTTGCTGTAAATACAAAAAGTTTAGTAAAAAATATTAAAAACACTGCTAGGAATTACAAAAACCATTTTGTTGTCGTAAAATTTTTCTCAGTGTACGCTCTGCAAATTGGATAATGTAATGTTGATTTAACTCTGGCGCAAATTGCTTTATTTATTAGCATCGGCCGCTTACAGCGTCACGCGTACGCCGCGTCAAAAAGCTTACTATAGAAATGTACTGTTGTGGTCTCCTTCACACGCCGACGTCACTATAGTAACATTGTGATGCGCCGATGGCATTTAATAGGAGACACGGCCCAAGTCTCATAGACAGCAGTAGCCCGATTCACGTAACCAAAACCGTAACGATGTCTCAGCGATATAGTCGTTGATAGCCTTTTTGTATTACGAAAAGGCTATCAACGACTATATCGCTGAGACATCGTTACGGGTTTGGTTACGTGAATCGGGCCACAGGTAGTTATTTTTACTATTATTCTCATCTTCCAGGGTGCAGCAATCCCAGAATCGATTCAGGATGAGCTCCACACCTCGCACTCGCTTCTGTGCTACGTAGAAGTCGCCCGCTGGCTGCTGCTAGCGGTCGCTATCGTCGTTACTGTGGCGGCGGCGTTAGCGTACGCGAGGGCCGCGTCGATAGTCTCGTGGCCACGTAACAGTAATAGCGTTAGTTTCATCTTAGGGCCCGGTGTTCCGGCCCATGTTAATAAAGGGCAGTGATGTGGGAGTGATGTGTGTTTTATTTCAAATTCGAACACAAATCATGTCTCAGCGCACTACATGCAGCAACATTCACACATCTGTTATCACACTCGCTATTAGACAATTAACTTATTAAACAGGTAGGTACGAAGGCATTATTCACCGTTAAGCCCCCTAGACAAGTGGCATGAACGCTAATCGAATAGAATAGAATAGACTTCACAATGAATGGAAATGTCAAACGTCGCTATGTAGATCAACAACAAGTCGCTATGTGGATCACGTGACTTATGTCATTTACATACATGAAGCGTAGCGATTTGAAGGAACGCTTGGTAGACGACAGCCACTTGTCTAGCCCTTCAGCTGTTTTGGCAATACCGACATGTCATGTCATGATTTTCTGCGAGCGATTGAATCGTCCTATATCCGTGGACTTCGTATATAGGACAAACCAAACAGTCACATGTTTCCCTCTTTCTTGGTAATATCTTTGTATATCAATAAAATTGATCGGTTCCGCATGTTAGCGAGTACCGTCACTACGTGCGGTCTGCCCCGCGACGCTATCTTGGCAAACAAGATGAAGGTATCTTTATTTATCTAATCTAATCAGAGCGCACCCATGACCGGTTAGCAGATCTCGTTTTGAGATGAGACTATTACATTCAAAGGATTCATGTCTGAAATTCATTTTGAAATATTGCTTCTACAGTCGCCTGCACATAACACTTCCAAGATAGGCTGAGCTATTATCACATCCGTATATTATCGACACCCGTAATTTAAGAGAGCTCAGCTTATGTTGAAAATCTAATCAGGCAAGGCAACCTTACGTACGGAACCCTATTACTAAGCCTCCGCTGTCCGTCTGTCAGCGGGCTGTATCTCACGAACCGTAATAGGTAGAGTTTAAATTTTCACAGAATGTGTATTTCTGCTGCCGTTACAACAACTACTAAATAAAATAAAATTGAAAAGGAAAGGGGGATCCCATACTAGAATCTTGATATTTTTGACGTTTTCTGCGTCTAACTTATTTTTTGACGTTAATCTTAATATTCTACGGTGGTATGGAATGTTTATGTGCGAGTCCGACACGCACTTGGCCGGTTTTTCATTTTATTTTATTGAAAATATATTGATGAGATATTTTTTTATTTAAAGAGTAACTATTGAGTTTCTTGCCGGCTCTTATCAATAGAAGCAACATTACGAACCGGGAGTAACGCTAAAATATTGATGTTAAGGATTCATAAGTACATCTAGCTTACATGAATAAAAAAAACTTTGTCTTTGACTAACAACAGGTTTATTAGTCGCTATCAGAGAAGGTTCCCCTGCCGCTGGAGTGGTCGCTGTCCATATCTACATCCAGCTCTTGCTTCGGCGCCATCTCACCCACGGTCTTTATACAACGAATCGTGTACTTGTTGAAGTCACATCTGGAAAAAACAAGATTCGTATTACGACTTACCGTTAGATTTTTTATCTCTAATGTCGTCCTATACGACGAGCAACGAGACGCGATACAAGTAATATTGTCTGGCTAATAATTTTTTAACCTAATGATAGTAAAATATTTTCGTTTTTATAATTGCGTGTATACTTTTTTTATTTTTTTTCATTATAATCAATATTATACCATTTCATAATGGTGAAATGTGCCGAGCTTACTAATTAAATATACTTTTAGGGTGCCGTACCCAAAGGGTGCCAACGGGACCCTATTACTAAGCCTACGCTGTCCGTCTGTCCGTCCGTCTGTCAGCGGGCTGTATCTCACGAACCGTAATAGGTAGAGAGTTGAAATTTTCTCAGAATGTGTATTTCTGTTGCCGCTACAACAGCAAACAACCAAACCATACAAGTAACTTGATATTTTTGACTGTTTTATTTTACGGTGGTTCGGAACCCTTTATGTGCGATTCCGACATGCACTTGGCCGGTTTTTACACCACGTTTCAAGCATAATAAATCATTTCCATTTCATTTCATTGCGTTAGGCTGGCCAACATTCGGGCAACTATTTTATAAATTTAGGGTTCATTCTGTATTGGAAAGCATAATGTTAATCCCACTAATATTATTATTGCATAGAAAGCACTTTGTAAATGGTTTAATATTCTATCCCCCAAATTAATAGAAAGTTATGATGAACTTACACTGGCTTTACAAATCACTTTTGTTCCCAGAAGTGCTTCGTAAAACCGTTGTAAACTGGTTTACTATCTCTACAAATTTGGGGTAAAATCTTCTCTCATGGAAATAGTTACAAAATGTAACACCACACTGTCACCTTGAACATTACGTATTACGTTATCGCACACTTGACCTTAAATCAACGATAATTCCTATCTCGCGTGATTTATCGATGGAGCATGTGATACTGATTAGCATGTCAGCGCAAGAATTATGTAAACCGAAAAAATGCAAAAATCTGCTAAAACATTGGGGCTGTACAAATCTGTGCTGTAGCCAATTTACTGCAGATCATATACGGGCTGACACGACCGGGGTAGTACCACCCTCTTACAGAAGATCGGCGTAATTGCATCTGCGTTTCGTACGATGAGTGAGCCGGAAGCCCACCAAACAATGCTTTAGAAAAATCAATGCTTAGAACCATTTTTGACAGTTGAAATAATAAATAAATATCGCCAGACACATACACCAACTGTATGGTCCCAAACTAAGAGCTTGTACTATGGGTACCGTACAATGGACTGGGGGCTATCTCAGTAACACCCAGACCTGGGCAAATAACGAAATGGCCGTTTCCGAAATTTGTCTCAGGCGGGAATCGAAATCTACTTAACATCAGGCGGGCCGTACGCTTGTTTGCCACCTTAGGCACGTAAGAAAACTATCCGCCAACCTGCATTGTGAACTAGCTTGAATTGAGGGGAATCCTACTAATATTATAAATTCGAAAGTGTGTGTGAACGTTTGTTACCACGTATCTCCATAACTTCTAAACCGATTTCAATGAAATTTGAAACGAAGATAGTGTAGGCTCTGGAATAAGACATAGGCTAATCTTACACATCTATTTCCACGCAGGCGAAGCCGCGGCGCACAGTAGTGTTTGCTAAAGACCAAAATTCAATCGGAGAAATGGAATGCAATGTACACCTGCCTACCCTTTGAAGAATATAGGCGTTATGTATTTTATTAGTGGTAGAGCCAAACTGTAGCCAATCGACTGCAAATCATACGGGCTGGCTCGACCGGGGTAGTACCACCCTCTCACAGAAGATCGGCGTAAAGTAGCTATTATAGCTGCGTTTCGTACGATGAGTGAGAGAGCTGGAATCCCAATTCCCCCCTTTTTCCTACTACCAATCAGGTCGGCAACGTGCGAGCAACGCCTTTAGTATTGCACGCATCTATAGGCTACGGTAACTGCTTAACATCAGACGGGCCGTAAGCTTGTTTGCCACCTCAGACCCATAATAAGATGCTATGATGCTAAGATGGTTTGGTCACGTAGAGAGGATGAGTGAAAGTCGATTGACGAAAAAGATATACGGAGCGAAAGTGAGTGGATGCGTCGGAAGAGGGCGCCCAAGGAGAACTTTTCACGACCAGATTAATGGTCTCTTCCAGAAAGGTCAAGTCCGTAGCACCCTCAACCGACGGCAGTGCATGAGAAGATGTATGAATGTGGATGAAGCAAAAGAGGTGTGTCAAAATCGTAGCATGGCAATCAATGCTACCCTCTGCCTACCCCCTTGGGATACAGGCGTGAGTATATGTATGTATGTATGTACCACAGAGTAAAGACTTAAGAAAGAGGTGCCCTTATTAGATATATGTATGAAAAAAAACGTGGTCATTGTTTCTTCATTTTCATTGTTCTATCTACCGGTAAATAGTTGAACTACTCGCTTCGTTTTATGTCGATGTTAGTACTAGGCCGACCACTCGGACGAGTTGCTTAGGGCCAGTCCCCTTAGTAATTGGTCCATGGTATGTACCCATAATACTCACATTTTACTCAACTGCGAGTATTTCACAGTGAGTACTTTCTCCAAGGCCAGGAGTACACTAGGCGGGTACTTGCGTCGCTTGATTGTGACCAGAGACTTGACCCACAGCAGCAAATGCTCGAGATGTCTGCTGTCTTCCAGCAGACGGGCGATGGACGGTAGCAGACGATCTGAGTAGTCTGAGTCCAGGCTTGACACTGTCAGATTTACTGTGGAATAAGGAATGTTATCTTATAATTCGCAGAATAAACCGCAATATTTTTTTTAAACCGACTTCAAAAAAGGAGGAGGTTTCTCAATTCGACCGTATATATTTTTTTTTTTATGTGTGTTCGCGGATAACTTCGTCGTTTATGAACCGATTTAGATGAATCTTTTTTTGTTGGAAAGGAGATATTCCAGCGGTGGTACCATGATAAGGAAACCAGGATCTGATGATGGCATCCCAGAGAAATAGAGGGGAACCTTCGAAAATCGTAGGGGTGACTAGTGCGTTTGTAATTTTTTTCATTAAGTATTTTAAAGCACTACTATTTTATGAAGGTCTGGAGTCGATCTGATGATGGAGCCGAAAGACAGTCGAGGGAACTCCTCAACGATTTACAGCAATTACCTGGTGTTTGGGCTTGATTAATTTGTATTGATGAGAACTTTACACCTAGATGGGTTGTGACTGTCATTAGGGGTCTGATGATGAAGACGTAGGACAGTCAAAGGAACTCCTCAACGATTTACAGCAATTACCTGGTGTTTGGGCTTGATTAATTTGTATTGATGAGAACTTTACACCTGGATGGGTTGTGACTGTCATTAGGGGTCTGATGGTGAAGACGTAGGACAGTCAAGGGAACTCCTCAACGTTTTACAGTAGCTACCTTGTGTTTGGACTTAATTCATTTCTATTGATGAGAACTTTGCACCCATATCGTTTATAAGTGCCATTACAGGTCTGATCATGGAGACCATAGACAGTCGAGAGAATTCTTCAACGATTTACAGCAGTTACCTTTTGTTGGGCTTACTTCATACGGTTCAATATGCCAAAATGTTCATTGGTATGGCGCCACTAAAAATCGTGAAATAAAATTATTTTTATAAAAAAAAACAAACCGACTTCAAAAAAACCTGATGCACTAAAAAGCCTGAAATAATATTTCTATTACCACCTCTGCCTACCCCTTCGGGAAAACCAGACGTGATGGTGTGTTATCGAGTATTTGAAGTCGGTGCCAGTCTTGGTATGCCAAGTCTACCTACTATAAAAGTAAGAAGATAGATTGGCACCGACCCCAAATACTCGATAACACACCATCACGTCTGGTTTTCCCGAAGGGGTAGGCAGAGGTGGTAATAGAAATATTATTTCAGGCTTTTTAGTGCATCAGGTTTTTTTGAAGTCGGTTTGTTTTTTTTTTATGAATTTTGGTACAGAGGTAGGCAGGACCTTGGACATGAACATAGTATACTTTTTGTCTCGAAAATAAAACTTTAAGCGGGTGAAATAAGGGATGGAAGTTTGTATGGGTGACCAAACATTTCTCAAGTATTTATTTATAATAATAATATCCTGGGACATTCTTTTACACACGGCTACCTGAGGGCCTACTCTGTTTCAAACGAAAACAAAATTTCGGACGAAATTCGCGTATTTCCTACTACGTTTCTCATCGATTCGGACATTTCTTACAAACGAAAATTGTTTGACGTCTTCGTCGTCGTCGAATCTAAACGTCAAACAATTTTCGTTCGTAAGAAATGTCGGAATCAATGAGAAACATAGTAGGAAATACGCGAATTTCGTCCGAAATTTAGTTTTCGTTTGTAAAAGAGTAGGGCCTCTGATCTCAAACTAAGCAGAGCTTGTACTATGGAAACCAGATAACTGATATTAACATATACTATATTTTTGTTTGTAAATATGTACTTAATATACATAATTACACCCATACACGGGACATACAGACAAGTTCATGCACACAAATGCATGTCCCGGGTAGGAATCGAACCTACGACCTGCAGCGTGATAGGTGGAATCTTACCAACCACACTAACGGGCCCGTGAAGATAAAATTTATCTTCATTGATTAAGTTAAAAAAAAAAAAACTAAAAATTAATAATATAATAGTAATAAATAAATATAATAGTTATTATTAAATAATAAATGGTGAAACTTATATCCTGTCTGTAAGGCGTTGGTTACAAAGACTACAACTTACTATCAGCCGGTGGTACAGCTTCAACGCACTCCTGTATAAGGGTGTGTTCGTTGAGTTGCAGCGCACCCACGAGCGCGTCACCCCACGACCCTGCCTTCAGCAGCTGCTTCACCGCGGACGGCGTTGAACCGGCTTCTAGCCGATATGGCCTGCGGAGAAATGGTGGCTTCCTTTTAGCAGTCCTTCTTTTTAGCAGTGATAGCTGACTGGTTAAGCACGTGCCTTGCTTAAAGTTCAGGGCTTAAACCATGGCTGGCACCTCTGGGTTATTTGAAATCTATGTGCGAATCATAACTTCAATATGATTATCACTTGCTCACGATGACGGAAAACATCGTGAGGAAACCTGTATGTATGACAAATTTTCGAAAGAAATGTGAAATTCACCAACCCGCACTGGGCCAGCGTGGTGGATTGTGGTCTGAATCCCCATCGCATTGAGGGGAGGCCAATGCCCAGGAGTGGGACGTTAAAAGGGCTAATTATTTAATTATTTTTTTTACCAGTGAAAATTCACAGATTTTTAATATTATTTTAGCGGAAGAGGGAAGATCTTCCAGACAAGCGGGTGTTATACCTGGCGACGCATGCCGCTATATGCTATATTACCTGAATGTGCCGTCTATGCCTGCGTTCTGACTGTATATCAGGAGGCCTTCTGTAGCCGCTACAGCGAAACTGTCACCAGTTGGCGAAAACCTGATGCAATGGACTCGAACCTGTATACCACAATAATATTAATTCAAGATAATATTCGGCATACTCCACCACGGCCAACGAGAAGCGATACGAAAATGAATAGATTATTCTATGTAATCCTACGTCGTAATTTGCTTACGGTTTCGGACACAGAATGAAACACGAAATCATAAAAAGGCCGCCTGAATATTTGGCGAGTCGGCGGTGACCGACTTTAACTCGAAGATTGGGTATTACTATTTCGTATAGCTTCTCGGTGGCCATGGTATAGGCGTTATAATGACAACCGATATCTTCACAAAACAAAAATTCTCTTCTACCGATAAAATGTAACGTCACGACTTTTATCCCCAATGGGGGGTAGTCAGAGGCTTGAGTGGCCATACACCACCACATTGTGGAGGTATTAACCAACTCAAAGCCCACGTTTCACCAGATAGTCAGAACCCAACGTGACAGGTGGTGAACCTTGTCGCCGTGTATACAGGAACTGACTATTACCTAATCCCGAGGGATAGGTAGGTTTCCTCACGATGTTTTCCCTCACCGTCAGCGAACTGTAAATTATGCACATAGATGAAAATTCATCCATTGGTGCATGCCCCACCGGGGATCGAACCTCGGACTCTACCGATGTCAATGTCCAGATCCAACAAATCAAATTTGTGCTTTATTTCGACAATTTAAAGTGTAATTCGGGCGACGAAATTATTGAAAATATGTGTCATCCTGCTCACATCACAAATTTCGTTATCCGAATGAAAGAGCCAACATGCTTTCTCGATGGCAGCTTTTAATTTTATAATTTAAATTACTTACCTCTGGTTTAACCCTCCTGTCGGCCATGTCTCCGTCCTTAACGCCGGGCAACCGGATGCTGACGTCACCGCCTTCCAAGTCGCCTCTCTCTTCAACCAGCGCCATGTTGCCGAACTCAGTCATCATACGACGATTTATAAAGTCCTGATACCAAAAATATATTTTCAATGTCATGTAAATAATACAAATACATAAAACCAATATTTGTGGTAGAGCCAAGCTGTAGCCAATTGACTGCAGCTCATATACCGGCCGGCTCGATCGAGATAGTACCACCCACTCACAGAAGATCGGTGTAAAGAAGCTATTACAGCTGCGACGAGTGAGAGAGCCGGAAGAACAACCCCCCGCCCCTTCCCCTCCATTTATTTATTATTTAATTAGGGGGGTGGCAGCAGTCAATTTGTAGAATAGCTCCTTAAAATGCCTTCATTTCGCTCAGCCCGAGAATCGAACTAAAGACCTCGTGATCCGACTGCATTTACGTCGGTATTCATCAATGAGAATCAATACAAGGTCAACAAATCAACTCATAACGAACACTATAGTTAAAACTAAGCTTTCTTATCAATATAAATTTGAAATCATCGAAATCGGTCCATCCGTTGCGATTTCATTTTATATAATGTGCGGCATGTGCGTGTGACGTCACGGGGCCGTCGTATTGAAGGCGCGCGTGAACCAAATGACGTCACAACAGCCGCGCGCGAACTTCGCTAGTAATTTGGTCACAGTTTCGTAAATTTTTGTCGTAGACCAAACATTCTTGCACTGTATGTTATGGATTTCTTAGCTCTATAAATCGGCGTTCTCAACTAAATTCGTTACGGAAACCCATTCTGAGAACGAACTTCAATGCACGGTCGAAATATAATTTTAAAACCCAAAGACCGACGTAAAAATAGAAAGTAAGATATGTTTAGACTTACATTAACAGCATCCAATGATCTATTTTGTGTTATAACGAATTTCTTGATGAGTATAGACTCCTTGACGTTGTATAAGCACACGTGTTTAGAGTTGCCGCCTCCCAATACACACGTGCCGTCTGCCGAGTAACATATTGTCGTGAAAGCTCTGAAAACAATAATAATAAATAAATAAATAATTTAGCCCTTTTAACGTCCCACTGCTGGGCGCGGGCCTCCCCTCAATGCGAGGGGGATTCAGGCCATAATCTACCACGCTGGCCCAGTCCGGGTTGGTGGATTTCACATGTCCAAAGACAGGCAGGTCGCAGGTTTCCTCACGATGTTTTCCTTCACCGCAAGCAAGTGATAATCATATTAAAGTTATGATTCACACATAGATTTCGAAAAATCCAGAGGTGTGAGCCAGGGTTTGAACCCAGGACCTTAAGCCCGCAAGACGCGTGCTTAACCAATCGGCTACCACTGCTTAATACTAATAAATAAATAATAATAAATCATTTATTTCTTCTAATAACACTCATTTACAACCAACATTATACATTAATCAAAAGCACAGTTTGATGGACATAGGCTAAAACAAGACAAAAAGTGTGTACCCTGCCTTCTAGAACTAGGTTTATATACCTGTCTTAAGCCCGCCACATACATACGGAATTTCCGTACGGAATTCCCTTTCGAAGTATCGAATCGCGAAATTCCGAACGCAGTAAATCCATCCAAATGTATGGACGTATCGCGTTCGGGAACCCCGATTCGATATTTCGAAAGGGAATTCCGTACGGAAATTCCGTATGTATGTGGCGGGCCTTAGGAAGCAGAAAACACACAACACAATATAAAACATTTCAACAACTACCCTTAAACCGAAGCTAGACTCTCGTCGAGAAACGGCGAGAATTCCAGAGAAACACTCTAGAATTCTTGCTATGAAACGGCGCTCTTATATCGTCAGTGGAAAGGAAAAAACGCTAAAACGCCAAAATGGTACTTTTGGAAAATGAGTTCTAAAGTAAATGACTTTAAACCTCGTTTTCCAAAAGTACCATTTTGGCGTTTTAGCGTTTTTTCCTTTCCACTGACGATATGCCTCTTTATTATAGTATAATACACCGCCTAGAATAAAACGAGAGTTCCAGAGAACGTGTGATTACGACTATATTCTGTTAATGTCACTGGCACTACACTCTCGCAGCGAATATAACGAGAAATCTAGAGCAAGAGTGTTAAAACGCTTTATGATACGTGAATGACAATGCTAGGTCCAGATTCAGCACAAAGAATGAGGAATGAAGAATGAGGCGCTCATAGCCAGCTGCGATCACTCATCGGTAAACGATCGGAGGTTAAGCAACGGCAAGGTCAGTCAGAGATGGGTGACCATTTAGTGGCATTTGAACTGAGCGTCTCCATGCTTCAAACGGCACGTAAAAGTCGGTCCCGGTTGTTGACATCTAGGCAGCAGTCGTTCATATTCATATTCATATTCATTTATTTCGCATTCCACAATGTGTAAAAGGTGTTAAATACAATGTAGACCAATTGTGGACCCAGCAGGGCACAGCAAAAGTAATAAGTAGCAGAGAGGAGGATAATGACGTAATACATATTTTTTTAGATAATTATAAAATGCTGTTGTTAGGTATATTATAATAAATATATGATAGGTATTTGTTATTTAGGAGATACATTTTAATTAGCATATTTGAATATTATTTTGTTTTTTCTAATGTCTTTATCATTCATGTATTCATTAATAGAATAGTAGGCTTTATTAATTAATAAAATTTTCAAATGTTTTGTAAATAATTTGTTATTTGTTATTTCGTTAGGGCTTAACAGAGGCCTTCGGGCGGCTTGAACAACTCTGACACCAGGTTGACCATTAACCGATAAGAAGAAGCACAAATAATTATATCCTGTTTGTTTTGGCATTCTAAACATATGGTGACACACAACATTAACAAATTATGTTTTGTAGAACTAGGTAAGTACTCACTTAGTCTTAAGCATCTTCTCTGGTGTGATGAGGTCCGTCTCGGCGCGGCCTGAGCCCAGGTCATTCCTGCCTTCGATACTGCCGGCCTGCTCGCACGTGGTCGCATTGAAAAACGTTATGTTTCCGTCTAGAGTCGATACTGCAATCTGTAGATAAGTTATACCATAATATTTATACTTTATACTAGTATTACTACAAATACTACTGCTACTACTACTATTACTACTATTTTTAAGCGACTGTAGCCTAGGGGTGAACAGGTAGAGCTAGCATTCAGAAGGTCCCAGGTTCGATCCCGAGTGGGGCATGCACTAATGGATGAATTTTCATCTATGTACATAATTTACAGTTCGCTGACGGTGAGGGAAAACATCGTGAGGAAACCTACCTATCCCTCGGGATTAGGTAATAGTCAGTTCCAGTATACACGGTGACAAGGTTCACCACCTGTCACGTTGGGTTCTGACTATCTGGTGAAACGTGGGCTTTGAGTTGGTTAATACCTCCACAATGTGGTGGTGTATGGCCACTCAAGCCTGTGACTACGCCCGAATGGGGATAAAGGTCGTGACGTTACATTTTTACGGCAAACAAGCCTACGGGCTTGTTAAGCAGTTACCGTAGCTTATAGATACATGTAATACCAAGGCATCGCTTGCCCGTTGTCGACTTGAAGGGGTGTGGGATAGCGGGAGGGAAAAGGAGGGTTTGGGGTTTGGGCTCCTAGTTCTCTCTCATCGAACAAAACGCAGCTAAATTAGCTATTTTACGCTGATTTTCTGTGAAAGGGAAACAAATTCAAAAATTGCCTCCACTAATTGGAGAGCATATCAGAGAACTAATACTACTTGCTTTCCAAACTAGAATCTCAAAACAGTACCTTTTCTTGTACCCAATATTGTTTTTATTTTTTTTAGAACCGCGGTGGCAAAAATGCGTACGGCCCGCCTGATGTTAAGCAGTTACCGTAGCCTATAGATGCTTACAATACCAAAGGCATTGCTCGCACATTGCCGCCCTGAAGGGGAGTGGGATGGAGGGAGGGGGAAGGGGGGTGGGCTAACAGCTCTCTCACTCATCGAACGAAACGCAGCTGTAATAGGTGCTTTACGCCGATCTTCTGTGGGAGGGTGGTACTACCCCGGTCGAGCCAGCCCGTTTATGAGCTGTAGTCAATTGGCTACAGCTTGGCTCTACCACCTTGAAACCTTGAACCCAATATTTACAACAAAAGAACCTTACCTCTTCCCCATCAGGTCTAAAGGCCACTTGCAACGCATCTGAGGTCAGTTGTATAGTCTCGCAATCCGCGCTGCTTTCGATACAGTTCCACATTCTGACGGTCTTGTCCCAGCTAGCGGAGGCCAGGCGAGAACTGGATAGCGTGGGCGAGAACGTCACGCAAGATACTGGCGCTTCATGTCCCCCTAGTACCTGTGAATGGATTACAAATATTTAAAAAGCCAAGGCTTAACGACTGCTTAAAGCAAAGCTTGCGATAAAGCAGTGGTAGCCGATCGGTTAAGCACGCGTCTTGCGGGCTTAAGGTCATGGGTTCAAACCCTGGCTCACACCCCTGGATTTTTCGAAATCTATGTGTGAATCATAACTTTAATATGATCATCACTTGCTTACGGTGAAGGAAAACATCGTGAGGAAACCTGCATGTCTTAAGACATGTGAAATCCACCAACCCGCACTGGGCCAGCGTGGTGGATTATGGCCTGAATCCCCCTCGCATTGAGGGGAGGCCCGTGCCCAGCAGTGGGACGTTAAAAGGCCTAAATTATTATTATTATTTTTTAACCACTGCTGCTTAGATGATAACCGGGACCGACTTTTACGTGACCTCCGAAGCACGGAGACGCTCAGTTCAAATAAATGCCACTAAATGGTCACCCATCGCTGACTGACCTTGCCTAGCGTTGCTTAACCTCCGATCGTTTACCGATCAGTGATTGCAGCTGGCCATGAGCATCTCAAACATGCATAGATAAAGGAGCAGAACTGACGGCTGTTGGAGCAAGGTTCCAGAAACTAGAAGACGGTGAAGGATAACAGCTCACAAGGTGGACTTATGACATCACTCGTGTCGCAGAAAGACGGCGGATTCAAGTAGGGAAGGACTGTGATGTGTGTAAGTCATTGGCGGAGGCTTGGCCAATATTGGACGACTTCCTACAGACAGACCTATTGAGTTACTGTATTTTAATATTCACAACGTTTTAATAATTAACGTGTTAGTCGTATTCATTATTAATAGCTGCCTGCTCACATAGCGTTACTGTTTGAAAATGTATAAGTACAATTATTCTTTGTCTATTGAAAAGAGTCATTGAGTTTCTTGCTGGCTATTCTCAATGGAAGCAACATTACGAAACGGTGGTAACGCTAAAATATGGTTTTAACGATTCATAAATGCTACCTCTAGTTTACATGATTTTTTATTTTTTTACGTTGACTTGACAGTCTTTATTGACATAATATATTGACGGGCCCGTTAGCGTGGTTGGCGCGGAGGCGCCTTTCACGCTGCAGGTCGTAGGTTCGATTCCTACCCGTGACACGCATTTGTGTGCATGAACATGTCTGTATGTCCGGAGTCTGGGTGTATATGTATATTAAATATGTATTTACAAATAAAAAGTAGTATATGTAGTAATATCAGTTATCTGGTTTCCATAGTACAAGCTCTGCTTAGTTTGGGATCAGGTAGCCGTGTGTACAAAAATGTCCCAGGATATTTATTATTAATATAAAATAAAAAAAATTGGTGACATTGATATTTTCTGTTCCTCAATACCTTCCATAAAGAAAGCCTTTTATTCTTAAGCTATAAAAAATACTTACTTTTGTAAAATAAAAAAAAATAAAAAAAAAAATTGTAGTAAGTTTTGTTATTGTTTAATTAGGTACCTATTGTCAAACAACAGTATATTGGTGACTTTTTACTATTATTTTTTACTAGGTGTTCACATGTTCATATTTTTTGTTATATTAAGGAAACTACAGGTCTTCTTATGTTATTCTATGTTTTTATTTTTGTATTTGTAAATGACCGTTTGTTTCTAAATAAATAAATTAAAAAAAATATATATATATATTTTACAGTTTACTCACATCCAACAGTTTGCCGAACTTAATGGACCAGATGAATATCTCGAAGACGTCCTGCCCGCCCGCCGCGCACAGCTCGCTGCTGGCGTCCAGCGCCGCGCAGCTGAACTGCACCAGGCTCGGCGACGTCAGCGTGCGGAAGTTACGGTACCTGGACATCATATTACATTCATTTAAATTGGCCGACTATTTACCAAATAAATTAATTGAAAATAAAATTGGCGATAGAAAATAAAATACAATCAATATAAAAAGACAAGCCCGCTGAGTTTCTTGCCCGATCTTCTCAGTCGAGATAGATTTTCTGATCCGGCGGTAGGATTAAGACAAAAAATGTTAAGTGGCAATTTGTAAGTGTCTCCGTAAGCCTACACGAAATGAACTATTTGAATTTTGGTCGCAGAAACAAGGGGACCCAAAGGGGAACAAAGGATTAGGAAACTCAATTTCAACTGTCATAGTAACACAAGTTGATCAATACTGGTATTAACTCTACTGGTCCCTGGGGTTCCAATTACATATCTCATTTTCAACAATTTATTAACATGGTCAAGGGCCATAAAGGAAACATGCAATTCTGAGATAATGAAATCAATTCTCTAAAGAATAAGAATAAACTTATTTCAAAGCAGTAGTTACACGTAACATGTGAAACAATAATAGTATAAGAGGTAGTATGCAAGTAACAATCAAGGTATGTGAAGTTGACCAAATCATGCTCCATCACGAACTTCATATGCCTTTCGAGAGAGAGAAGTCCCCTGACTTCTGCGCCTTTGCTACAGTCTGACCGCAACCGCTGTACCGCGCCTTAGGTACGCGAGTGGCGAGACGGGGGGCGTTTTCCCACTCCCCACCTCCCCGAGTCCTCCCCGCGCATACCTAAGGTGCGGTACAGCGGTTGCGGTCAGACTATAGTCTAGTATATGGAGATACCATACACCAAAGTTAAGTGACTCTCTTCTATAATTTTCTTTTCAGCCAAGCTGTAGCCAATTGACTGCAGCTCATATACGGGCTGTCTCGACCGGGGTAGTACCACACTCTCACAGAAGATCAGCGTAAAGCAGCTATTACAGCTGCGTTTCATACGATGAGTGAGAGAGCCGGAAGCCCACCCCCCCCTTCCCCGCCCTCCGTCCCGCTCCCCTTAAGGTCGACAAAGTGCAAGCAATCCCTTTGGTATTGCAAGCATATGTAGGCTACGGTAACTGCTTAACATCAGGCGGGCCGTACGCTTGTTTGCCACCTCAGTCCTATAAAAAAAAACTGTAAAATAAGCCGAAAAACTCACCTAGTCAAATCATAGCACCTCACAGTGCCGTCCAACGATGCAGACAGAAAGAACTTCTTATTAGCGCTGAAGACAATACTAGTCACTGTAGACTTGTGCTCGTCGAAGGTCACAAAACAGAAGCCATTGCTCGTGTTCCACACTTTGACCTTCCCGTCGTAACCTCCCGTCACTATGTACAGACCGTCCGGGGAATATGTAAGGCAGGTCATATCTAGCGAGTGACCTTGCTGTTTCATCACATACTGTTCACCTGCGGAAATCGGAATTTAATATAATAGCAGCAGTGGTAGCCGATTGGTTAAGCACGCGTCTTGCGGGCTTAAGCTTAAGGTCTTGGGTATGAACCCTAGCTCACACCTCTGGATTTTTCGAAATTTATGTGTGAATCATAACTTTAATATGATTATCACTTGCTTGCGGTGAAGGAAAACATCGTGAGGAAATCTGCATGTCTTTAGACATGTGAAATCCACCAACCCGCATTGGGCCAGCGTGGTGGATTATGGCCTAAATCCCCCTCGTATTGAGGGGAGGCCCGTGCCCATCTGTGGGACGTTAAAAGGGCTAAATTATTATTATATAATATAATACGACTAAAGTCGATATTTCGTTGTGGGGTCACTAATGAAGGCGGTAGGCCACGTGATTTCTTGATTTGAATTATTGTTCTCTCGAGTTCTCGACTATTCTCGGACGTTCTTGGCGATAGTGTAGTGCGGGTTTTAGAATAAATACATGTGATATCAAAAGGGTATATGTAATAGGTACATCTTCCTTGTAAAAGTAACTAAGTGGTAGAGCTAAGATGCAGCCAATTGACTGCAGCTCAGACTGGCTCGATCGGGATAGTACTCTCTCACAGAAGATCGGCGTAAAGTAGCTATCCCAGCTGCGTTTCTTACGATGAGAGATAGAGTCGCAAGCCCAACCCCCCCACGTTCCCCTCCCTCTGTCCCACTCTCCTTCGGTCGGCAAAGTGCGAACGGTGCCTTTGGTATTGCAGCTATAGGCTGTAGTCTCATAAAAAACCCCAACAGTTTCTTTATAGGAATGAAATTTTCCCCGACTTTTCAGAATTCATTCTTACTATTGCTAAAGTAGCGGCACGTTAGGAAGGCCGGTTTGACATGTGTGAGGGGAAAAGGATGAACCTTATTATAACGGAATAAGATTCATTTTCGCAATCATTTTTTTGACATTCTTATTTTTAAAAACCAGTCTTATTTCGTTATAATAAGGTTCATTTTCTTCCCCCCCCCCCCCGCACCCCCACATGTCAAACCGGCCTTCGTAACGTGCCGCTAATATAATGTAATAGTACTTACTCTGCCACTCCCAGACCAACAGCTGCCCTATATTAGGACACCCGAAAGCTATCCAGTCGCCTGGCGAGGATATAGCTATACTGCCGATGCGATGCTCGGATATACTGAGCGTGTGGATTAGATTCACATCGGGCATCTCGTGGAGGAAGAATATTCCCGTTGAGAATCCTGTGAAATAAAATAGATGCTATTATAACAGGGTTTTCGTATAATTTTCTATAGAGAATCTGACAAAACGGGATTGTTGACAAATTTTCTATTTAGAATTTACCTAAAAATAAGTAATTACTTGATTTTAAACACGGGGTTAAGAAAAGGTTGACCAGCCTCGAGCGTTTAACGTTTTTTTAAAATGAACGTAATAAAATCGCTCAAAGATAATGTCAGGATCGCAACGAGAGGAAATTATATTTTTTTACCAATTATTAGACTGACAAGAGCTGCCTTTTCCTATAATTTCTCAAAATGAGGTATTTTTAAACCAATTATTAGACTGACAAAAGCTGCCTTTTCCTATAATTTCTCAAAATGAGGTATTTTTTTACCAATTATTAGACTGACAAAAGCTGCCTTTTCCTATAATTTCTCAAAATGAGGTATTTTTAAACCAATTATTAGACTGACAAAAGCTGCCTTTTCCTATAATTTCTCAAAATGAGGTATTTTTAAACCAATTATTAGACTGACAAAAGCTGCCTTTTCCTATAATTTCTCAAAATGAGGTATTTTTAAACCAATTATTAGACTGACAAAAGCTGCCTTTTCCTATAATTTCTCAAAATGAGGTATTTTTAAACCAATTATTAGACTAACAAAAGCTGCCTTTTCCTATAATTTCTCAAAATGAGGTATTTTAAACCAATTATTAGACTGACAAAAGCTTTTCCTGTAATATTAAATTTTGGCTCATTCTTAGTCGGACCGTTTTATGCTGACCATCGGTGTCAATAAAAAAAGTTTGACACCGAAGGTCTACTTAAAATGGTCAGACTGAGAATGAGCCTTTTTAGCTTCAGAAACCCAGGAGATGAGAGTATTTTTACCCGACTACGGCGGAGGGTTATGATTTTGACCGGTATGTATGTATGTATGTATGTATGTATGTATGTGCATCTGTTCCCACCTAACTCCCAAACTACTTGTCGTAATTTGACAAATGAGGTATCGTTAGAAGCGGCTTAGTGGCGCGCTGGTTATAGGCTATGTGACGTCACATAAAATTGCATATAGCGCCCTCTAGAGGACATAACGTCATGAACTAAAAAAAAAACAATTTTTAATTAAACCGTGTGGGGTATCAAATGAAAGAGCTTGATGAGCACATTTCAAAAATATATATATTGTTATCTATAACTCCAAAATAATTAAATAAAAAGTAAGTTTAAAAACTAAAACCCGACTACGGAAAAAACGCGCTCTAAAAAGTATGAAACAAGAAAATATTCTCATCTAGAGGATAGCCGTGGTCCGTGTTCATATGCCATTTGGCCCAAAAGACCTACACGGACCACGGCTATCCTCTAGATGAGAATATTTTCTTGTTTCATACTTTTTAGAGCGCGTTTTTTCCGTAGTCGGGTTTTAGTTTTTAAACTTACTTTTTTTTCTATTAGCGGTATATTTATTAGTACCTGTAACCAACATCTTGGTGTCCTTGTGGTACTGTGCTGCTGTCAGCTTCACCCTGTGATTGCCTCTGCGTATGTCATCGCCGATGTAATGTCTCCCCAACTTCTTGTATAACAGCCTCTTATTATCTTCCGTTTTTATTTCAGTTTCTGTCGGGTTATCTGGTTCTTCGTCACTTTCCTGAAAAAATTGATTCAAAAAGTTGTTTGATATTCTTTGTTTCTATAAAATCAGGCAGCACACATTCATAAAGCAAATGAATCATTCATCTTACATATAAGTCACGACTTTTATCCTCATTCGGGGGTAGTCAGAGGCTTGAGTGCATGGATGTATTAACTCAGGATGCGCTTCGCATGATCTTCCCCTCTAGCTTTTTTTTATAGGTACTAGACCAAAAATCTCTGACACGTATATAAAAACTGTTTTCGAAATCGATTTGATCAGAGTAAGTATCGTTTTCGCGGTGTAAGGTGCTCCGTGAAAAATGCCGAATTGTCCCATTAAACGTGTGCAAAGAAATTACAAAAAATAGTAATATACAAAAAGATGGGGTAACATTTCATATGTAAGTATATTTGATGTAATTAATGCAATTTTTCTATTAAATTCATTAAAATATTAAATGTCATAAGAATCGAAAACATTATCGATACAATTAATCGAGTACGAATTAATCGAATAGTCTACTGTGACCATAGACGAATCTTTTCTACCCTGGCAACTGTATTTTTTATTTGTCAAATAATTGTCAAGTATTTGAACTTTGTAAACAAACGGATAAATACTGAATTACGCGGTGATAAACCAGTCGCAGAACGTTAAAAACGATTTACAATGAATAAATCATTAGTAATTCAACAAGAGAGGTGATTCACAAAGTTTACAGGCGGTGTCTCGCGGAATTTGAGGTGCAAAATATTTTGTCAGAACTCGACCATGTTTACCAAAGAACCGCTGATATTATAGGTATATAAGCAGTTTATTTTACAGTTTTTAAGTTAAATAATGTGTTTATTGTATACAAAGGCAGGCTCAAAGCTTCAGTTTACAGGTTTTTCAGTAAATATACATTGATCGCTTAGAGGTACATTCGATTGAACACACTTGATACTTGCGCATTATTTTTATGTGTTGCTTTCATCTCGACCAATACATAAACTAAGGTTGCTTTATTTTTCTATGTTTGCTTGTCAGTTAACATCGTTACTTAATTTACTAAATAAACAAATAATCTTAAAGCATTAAAGAAATTATCTTTTATTGAATTATTTTATTTTTCAGGTACCGTTAGAAGAATAGTCGAAAATTGCTCTTTACGATGACATTAATCGATTAATAATAAATCTTCAAGATGACAGCAATGCTGTGGAGACTGATGATGATGAGTTGATGAGGCAGCGGCAGGCCCACGCCAATATATGGATTTATCAGGAGTGGAATATTTAGACCAAGATTAAAATAAAAAAATAATTAAAAAACGAAGTAGCTATGATATGTTTGTTTTATTTTCCTAAAATACAAAAAAAATAACTAACTCATGTTGAAACAAAAACACCCACTATCGAAACAATTCAGATAAATACGATCTCGATAAATTCTTGATCTTGATAAACGGAATCGAACCTGACACTGCTCTGGGTCCATATGACCCAGAAGCAGGCAGCGTCTGCTACTGAGGCGATGAATCACATATGGCATAAATATATGTATAACAAATATTATCTTATTGACCAACATCAAAGAAAACTTAAAAGTGCTTGCGCTTGCATTATGAATAATAAATAATATGGAAAATAATAAATCAAGTATCAAAATTATTCAGTCGTATTAGTCAATGTTGCAAGAATGATTTTTTTACTATATACTTTTTGATTTGAACAGTGTTGTAGTAGTGTTTATTTATGATTGCAGACCGGTATCGATAAAAATATAATATATATAGTGTATAATAAACCTTGGGAGAGGCCTATGTCCAACAGTGGACGTCTTTTGGCTGAAATGATGATGATGACATTAGTATAATAATACAAAAAAAAAAAAAATGTAACGTCACGACTTTTATCCCCATTCGGGGGTAGTCAGAGGTTTGAGTGGCCATACACCACCACATTGTGGAGGTATTAACCAACTCAAAGCCCACGTTTCACCAGATAGTCAGAACCCAACGTGACAGGTGGTGAACCTTGTCGCCGTGTATACAGGAACTGACTATTACCTAATCCCGAGGGATAGGTAGGTTTCCTCACGATGTTTTCCCTCACCGTCAGCGAACTGTAAATTATGCACATAGATGAAAATTCATCCATTGGTGCATGCCCCACCGGGAATCGAACCTGGGACCTTATGTTTCCCAGCCCAACCTGTTCACCCCTAGGCTACAGTCGCTTCCATAATAATACCTATTACGTTTATACGTACCTACCTAACAAAAGATATCAGCCAGGCCAGTGGCAGCAGATGGCGCTGGTCGAGTGGGAGTGGGGGGGGGGGATGAAACAGGTTATTTGGGAACATTAGGTACTTATTTTTTAGATAATCTCATTTTCAAGGAACTGAATTGGGATGTACCCGGAATCATCTTGTTTCCGTTGAATATTTACGCCTCGTGAGTTACTCATTATTTCTTGTTCAGCTGTTTCAGTAGAGATAATTCAGTATAATTCAGTAGATTATAATGACAGCTATAAATGTAATAATGAGTATATGAAACTATCGATATAGCTAATTAGAAATATCGATAGTGGTATTCACCCTATTACACCGATGGTCCTACGGTAGTAAAATTTTGTATGTTGACGTATTAGATCTTTTAGTGTGCATAAAATATACTAGTGTTGCACATTTCTTTACGTGTGCGTTTATAATGACACAAAATGTTTTGAGTAAGTGTGCGTCAATTTTAATGTAGTGGTTACCTCCCCTCCCCCAAGAATTGACAGAACATTTTGTTCGTTGAATTATGCGTGTTGCGGGTCCATTTTGTTACTTTGTTCGAGCTTGAGTGGCCATACACCACCACATTGTGCAGGTATTAAGCCAACTCAAAGCCCACATTTCACCAGATAGTCAGAACCCAACGTGACAGGTGGTGAATCTTGTCGCCGTGTATACAGGAACTGACTTACCTAATCCCGAGGGATAGATAGGTTTCCTCACTTCTTAAAAGTCAATAGGTACTTACATGGTCCTTAGCTTTTTCAATGGCATCCTTATCTTCAATTTCATCTTCACTGTCTTCCTCTTTCGCCATCTTCCGTCTCTTTCTATGCGATATCTGTACCTCTGACACAACAAGATCATCCATATCTATGCTCGCCTCCCATAAACACACCTGTCCGTTTCTACTCACAGTGATGAGATCTAAACTTTTTTTCTCAAAGAAAACTCCTACTACTTTGTCTGTATGTCCGCTTAGAGAGTACATATTTATATTGTCTAGATAGTCTATGGTGTAGACTTTAGTTGTGGTGTCTTTGGAACCAACTGCGAGAAGTTTAGAGCATGTCGACCAGTCAAGGCAAGTGACTTCATCTCTGGCTTTCTTGAAGACACGCTTCATGACAAAAGATCGGAATTCTCCAGTAAATGTGCATGGTGCTGTCATTATGAAGACTGAAAAAGAGAAATATTATTTGTAACTATCAATAACTATTTGAGTTAGTCAGAATATTTATGATTTACCTCCTAGTACAAAATCGCAAGAACAATGAAACACATAGACTCTTGTTCACTGCCTTTCTCGTATATTCTCGAGAGATTCCATATTAAATTAATGCAAGGTTGGACTTTCAAAACTAATTTAAAGCCTGCACCTACAAGAATGTTATGCCTCAACATACTTACATTCACCAAGAACATGAGAATGGCCGAGAACGAGAGAATTAAGTCACTTTATTATTCTTGAAATTGTTGTCAAGAATGCTGTAAGTATAAAAAATATATGTATTTATTACCTGTGTCATCACAGCACGCGGCAAAATACTTGCCATCGGGACTGAACTTGACAGTGTTAACTTGCTGTTTGAACTTGTACCTGTGTATAACTGTGCATGTTATCAAGCTTATCATCTGGGCTTCACCCTCTAGAACAAAATTATCAACTTATATTTATGAAAATTTTACTAATATAAGGTCCTTACACATTCATTTCATGTCCTTTATTTCATGTTCCAATAGATAAAGATTAAAATTTATTTTGATGACCACATCCACAAGCCTTGATCATCATCATCATCATCATCATCTCAGCCGAAAGACGTCCACTGCTGGACATAGGCCTCCCCCAAGGTTCGCCACAATGACCGGTCTTGCGCTGCCCGCATCCAGCGGATTCCCGCGACCTTCACCAGGTCGTCGGTCCACCTTGTGGGAGGCTACCCACGCTACGCTTTCCGGTGCGCGGCCGCCACTCGAGAACTTTTCGGCCCCATCGGCCATCCGTTCTACGAGCAATGTGCCCTGCCCACTGCCACTTAAGTTTTGCAATCCTACGGGCTATGTCAGTCACCTTGATCAGCCACACCTAAATAATGAGGTATGACATTATGTCTACGGCTGCGTTCCAGACGACGTATTTTTTGTTATTTTCGTTCATAAATGTCGTTCCACTGGAACCAACTTGTACTGAAAGTGACCATTATTATCGTTTTTAACAGCTTTTGTGAACGAAAATAAGAAAAATAATGCGAATGGAACGCAGCATACGTTGCTAGAAGTCAAAACTCATTACTAACACACCAACTGTATGCTCCCAAACCAAACTAAGCAACCCTTTAACAATAGCTACCATACAATGAACTGGGGATGGGGGCGATCCCAGTGACACTGAGACCAGGGCAAAATTACGAAAGGCCGTTTCTGAAATTTGACTCTGGTGGGAATTGAAACCTGTACTGATGCAGTGAGCCGAACAATCTACTGTCGAACCACTGTGTCGAGTAGTATGAGCAGTTGTCATAATATGTAGGTATAAATAAAAAATAAAAAAATATAACGTCACGACTTTTATCCCCATTCGGGGGTAGTCAGAGGCTTGAGTGGCCATACACCACCACATTGTGGAGGTATTAACCAACTCAAAGCCCACGTTTCACCAGATAGTCAGAACCCAACATGACAGGTGGTGAACCTCGTCGCCGTGTATACAGGAACTGACTATTACCTAAACCCGAGGGATAGGTAGGTTTCCTCACGATGTTTTTCCTCACCGTCAGCATACTGTAAATTATGCACATAGATGAAAATTCTTCCATTGGTGCATGCCCCACCGGGGATCGTACCTGGGACCTTGTGATTGCTAGCCCAACCTTTTCACCCCTAGGCTACAGTCGCAGTAATATGTAGGTGCACATAATAATAACTTAATAACTCACTCTCATTGACGGCAACCAATGTACATCCATTTGGAGATATATCAACAGCAGTATAATTGTAGCAGCTCTCAAATGATAATGTGTTACATTTGTTCCTGAAAATAAAACTCAATAATGATCCCAATTCTATTATCTACAAAAAAAATTATAGAACTAAAATACCTTGTCTTTTTAGGGTTGTGTACCCAAAGGGTGCCAACAGGACCACCCTATTACTAAGCCTACACTGTCTGTCTATCCGTCTGTCTATCTGTCTGTCTGTTAGTCTGTCAGCAGGCTATATCTCACAAACCATGATGATAGGTACAGAGTTTACATTTTCATAGAATGTGTATTTCTGTTGCAGCTACAACAACAAATAGGTACTAAAAATAAAGGGGACCCCATACAGGAATCTTGATATTTTTGATGTTTTTATTCTATGGTGGTGTGGAACCCTTTATGTGCGAGTCTGTCACACACTTGGTCAGTTTTACATTATGGCCATGACAAATCAGCTTTGCGAGAAACATTGTACTTAATTACAGTATTGTAGAGTAATTAGGCCTTAAAATCACACTAGTATGGTCTGTAGTTGTGTAACTGTAAACTAACAAATACAATCATTTCATTACCATATCTACCATACGGGTTTGTATACCAGATATGGTTTTTTTCGTATAAAACAGTAATTTTCCGTTGTATACACAATAGTCAATAAATGGTTTAAATCACTTCCGATAAGTTTCGCTTAAACTAAATAATAATATCCTGGGACATTTTTGTACACACGGCTACCTGATCCCAAACTAAGCAGAGTACTATGGAAACCAGATAACTGATATTACTACATGTACTACTTTTTTATTTGTATATACAAACTTAATATAGGTACATATACACCCAGACTCCGGACATACAGACATGTTTATGCACACAAATGCATGTCCCGTGTAGGAATCGAACCTACGACCTGCAGCGTGAAAGGCGCCTCCGCGCCAACCACGCTAACGGGCCCGTCAAAATAAAATAGAGTTTTAAAATACTTGTAGTTATTAGTTTAAAGCCACTTACTGTTTTAGATTGTATACAGTTATTTTATTACCCACAGGACTTATTACACAGTTTCCATCATTCGAAAACAGAATATCACCTTGTCTGTAAACTGTACCCAACAAATTGTTGAACTGAAAACAAAAAATAGGTTATGTTTTGATATCAAAACAACACACGTTTAATATCCAAACTTTATAATTATTATAGTATTTCTTTGGTCAGGGGACAGGAACCTGCAGAGTCATGTTTAGTTTGTAAATTGTTTATAAATTAATATTTTGGAGAATACGTGATAGGTACGTAAACAAACTCGATAATTAATTGCGTTTCTAACACAAAACATTGCATATATACCTTATAATGAAACTTCATTTTGGAGATAGATACTTCCTGTTATATTACACATAAATTCGTTGATAATATTTAGAGAAAAGTACAAAATTTATTAAAATAAAAGCATGCGTTTTCTATGCAGCTGAGCAAGCAACAACGTGAATTTGACATTGACAGAAACGATCTGCAATCAAGTTGTCAAGTATGTCAGTCGAAAAGTCAAAGAAAGATAGACATCACATTCGGATACTGATAACTTTCCAATAACTTTTCCCAAAAATTGTGGGTAATTTTTTTGTACCGGTATAATAGGTATACTACTATTTGATATCAAGGCCAAATTAAAATAACTAATCATTTAGCAATGTTATTTTTATAAAATATCAGTATATTTCGAAGTTCGGATACACAAGACGAACTTTTTTGTGAGAGTTTTGTGGCCCTGAGTACAAGCTCTTTGTACTATGCCAGCGACTTATAGTGTTGCTAGTGGCAAGTGCATAAAACTTCTAAATCTTTGCAGCCTGAGCTGACTGCCAGGAAATAAAAAATAAATTTAAAAAGTAAACTCCACCCCCAGCATCTACCTATATGTCTATCTCTTCTAATTTTGTATGTGTTTTCCTTTTTGTGCTGAGCTGAATAAATAGTTTTCATTTAAATTCATTTCATTTCAACACCGCCTACCCTTCCCCTCCCTCCGTCCCACTCCCCTTCAGGTCGGCAAAGTGCGAGCAATACCTTTGGTATTGCAAGCATCCATAGGCTACGGCAACTGCTTAACATCAGGCGGGCCGTACACTTATTTGCCACCTCGGTTCTATAAAAAAAACTTAATTTGATTGTGCATCGATACCTACTTACCTTCGGACGTATTAAGATGATAAAAAATAATAACTTAGATAAACAATAGGTAGTTGCTTATATGCATAGGTGCGGCAGCAAAGAATAATAATTCAGTTACTCACTATAAATGGGTATTTTGCATAGGTAATCGTTCATAAATAACCAAATTTACCTACTCAAATATTGCAAACTTGAAACGCTCTTGATATTATGTATTGTTTTACTTGAATTATATTTTGGATATAATTCTGAAATTTCGTCATAACGGCATATTAATTTGGTGGATAAAAGTTATTAGACGATAGGTTAGAACTGAAGCAGGCCTTGAAATATATTGATATACTGTTATAAGAGTGTTTTATGACTTATCTACTAAAATACTTGATCAATCTACTAAAATCGTAGAAAAATAATAACCGGCCACATTAATAATAGTCATGTTAGAGTATAATAACTTATTAATTCTAATTTTCTCTGCTTCCGTACATAATTATGGAATAATTTCTAGATAATAAATAACAGTAACAATATTTGTTTTAATATTTTCACTTTTAGCACTTTTTAAAGGGGGTTGGTGTCAATAAAGAGTATTGAAAAAATCAATCTGTACATGCGCAGAAGAAAATTGCTGGCCAGCGATCCACATCAATGCTGTACGTCATAACGCGGCGAAATCTTTAGCTCAGGATTGGCTGCGCATTTCGGAAGTTACGTATCAAAACCAATCAGAACTTAGGTCATATCGAGCTCTGCCTTGAACATCAATCGTCATATGACCCATTCTACCGAGTCTGCGAAGCTTGGGCCATATTTGTCTGTGCAAAAGTAGTTCCGTGGAGTGAGTGTGTGCAGATAGTCATCACAGTTTTTGGGACCTGTAAATACTCCCACACTTAACGAATCAAAATGTCGGCCGAAAACCCAATCTACGGACCCTTTTTTGGAGTTATGGGGGCAGCGTCTGCTATCATCTTTAGCGGTATGTATTTTGTGCGAGTGAACCATTAACGTAGAAATGGCTGTCCTGTGTGATTATCGATCTCCCGAAATCGGTTAGAGGAATTCGGCACCTAGTGAAAGTATGCAAGCAACATACCGTGTAAACAATTTATAACACGATGATCAATGTTGGTCTAATAAATTAGTTCGAATCTGGTTATTTTAGGAGCACTAATTATAGTAGTCGCCGCACCTTGTGCTTCACATTATCTATTCATTCATATATAAATATATCTACCTTTGCAACGTATTGCCCCAATCTGCTTTTGTAAAAAAAGTATGGGATTGAAGGTGAGCATTTTTCAGGGCGTTGCGTCTGGGAAATGCATTGTGTTGTGAATCATTAATAGTCATGTGATTGATAAGTTATTTTTTATTCGGTTGGTAGCACTGTACCGTCTGTCTGTAGTGCTTACAAAAGATATATTCATACGAAATTAAACTGCTGCTTCGTATTTCTGTTAGTTTAGTACTGTTCCATTAGATTTAGCATGTTTGGATGGAAAATATCATGCCCAAGGTTGGGTTTTGGGAAATACCATCCTGAGTCACAAAATATAGGCTCATTGGAATCTGTAATGAGTTGAGCACACTCACACATTATGTTATCCCTATTATTATAACAAGTTATTCCATGTTGCTGGCAATAATGTGACTACAAGGTTGAGGTTAAGTTTTGTTGTTCATGCTGTCTTATCCTTTAAGAGGGACAATGTACATATAAATCTAAACCATCGAATCACTGGAAAAGTAATATTACTATTGAGGCATACTAAAAAATCTATGGATTTTGTTGTCACATGACCAACTTAACAGTCACATGATTGGGTCAGCTGTTCATCCAACTTAGCTAAGCACCTAATCTTCACATGCTTATTCAACGGGCAATAATAAAACATTTTTCAATTTCCATCAATTACAGTCATATGAAAAAGCATTGGTACTTACTTGGAAAAATCATGTGACAAGGTAGGTACTAAATAAGGGAGGCTCATGTTTTATTATCAGTCATTGAGCATATAGATAGGTACTTGACAAATTAATGCTTAGCAGCAATATTACAATGCTTCATGATTTCATTTTCTGCAATACAATTACTACAGCAGTGGACGTCTTTCGGCTGAGATGATGATGATGATGATGAATTACTACAATGAATAAACTGGAGTATAGGCGATTAAAATCACGTGATAATAGCTTATTTGAAAACTTTACCTTTTCATCTGCTACATAAAGTTTACAGCAGTATGCCTCTTATATCTAGTTTTTCCTTGACAATACCATCAACTATAAAGGAAAAATGTTTCTTGTACACTTGTAATTAGTATTAATTGCAAATCTAGCTCTGGTGTCTTATATTTATTCCAAATTATCCATGCCCATATTGACCTCTATTTCAGCTATAAGCATCCCCCATAGATCTTAAGTTGCCTACATGAAAGTGTCAGAATGGGTGGGGTCAAGAGGGAGATGTCCTAAATAAAAATAAGTCTTTCTGAAATAGGTCACCATAGGACATTCACGCCCTTTCATAGATTTAATTAAATATTTGCAGCACATTATGAAACATCAATGATCAATGATAATTAATAAGAGTTGAGACAATCGGCTGAGTGTAATGACGATCAGATGTTTAACTTAAGACTTAACTTATGTCTTAACTTAAGAGTTATGTTTCAGAAGGAAACCTAATAACTAGAACGTTTTTAGGAACTCATTCTTATTGATTCTTTTTCAATATTCCAGCGCTGGGAGCCGCCTATGGAACCGCCAAGTCAGGCACTGGTATTGCCGCCATGTCGGTGATGAGGCCTGAGCTCATCATGAAATCCATCATTCCCGTCGTCATGGCGGGTATCATTGCCATCTACGGTCTGGTCGTGGCTGTCCTGATCGCCGGTTCCCTGGAGTCCTCCAACACCTACACCCTCTACAAGTAAGACATTTAGTGTATGCTTTGTCATTATTATTGGAGCATTGTAAAATTAGAGTAGTTTTATGTAACGGCTTATCTCATTCAGAGACTTGCTTTAAAGATGTTTATCATCACTAATTTGTCAAGTGTCTTAAGTTGACGCTAGGCAACTGCTTATTTTGTTGCTTTTGAGTTCTTGTTAATAAAACGTGAACTTGAAACTTCAAGTTTCAATAAGTAATATAGATATTTTGTACTTAGTTACATTTCGTAGAAAGCTTTCAAACAGCTGAAAGAATTTGATTATCTACAATGTTTTATCACAAAGTTTATTACCTATCTGTTTTGTTTATTTTTACAATGAACTTGGTTTCTTAAATGAAAGTGCTTTTGGGCATTTCTTTTTTAGTCTTATTTTCAATCCAATGATCAGAGTGCTAGGCAGTTTATATTCTATACTAATCACATTATTCCATTAACACAAATATTAAAATAACCTACACCTAATCTACTTGTCAGACTTTCGTCAGTCCGAATTTATCCAACCACAGACTGACGAGCATGAGTGAAAGTTTAAGATAAAGCCTATCAGGAATTTAATAAATTACAAACGCTTCATACAAATTAGTTATGTTCCTCCTATTCCTTAACACTTAATTCAGGGTTACAGAGCCTTACCTATTCATTTAGCCGTAGTTTTTTCATACGCCCCTTTTTGTCTTTGTCCCAATTACGCATCAATGCTTCGATATTTTCCTGTCACCAACTAGGTAGGTAGTCGAAACAAGGTTATATAAGCAAGGCTAATAATAGCAACACTTATTGTTGTCGACTGTTGCAACTATAATCATTGTTAATGTTGAACAGGCTGCTGTCTTCTCTCTATTTTCTTTCGTTGCAATATATTGTGTTTGGTAGCAACCCAATGTTAAAGGCACTTAAGGCCGAAATGGGATAAATATTTCCTTGGAATATTTTAGTTTAACGATTACTTGGGTAAATAGGTAGGAATAGGTTCATAAACAGTTAACCCATATCATTTATTAACTTCTAAATATTAGTTTTTCATACCAGTGGGTATTCCACTTGAACATGGAATACGAAGCATAAGAGATAAGCTCTATCAATCAAATTAGATAAGAATTAACCTATCAGTGTATTGGATGTGCTGTAGACACAATTTGTTTCTTAATGATTTCAAAAGTCTTTTCTAATTTCAAGGTTAATTTCATTTGTTTGACTAACGTATTGGGAAAATAGTTTAAGTATTACAAAGTGCTACTTGTGTTTCTTTAAAGATCTTATAGCAAGTTAAGAAAACAAATTTATATTCAAATTGAAAATCAAATTTATACGTAGGAAAACAATAATAGCACAATTTTGACGGAATATTAATAATAAGTAAATAAAAAGTAACACAAGAACACCAGTTCTGAAATTCTTAGTAATATTTTCTTCACTCTTTCCTTACATATGTCAAAAGGATTCGTACCTAGCCACACCAACTTGGCCACTTGGCTAGTGTGTGTTCAACTAATTGAACATAATTAGAACCACAACTTTTAATTACACAGGTTGTTCGTCATGTACAAGTTATATCATAATTACTATAACTCACACGATCTGTACGTAGTTTTAATGGTGATGGTCGATAACCTTCCATTAGGTTTTTTTGCCATCTGCACTTGTCATTTACGTCTGACAAAGTTTTAACAGATGTTTAAACAATGTCGTCTAGGTTTAACCGACGACAATTTCATAGTATATCGCAATACATTCTAGCTTGGTTTGTTTTCTGAATATTATAGCATATTCGGTTGGATATTATTCGGTCAGTGAGTAGGAGAATGTTAAGACATGAAGTTATCTAATCTGGAAGGGCATGTTGAATGGCGCACCTTATACCATTTCGGGACTTTTCTTTTAAACACTGTGTTATTTTATTTCCAGAGGGTTCATTCACCTTGGCGCTGGTCTGGCTGTCGGTTTCTCCGGTCTAGCGGCTGGTTTCGCCATAGGCATCGTCGGTGATGCTGGTGTACGTGGTACCGCGCAACAGCCCAGGTTATTCGTCGGCATGATCCTTATCCTCATTTTCGCTGAAGTGTTGGGTCTATACGGTCTCATCGTCGCCATTTACTTGTACACGAAACAGTAAACGCATCTAGCACACTTACTCCCGTCGCCCGTGCTCCGAGCTTCTATGCCTCCAGAATCTGCCCAGTCACTTGTCGCGCACAGGGAAGTCGTCGCCGGTAGCGATCCGCCGCATAGGGCCTCGGAGCACCCTTGTATAAAATACTTGTTGAGTACTTGAACGAAAACATTTATAACATGTCGTATATCTCCGGCTCGGTGCCGCCTAGATGCTGCCGGCCGCACCGCGCCTAGAGAAGCGAACTGTATAAATAATTTTCTATTTCAATTTTGTAACTAGGCATCACTGTTCGAATTTCCCAATCATGGTTTTAAATGCGAACGCTACCGAGCGATGACTGCGTATTTATTTAATTTATCACAGCATTTTTATTTTGATTTCCGGTGACAGGAGATAATTTGTTTCACTATCGACATATCAAAGTTTCTTTGCGCGTTTCCATCCCTCGCGATCGTATCTTCGAACCATCGGACGATATCACTTTTAGATTATTTTAGCATTAAGGCGAAACTAATGTACAGTTAGAGTAGACATTTAAGTCCAAACGATTATCTTAATTTATAAAACCGTTGAATCCCCAGGGTACTGTGTACCGGTGTCTATCGCTGACAATGTCAACCTGGCTATTGTAATACATGCTATATAGCTTTCAGTGTTATAGTGGACGTATGTATCCTTATACTAAGCCTGTAAATGTTATCTCTCTTGAGTGGCTGTTGATAAATTCAAAAGCGAGTCACAAACATTGTATTGCCAGGAATCAGTAAATAAACATGGTTTGTACATTCCATATTATTTTGTTTCTACTTGATTATACTGTGTGTTTTATTTTCCTTTTTTCGATCGTTTATGGAAGCAATTATTATAAATAAAAGTATTCGGAAAGCGAATGCTTTTATGACATTATATAGCTATTATATAACTGTCGCAATCAAATTAACTAAGTATATTATAATATTTAATAGTATTAATACAATTTCTGACGACTTATTATGTGAAAAAATATTTATTCTGTATACCTCATAGTCGAAAATATGATGTTTGAATGGTTATAAATTGGTAAGTAAAGTAAAATACATCTAGGTAAAATTGTATTTTATTTTAGGTTTCATGTTAGAGAATGTTATAATCTTTGGTGTTATTGAATGAATTGTGTTAATAAAATATTTTGAAAACAACTAATGTAAATTATGAATTAATTGTTTCACTTCGGTCCATCCAATTACGGATGTGACAAATTCCCGGGATTCTCTCTTGAAGTGCGTAGAGTCAACGTATTCCACACTTAAGAGAAAGTCTTGTAGATAAGATTGCTAGGTAGTTAGTAGGCAAATATAGGTATTATAGGTAGCTATTCTATAAACTGCAATTCAAGAATCCAGTTTATGCAAGTCTACTTCTACTTCGCTAACTTCGTAGGTCAACGAACCCTACCTAGGTACTTCATTGGTACTATTAACTACTTAGTGTGGCCAAGACATTTACTCACTGGTTATCTACCATGCGTCATAATAAAATAATACATAGGTACATGCAAAACACATGAACACAAAACGGCCTGTCTCATTAAATTCTGAAGGCCTTTGAAACAAAAATATTACACAGGATGAATTTTCCAAGTGGGCGTGGATGGCCAAATCCGCAACAATGAGGAATAGCGAAAAGTACTCAAAGGAGTCTCGGGCCCGATTTTGATGAAAACTAAAACAACATCATTGGATTTTTGAAAAAACAAAATTTGTAGCAGGAAGTGAACTAATTGATTTTGAAAAAAAATACAAACGTATTATTACACCATTCGATAGTGTCGCTGATAAGGAACGAATTCTGGGAAGTAATGACATAGGTACGGAAAACTTGAGGAAAAGGTTGGGTCTTAGATTTTAATAAACTGCTCCACAGACACAGAGATTAATTAGACTTAAGCCACGCCTACTGTGATGACGTCACGGGCCTAATGGAGTCTTCGGGCCCGTGAGCTTAGACCCAGTCCTCTTAGTATTAGCTTCATGGTTGGTGGAACTGAATTGGTTGTTGCCAAAAATGTATTAAAGCATATACCCTGAATAAAGGGCAAATATGTGTTAGAACGTGCGAAACGTTGCCTAGAGCGACCTTTGGTGTGCAGGCACGCTCGCTCGATCCTTGGAGCAATTTCTTCAAAGCGTTTTTGCGTTCCAGCCTTCTCATACTTGTTTTCTTTTTCTGAAAATGGATATTGTTTACACTAAAAGACTAACGAACGAAAGAACGATCTGAAACCCACCTTTATTAAAAAATTAAAAACGATTTACGTAAACGTGGAATTGAGACAGGTAACAGGTAAGGACAGGTTATTGGACCTACCTGGCAAACAAACGGGCCTACCAATATAACCAGGAAGGGAAGTTCCCTGTAAAATGGTCTACACCTGCAGATCTACTTTTTACCCGACTACGGCGGAGGGTTATGTTTTTGACCGGTATGTATGTATGTATGTATGTATGTGCATCTGTTCCCACCTAACTTCCAAACGACTTGTCGTAATTTGGCAAATGAGGTATCGTTAGAAGCGGCTTAATGGCGCGCTGGTTACAGGCTATGTGACATCACATAAAATTGCATATGGCGCCCTCTAGAGGACATAATGTCATGAACTAAAAAAAAAACATTTTTTAATGAAACCGTGTGGGGTATCAAATGAAAGAGCTTGATGAGCACATTTCAAAAATATATATATTGTTACCTTTAACTCCAAAATAATGAAATAATTATTTATCTGAGTAGTACCTATGTACCTTTAGCGTGCTTTAGCTAGGGAATACCTATAGGCGGAAAATGTTTTCGCTCGCAGCGATTTATTCTTTACTTAAGGTTGTAGGTATCTTATAAAATTACGAATGTTCTGTGATCCTTTTGTGGGTTTATGAGTTCATCTGTAATAAGTTTTAAAACTAAACCCGACTACGGTAAAAACGCGCTCTAAAAAGTATGAAACAAGAAAATATTCTCATCTAGAGGATAGCCGTGGTCCGTGTAGGTCTTCTAGGGCCAAATGGCACATGAACACGGACCACGGCTATCCTCTAGATGAGAATATTTTCTTGTTTCATACTTTTTAGAGCGCGTTTTTACCGTAGTCGGGTTTTAGTTTTAAAACTTACTTTTTATTTAATTATTTTGGAGTTATAGGTAACAATATATATATTTTTGAAATGTGCTCATCAAGCTCTTTCATTTGATACCCCACACGGTTTCATTAAAAAATGTTTTTTTTTTAGTTCATGACATTATGTCCTCTAGAGGGCGCCATATGCAATTTTATGTGACGACACATAGCCTATAACCAGCGCGCCATTAAGCCGCTTCTGACGATACCTCATTTGTCAAATTACGACAAGTAGTTTGGAAGTTAGGTGGGAACAGATGCACATACATACATACATACCGGTCAAAATCATAACGCCTCCGTAGTCGGGTAAAAACGTTATATGGTGCGTTCCATTCACTGTTAATTTTGTTATTTTCGATCACAAATCTCGTTCCACTCGCACCAACTTGTACTGAAAGTGATCATTATTATCGTTTTTAACAGTTTTTGTGGACGAAAATAGCAAAAACTAAAACCCGACAACTGAAAAATCACGCTCTAATAAAAACTAAAACCCGACTACTGAAAAATCGCGCTCTAAAAAGTATGAAACAAGAAAATATTCTCATCTAGAGGATAGCCGTGGTCCGTGTTCATATGCCATTTGGCCCTAAAGGACCTACACGGACCACGGCTATCCTCTAGATGAGAATATTTTCTTGTTATATGTTATATGAATATTTTGGAGTTATAGGTAACAATATATATATTTTTGAAATGTACTCATCAAGCTCTTTCATTTGATACCCCACACGGTTTCATTAAAAAATGTATTTTTTTTAGTTCATGACATTATGTCCTCTAGAGGGCGCCATATGCAATTTTATGTGACGTCACATAGCCTATAACCAGCGCGCCATTGAGCCGCTTCTAACGATACCTCATTTGTCTAATTACGACAAGTGGTTTGGAAGTTAGGTGGGAACAGATGCACATACATACATACATACATACATACATACATATATACATACATACATACATACATACCGGTCAAAATCATAACCCTCCGCCGTAGTCGGGTAAAAATTACGGTGAATGGAACGCAGCAATAGTACACGCAAAGAGTAGGTAGGTACACGTCACTCAATTAGGACCAGTGATGCCATACGAAAAAAATATCTGTTCGTGTACAGAATTTCAGATAACATATTTTACTAAAAAAATACAGTGTTTATCTTTCATACATATTGTAGATAATAAAAATGTTAAGAAATCTTTAAATGATAGATCTCTAAAGCTCGGTTAGTCTCGCTACCGTTATTCAAATTAGTATAAATAAACTAAATTAAAAATTTACCGTACCGTACCCACCATGAGAACCTGATACTAAGAAGGACTGGGTCTAAGCAACTCCACCGCAGTGGCACTGTGATTGGATGATTGGTGTTTTCGAGAACATTCTCACCCTCGGAAACTTACTCGTGAGAATTTTCAAGAATTTATCTTCTGAAGCATCTTAAACTTGGCATACACCTCCACCTCATTAAACATGCAAGTCTGGTGGTTTTAATTGTGTTTAAGATTGAAAGTTAGGATAACGTCACCCAAAATAAAAAAATCTCAGGAGTAAGTTTCCGAGGGTGAAAATGTTCTTGAGAACATCCCATCACTGACTGTGATGGCTCAACTAGGCCGTTGACGTCATGACAGTAGGCGTGGCTTAAGTCAGTGTGCTGTTGGCGTTCGTTCCGTGCGTTGTATTCGACACTAGACGGCGTCCCTTTGTAAGTCATTTTTATCATCCTACACTTAGTGACATCTAGTGTGAAAAAGTTAAACTATGTACTAACATCGATATAGCGAAGCGAGTCGTTTTGCTATAGACCAGTAGATTGAAATGGCACCCCTTCGCCCCTTCACCCGCGCAAATTGTCAAGCGTCGTTTCATAGGGAAATCTAATAAGAACACCTCTTTCTTCTTAATTTATCTGTGGTACCCATCGTTGCGTAAAGCACATGATCGGCCATTGTAGAAAATACGTCGGAGGGAAGCCTTATGTCCAGCGAAGGTAATTTTTTCAGCTGATATAATGATGCAAATGCAAACTTATTAACTATCTTAAGATATCGAATTATACTCGAAGAAATCATGATTCTACTTATTAAAAAAAAATCAATTTGAAATATTAAAATTAGAAATATAAATAAAACTACATTTAAAGATTTTTGGTATTTGATTTATTATATTGAATCAAATATTCTCGACTGAAGCAGGTGATTTATAAAACATATTTAAATGTAGCTACTTATTTATGAATTTTAATATTATCAACTTTCGATAAGTTTTTAAATTATTAAGTACTGCAGGCAGTGACGTGCCTTTAGGAAGACACCGCACGTCATATGAAATAAAGCTCCTTGAATGCGGCAATCTCAATATTGTAATGTGTGTAACTAATTGCTTCAACGCACACAAGCATGAGTAAATAGTGTGGTCAACTTCTAAACTTTTACCCCATGAATCAAAGACTTAAGTGGAGATGGGCAGGCCATAGAATAGAATGGATCCTGACAAGTGGGCTAAAATTTCAAGCGAGTGGGTTCCGGAAGATGGAAGACGGCGTTGCGGCAGGCCTAGAAAGAGATACTGAGACTGACAAAGAGTCGTTGAGGACAGAGATAGGTGGAGGAGGATGGGAGAGACCTATGCCCAGCAGTGGGACGAAATAGGTAAATAAAAAATGGGAAACGTTTTTTTATACAGTCTACAAGTAAGTAGATACTTAGTTGCTGTTTTGATGTAAGTAGCTTATAAAATACATAATGTAAGTGATCAGTCAAATAAATGTCAAATGGTGAATGAATGTATATGAAGGTAGAGATAAAAATGTACGCCCCTCCTTACTAAACCTGATTATTTAAATGTGGGAAAATAAATATTTTCATATACATTCATTTGACATTTATTTGACTGTTCACTTATGTATTTTATAAGCTACTTACTAGTAGACTGTATAAAAAAAAGTTTCCCATTTTTTATTTACCTATTTCGTCCCACTGCTGGGCATAGGTCTCTCCCATCCTCCTCCACCTATCTCTGTCCTCAACGACCCCTTCACCCGCGCAAATTGTCACACGTTGTTTCTTAGGTAAATCTAATAAGACGTTGACATTGGCAGAATCACATTGGGTCCGAATGGAAAGAGGCCATTAATTAAAAAATTAAAGTTTTTAAAAAAGAACAACTCTTCCCTCTATGTTCTCTGTGATACTTACCACAAAAAGAAATGTGTTGGGTTCCTTTGACTGAATCACTCGTTACCAAGGATTTTTTAATGCTCGTTACTAACCAGCTGAACCAAGCGATCGAAAATATTTATACCAAGCGATTATTTTTTTATGGTAGGGTGGATACATCATCTTCAGCATTTAGTAAGGTGCCTTGCAAAATATCTATTTATAACTTACGACCTTATATAAAAATAATTATTTATTTGCAGAACAATAAAAATCGCAAGCTTGGGGAAATTAAGTTTTATTACGCGGTATCACTGAACGGTGTAATTTATATTCTTTGACATTTTAATGGTTGGTGTTATTTTTCGTTGAAATTAGGATATTATCCAATACTTACTGATGGTATGTGATCCCAGTGTCTTTCTTATTGTTTGATTGATTGTTTCTGCATAATTTTACCGCGCAGGCCGGCATTTTACTATGTAAATATAATTAAAGAAAAATGTTAACACGGCAGATCAGTGTGACAGAGTGGTTGCTACGAGATTACGTCAAGTTGGACTCGTATGCTCATTTATATGAGCATTATTCGTTGCCGCATTTTACAACTACACCGAAGCCATCTAGTCGAGCGGCGCTCGACTAATATATAATCTAAGACTGCAGGGCTATTACATAATAATATCTCAGTTGACAACTGGCTTCCGTTGAACACCGAACTTTGATGGTGGCTGAGAATGACATAACATTGGTATTACGTATTTCGGTGAATGGATAGGTATTAAGGTACAGTGAGTTTAGGTAAGTTTAGCTGAACTGATAATGTAATAAACCTGCTGGTCAGCGATTGATCTATCTTAACTGCCTGATTTTATTCATACGTGTTAATAAATAACAAATATATACAAATATTACAAATTTGGATATTTTTCGTACAAGCATATGGCAACTGGTTACGACGTTGACATTTGTTTTGAGTTGGCAATTGGCAAACGTCAAACAAATCGAATAGGACCACTTTACTACCCGAAATAATTAATTTCGGTATAAATAATTATCAAAATGAAGTATAAGGCTTTGCTATTACTTACTGTAATCCTCACTTATTATGAGGGAGAAGCACAATCTCGCGCTAAAGGTGTAAGTACTTACCATTACTATATTTTAGTGCGTTATTGCCGGCACGGCGTTCTGCTTGAAAAAACTAGGTAAATTTATTTCCTTTTAGATATTATAGTATACGAACTGTTATCCTAATGTAGGCTTAAACGCTGGCTGTAGGTAACATTTCACAGATGAAGAATTTTAGAAATGTAATACTTTTCCCTGAATAAATGCCTGTCACGCTGGTAAAAAGTTATTTTCAATTGTATCGCAATATAACTATCATGTAATATACATAACTTTGAGAAGAAACCACCTGATAATTATAAATTAATTACTTACCAATTATATAGGAATTTAGTCAGTAGAAAAGATACCTAGGTAAAAGCCCTTGCATAGAGCTCCATCAACTATCTATCAGAGGAATAGGAAGCTGTAAAAAACAAACAGTTGCTGTGCACCTCCTTACAGTATAACAAGTGCGTGTCGGACTCGCACATAAAGAGTTCCGTACCACCATACAATAAAAACGTCAAAAATATCAAGTTTCTTGTATGGGGACCCTTTTATTTTTAAATTTCATTTTATTTCTAGTATTTGTTGTTGTAGCGGCAACAGAAATACACATTCTGTGAAAGTCTCATGTCTCTATCTATTACGGTTCGTGAGATACAGCCCAGACGGACAGACAGACGGACAGCGTAGGCTTAGTAATAGGGTCCCGTTGGCACCCTTTGGGTACCGAACCCTAAAAAGGTTCTAAGCTACAAAATCTTTCTTTTCAGCTAGAAGAAAAAGTCCAACAACTAACAGATCTGACAACCAAGAAGTCTATAATAACTCTAAACCTCAGCAAATTCAAGGAATATGTCAAGTCTCCACCAAAAGACTACTCTTTCATCATCATGTTCACTGCGATGGCACCGTCCCGGCGATGTGCTATCTGCCAGCATGTTTATGATGAGTACATGATCGTGGCTAACTCGTTCAGGTTCTCACCAGCTTATAATAACAAGCTGTTCTTTGGTATGGTCGACTTTGATGAGGGGTCTGATATCTTCCAAATGGTAAGTAAAAATTAAAAGTAATTATGTTACTTATACATAGGAAAAAATTAAACAAACTTGTTACATTTTGTCTTGTCACAGCTAGCCATGCTAGGCATGTATCTAACAGCCCGGCCACGACTTCGCGCGACGGCGACGGGCGACAGCGTTTTTTTTCTAAAATGTTGCATCGCTCACGTTGCCGCTGACAGCGGCAGCTCGTGGCGTCATGCAACATTTTAGCAAAAAACGCTGTCGCCCGTGGCCGTCGCGCGAAGTCGTGGCCGGGCCGTAATGGGTGACCAAAAGCTAACACCATATGTAATCTGTTGTTTGATAGAAAATTAGTAAAAAAATACCAAAATGATCAATCCATTTGAATCTTCTGTTTTGATTATTAGCTTGCACTAGCTTACAGCAGTTGGGTCAATTGTACAATGCAAGCTAGAAAGTAGATGAGTATGATTGGTCACATCACCAGGCCTAGCATAGCCAGCTGTGGCAAGAGAAAATGTTAGACAAATTGATTTGGTCTTATTCTCTGATGAATATATAAAGGGAGAGAGTGACTCATTGTGACAAAGCCTGTGACAGGTCTTATCCTGGCCCACTAGCCATGCTGTTTCAGGTATAGTTCTTGCAATTCACGAAGGCGACTGGCCCTGTTGTGTAAAGATGTATCTGTATTTGTGTTAATGTGTGCGTTTACAGGCTCCGCCACGCACGCACACTGTCACAATGTATATGTACATGTCGAACACAACCAAAGACTGGTTGCCTTCGTGAATTGCAAGAACTATTTGCTAAATGTTAATACCTTATGTTCCAGCTACGTTTAAACACTGCGCCTGTAATCATGCACTTCCCAGCCAAGGGTAAATCGAAACCTGCCGACACCATGGACTTTGAGAGGGCTGGAATACACGCTGAGGCTATCGCTAAATGGATCCAAGACAGGACTGATGCTCAGGTAATCTTCATATTAGGTTACAGCTCATTACGCCCATTCGAGAGAGAGCCGAATCTCACCCAATCTCACATGGGGGAGAGGGGGGATCTCGGCAAATATCAGATAATTTGTTTTTTCGCAAGAAATTGTGTAAAATTGTGAGAAACCTGGGGTAAAATTAAGTAAAACATTTCTCCACCATAATATGGCTTTTCAAAAATCCTACGTGCGATTAGGGAGGGAAGGAGGGTTAAGCCAAATCTCTAGATATCTCACCAAGGGGGGACGGGGATCGTAAAATCACCCAAATCGCCTCACGTAATTTATAGACGCCCCCAAAGGCTCTTCTCTCTTCCACGACTCCCGATCCTGAGCCATTGCACGTGGCAGCACGTTCTGCCCGCAAAGTTGTCCATATCGTCTCCACTTTCGCCTCGGTCTGCCTCGGCGTATGCGAAAGACGAATCTATGCGACGAATCCATGCGCGCGACATGGCCGGCCCAGTTCCACTTCCACTCATTCCACATTCCACAGATTTGCCACTTCAATTGACCCAGTGCATTATACATAAAAACCATAAGTATGATGGAAGCCATTATTGATTATTTTAATTAAAGCGCTGCTTTAATCAGTGTTAAAACTTAATGTTCTGACCATAATGAAATTAAATGATTTAGGTATTATGCTTGAAACGTGGTGTAATTAAAGATCCTAAATTAGTAAGCTCGGTACATTTAAAAAAAATGGCGAGAAGGTATGGGGCTATCCATTAATTACGTCACACGTAAAGGGGGGAGGGTGTCGACGAAATGTGACATTGTGTGACAAGGAGTGGGAGGGGTCCTAAGTTTTGTGACGTCACATTTAAAAATCTAATATATCTAAGTATTAAAACCGAAATTTGAATTTTTACAAAAAATATGATAATTTCAGAAAATTATAAAAAATATGTGACGTCACACAGGGGGGGTCTCGTAAATGTGAACAGCTGTGACAATGAGGGGATGGGTCTAAAAATCATGAAATTCGTGTGACGTGATTAATGGATGGCCCTTATGCAAATAATATTATATTAATAATAATTAAAATAATTCATTAAATGGTATACATGCAACAATAAAAACTAAAATATTTTACTATCATTGGCTTTAAAAAATCATAAATGAATAATTCTGAATCTATAAAATTCATGTCAATTTAAATGTGAAAAATTAGGTATAAAAAGTATTATCTATCAGAGGTCTTTTCATTAATATTTAAGTTTTAGGTATTTTAATTTATTGCATTGTATTAATTTTAATGCACATTACATATGAGTTTTTTCAAACAAAGCTGTCTTACAGTTGCATATTAATACTCTGGTGGGTCTGTTTTCCCTATTATTGATTTATTAGCAGCAGCCGTCTTGCCAACGTTCGCATCCCAAATATAATTCTATTCGTCACAAGATGGCGACCCTCTGTACGTCTCTTTTATCACCCTACACTTAGTGACATCTAGTGTGAATAAGTTAAACTACGTACTAACATCGACATAGAACGAAGCGAGTAGTTTTGCTATTGACCGGTAGATTGAAATGGCAAAGTAGGCGGTATCTAAACCCGCGTCGTTTCATAGGGAAATTTAATAAGAACATCTCTACTGTCTACAACATGTTAAGAAAACCCTGTCCGAGCCGAAACCGGTAATTAGGTTCCCCAATCACATGACCAAATAAAATAATAATTAAAAAAAAAACATGATAGTAAACATATTAATGAACATTTAAAGTTCCAATTTTTTTTGCCTTTTTCCCACATAATGTAGCTAATTTTAAAAATATGACAACACCGTTACCGGAAGTAATTATGTTAGATCGTGTGGCGTCACCTCAGACCACAAAGTATGTGATGACGTCATTTTATGAAAAAAATAAATTATGTTATCGGGGTATTTGTATTACAAAAAAATATGGAAGGCCTTTGCCCAGCAGTGGGACACATACTATGCCAAAAAAATGAAAAAAAAAAAATTGAAAAATTAAAAAAAAAAATGGAATCTAATCTCGATACCCAACAATACGTTTTCGGGTCGGACAGGGTTTTTTTAACATATTGTATGTTCTCTGTGGTACAGTACAAACAGGGTTAAAATATTATTTTCTTTAAATAGAGGTCTACATAAGAGCATGTTCACACCTTTTTTGAGCAAGGAATACATTGTAATACTTAAAATGTTTACAGATCAGAATATTCCGTCCACCGAACTACTCCGGCGCGGTCGCGTTTTCCATGCTATTCGTCCTGGTCGCCGGGTTCCTCTACTTGCGCAGGAACAACCTGGAGTTCCTCTACAACAAGCAGATGTGGGCGGTGGGCGCGGTGTTCTTCTGCTTCGCTATGGTCTCCGGACAAATGTGGAACCAAATCCGAGGGCCACCATTCTTTCACAGAACAAAGAACGGACCAGTTTATATTAACGGCGGATCTCATGGACAGTTTGTCTTGGAGAGTTATATTGTGGCTATTTTGAGTATCCTTTTGAAATAGATTTTAAGTTAAGGCATTTTTATAAACTACTAGCTGTACCCCGCGGCTTCGGCCGCGTGGAAATTGATGTGTAAGAGTTAAGATTAGCCAATGTCTTATTCTGGAGCCTACACTATTTACGTTTTAAATTTCATTAAAATCGGTTTAGTAGTTATGGAGATACGTGGTTACAAACATTTACACAGACACAATTATAATATTAGTAAGAAGTAGGATATGATAGGATTACGACACCTATTTCATCGAAAGTCCTCGTGTTCGACTGCTCAGTGTTAAATTAACAAAAAAAAGTAAGTTTAAAAACTAAAACCCGACTACTGAAAAATCGCGCTCTAAAAAGTATGAAACAAGAAAATATTCTCATCTAGAGGATAGCCGTGGTCCGTGTAGGTCCTTTAGGGCCAAATGGCATATGAACACGGACCACGGCTATCCTCTAGATGAGAATATTTTCTTGTTTCATACTTTTTAGAGCGCGATTTTTCAGTAGTCGGGTTTTAGTTTTTAAACTTACTTTTTATTTAATTATTTTGGAGTTATAGGTAACAATATATATATATATAATTTTGAAATGTGCTCATCAAGCTCTTTCATTTGATACCCTACACGGTTTCATTAAAAAATGTTTTTTTTTAGTTCATGACATTATGTCCTCTAGAGGGCGCCATATGCAATTTTATGTGACGTCACATAGCCTATAACCAGCGCGCCATTATGCCGCTTCTAACGATACCTCATTTGTCAAATTACGACAAGTTGTTTGGAAGTTAGGTGGGAACAGATGCACATACATACATACATACATACATACCGGTCAAAATCATAACCCTCCGCCGTAGTCGGGTAAAAAGTAGCCTCTTTCTCCAATGCCCTGTCTATCTCTATACCAAAATTCATGAAAATTGGTTTAGCGGTTTAGTCGTGTCGTGAAAACGACACATTCACATACAGACAGTTACTTTCGCATTCATAATATTAGTATAGATTTCGTCGTGGTCGACCCAGGACAAGATGGCGTGATGACCTCGACTGTTATCTGGAGGGATGGATGGAAGCGGCATCTAATAGATATATGGAGTGTATTGGTTTTCCCAGCAGTGTGATAGGGGACCTACATTATGGGATGTACATTAGGTTAAAAAAAATATTTCTTTAACTGGTACCAAAGACGCCGCGGTGGTAGTCGGCATGATCCTGATGGTGGAAGCGGCGGGCGGTGTCAAGAACTCGGACGCGGCGCGCTCGCCGGCGGAGGGCAAGCGGAGGCGGTTCCAGTCCGTGGTGGGACTCGTGCTGGTCTGCGTGTTCTTCTCGCTGCTGCTGTCCGTCTTCAGGGCCAAGACGCAAGGCTATCCGTACAGGTATTTACTATACTCACTAGCCTTAGCAACAGAGTTGGGAAAAAATTAATTGCAATTAATTAATTGCAATTTGCATTTAGTGTCACAATTAACAATTAATTTTGATTTGTTTGTCAATCGTGAACAAATCACAATTAATTGTTAATTAAGTGCTCCAACAGTGAACAGTTTTAAAAATAGACTTGACGGGCATTTAAAATATGAATAAATACAAGTGCAGTGATATACACGCATCAGCTCAAAGCTGCTAGTTGTTATGTTTATGAATATTACCGCAACTTGTGGGTATGCGAATAAACAGTCAGTCTGCATTCAGCCGTTGTTTCATTGTCACGTCCCTATCACTGGCGACGAGCGATTAAAATAATTTACCTCGCGTGTGCAAATTTTGTTACCAAAATGCCTATCGGTCATATCGAACCGTATAATTTCGGGAGTAATAACTGGGACGCTTATGTGCGACGAGTAAAACAGTTCGTAGCATTAAATAAAATCGACGACACCTTGCAAGTTGCAACTTTAGTGACGGTGGTAGGCGCGGAATGTTATGAATTGATGTGTGACTTGTGCTCCCCAAACACGCCTGAAACGAAATCATTCGATGGCTTGGTAAAACTGGTGAAGGATCATTTGGAACCAGATCGTTCTGAAATAGCCGAGAGGCATATTCTTCGACAGCGAACGCAGCGTCAAGGCGAAGGTGTTCGTGAATACCTTCAATCCCTAAAACATTTGGCAAAAACTTGCAATTTTGGAGACAAATTGGAGGAGAATTTGCGAGATCAATTTGTTTCGGGTCTGTGCAGTGAAGACATGAGATCGAGGATCTTTGCTGAGAGAAATGTAGACTACAAACGCGCCGTGGAATTAGCGCAGGCATTAGGCTGCGTTTCCATTGAAGCGGAGCGGGGCGGAGCGGGGCGGAGAAGAGCAGTGAAAAGTGGCAACTGTTTCCATTGAAGCGGTGCGGGGCGGAGCGGAGCGGGGCGGAGCGGGGCGGAGCGGGGCGGAGCGGGGCGGAGCTGGGCGGAGTGGAGCGGAGAAGAGCAGTGAAAAGTGGCAAATGTTTTCATTGAAGTGGAGCGGGGCGGAGCGGGGTTGAGCGGGTCGGAGCGGAGCGGTGCTAGGCGGAGTGGAGCGGAGAAGAGCAGTGAAAAGTGGCAAATGTTTTCATTGAAGTGGAGCGGGGCGGAGCGGGGTTGAGCGGGGTGGAGCGGAGCGGTGCTGGGCGGAGTGGAGCGGAGAATAGCAGTGAGAAGTGGCAAATGTTTCCATTGAAGCGGAGCGGGGCGGAACGCGGCGAGGCGGAGCGGGGTGGAGCGGGGCAGCGTGTTCATATATTGTATTCGAAAGTCCGCTCAGCTCCGCTCAGCTCCGCTCTGCTCCGCTCAGCTCCGCTCAGCTCCGCTCTGCTCCGCTCAGCTCCGCTCAGCTCCGCTCTGCTCCGCTCAGCTCCGCTCAGCTCCGCTCAGCTCCGCTCAGCTCCGCTCAGCTCCGCTCAGCTCCGATCTGCTCCTCTTTTCTCCACTTTGCTCCGCTCAGCTCCGCTCAGCTCCGCTCAGCTCCGCACAGCTCCGCTTCGTGCCCACCACTCGGCACCACAGCCTGCTCGACTCCGTTCTGTCCGGCTCGGGGCCACGTGTTCATTTGTGTTATTCGAAAGTACGCTCAACTCCGCTCCGCTCGTCTCCGCTCCGCTCCGCTCCGCTCCTCTCCTCTCCGCTCCGCTCCTCTCCTCTCCGCTCCGCTCCGCTTCGTGCCCACCACTCGGCACCACAGCCTGCTCGACTCCGCTCTGTCCGGCTCGGGGCCGCGTGTTCATTTGTTTTATTCGAAAGTCCACTCATCTCCGCTCCGCCCCGCTTACACTGTTTCCACTGATGCGGAGTGGAGATTTCGAGCACTGTGATTGGCCAATTCACGGTCCGCTCGGCCCCGCTCCGCCCCGCTCCGCTTCAATCGAAACGCACCCTTAGAGGCGGCGGAGCGGCACGCGGCCACGGCGTGCGCCAAGGGCGCAGGTGCCGGTATGGGCACGGGCGCAGGCGCGGGCGCTGGAGGCGCGCGGTTGGCGCGCGAGGCGCAGGACGACGGCTTGCACCGGATCGGCGCGGCCACTGCTGGGGGCTCCCGAGCGAACGCGGGCGCCGCTCGGGCAAGGCGCGCATGTCCTCGTTGCGGTAAAGTAGGGCATTCGGAAGCCAAGTGTCGTTTTAAGCATTACAATTGTGACGAATGTGGCGAAAGAGGCCACATAAAAGCGGTGTGTGCTAAGGCTAAAAGTGTTAATCATAACAGTGGCAAGAAATTAATAAAAAATCAATTCTTTCTCAACGAATCGGACACGGAGGATGAAGGTTGTAACTTTTATAATTTAGTAGTCAGTAGTGAAGGTGATGGGCCTTATTTTGCAACAGTGAATGTCGAAAATACATTGTGTAAATTTGAAATAGATACCGGAAGCAAACTATCGGTTATTTCGAAACAATACTATGATAGGAATTTTACGCAAATTCCCATTGAACAGAAACAGCTAACTCTTAAGTCGTACACAGGGGACATCATCGAGACTCTTGGTTTTATTGTGGTTAAGGTTAGTTACGGAGAAAATCACTGTAAATTAAATTTATTCGTCATCGAAAACGGCGGACCGCCGCTTATGGGTCGTACGTGGATCAAGCAGTTAAAATTGGCCATTGTAGAATGCCACAATTTAACTGAAGAGGACTCGATGGCGGTTTCACTACGAAAAGAGTTCCCAGATGTGTTTGCCGAAGGTTTAGGTACTTTTAAGTCGGAGTTTAGGCTGTACCTCAAAGATAGATCACCAGTTTTTATAAAAGCGCGGCAGATGCCATTAGCGTTACGGCAACCAGTGGAGAAGGAGCTCGATCGGCTGCAGCGGGATGGCGTTATATACAAAGTGGAACGGTCAGATTATGGCACGCCTATTGTGCCGGTAATTAAGGCTAACGGTCAAATAAGATTGTGCGGTGATTACAAGGTCACAATAAATCCACGTTTAAAGGACTATCATTACCCGCTGCCGCGCATCGAGGATCTCTTTGCTGCTCTGGGAGGTGGAGAACTATATACTAAATTGGATTTATCTAACGCTTTCCAACAATGTTTGTTACACGAAGACTCCCAGGCGATGACGGCCATTACCACGCACGTAGGTACGTTCGTGTACAAGCGCGTACCGTTTGGCATTAAATGTATTCCGGAAAATTTTCAAAAGATAATGGAAGAGACGTTAAATGGGTTACAGTCGACTACTGTGTTCGCGGATGACATTTGTGTTACCGGAAAGGACAGAGTAACCCATCTAGCGAATTTGAGGGCGGTGCTACAAAGACTTCAAGAAAACGGTTTGAGAATTAACTTCAGTAAATGTAAATTTTTTAAGGAAAGTGTCAGCTACTTAGGATACACTATTGATAAGTTCGGCTTACATACGGACACAAAAAAAATCGAGGCCATTGTAGCAGCGCCACCGCCAACTAACGTGACTCAGTTAAAAAGTTTCATGGGTCTAGTAAACTTTTATTCCAAGTTCTGTGTAAATATGAGTGACATTCTAAAGCCAATGTACGATTTATTAAAAAAGAGTGTGAAATGGAACTGGTCTACTGAATGTAATACGGCCTTTAATAAAATAAAAAAGGTTCTAAGCAGTTCTCCTGTACTGGCGCACTATGATCCGAGTCTTGAATTGATTTTATCGGTCGACAGCAGCGCGTACGGCCTGGGGGCAGCGCTTACGCAGCGCTATGCAGACGGTACGGAGCGTCCTGTGTGCTGTGCGTCACGCACGCTCAACGCGGCCGAAGTGAAATATTCACAGATTGATAAAGAGGCACTCGCTATAGTTTTTGGGGTTTCAAAACACCATCAGTACCTTTACGGTAGACATTTCACTTTGAGAAGTGATCATCGGCCTTTAAGTTATATTTTTGGTCAAAATAAAGGACTTCCGGTGACGGCCGCGAGTAGGTTGCAACGGTATGCGGTTAAACTAGCAGCATATAACTTTAGGATTGAATTTGTCACTTCGGCGAGAAATTGTTTTGCAGATGCTCTTTCGCGTCTCCCACTGGAATTGCTCAATAAGCAACCACGTGGTGAAGACGAAGAAGGTAGCTATCTTAATTATGCGCAGGAAAGTTTCCCGATCAGTTTTAAAGAAATTAAAACTGAAACGGCGAGAGACCCGTTACTCTGTAAAATATACGATTTTATTATGCATGGTTGGCCGACCGACAAACACGTTAATGATATTGAAAAATTTTATGTACACAGAAGAGATAGCTTACATATTGATCAGGGTTGCATTATATGGGGGTATCGCATTGTGGTTCCGAACACTTTACGCGATACAATTTTAAAAGAAATCCACGAGGGACATCCGGGCGTGGTTAAAATGAAACAAATCGCGCGTAGTTATGTTTGGTGGGAAAACATAGATCGCGATATAGAACAGGTTACGCGCGAGTGTGTTCCATGCCGGGAGCTACGGCCCGCGCCCCCCGCCGCCCCTCTGCACTCGTGGCCGTGGCCCGCGGAGCCGTGGTCACGTTTGCATATGGATTTCCTCGGACCATTCAATAACAATTATTATCTCATTATTATAGACGCGCACTCAAAATGGATCGAGGCAGAAAAAGTAAGCACGACTTCAGCCGGTGTCGTTTGTGATAGCTTGAGACGACTGTTTTCTCGTTTCGGTTTGCCGAAGCGTATAGTAAGCGACAACGGTCCCCCATTTTCTTCAGCTGCCTTTGCTCAATATTTGAAGTGTAATGGAATAAAACATACGCTAGTGCCGCCGTATCACCCGTCGAGCAATGGAGCTGCTGAAAATGCCGTGCGTACGATTAAACGAGTTCTTAAAAAGGCAGAATTAGAAAGGGATGACATAAATACGGCATTGAGTCGATTTTTATTTATGTATAGAAATACTGAGCAAAGTACAACAGGGCGTGAACCGGCAGTCGCCCTACTGGGCAGGCGGCTGCGAGGTCGCCTAGACCTGCTGCGCCCCGACGCCGCGGAGCGTGTGCGCGCGCGCCAGCTGACTGAGGAGCAGCGGCGCAATACACCGTTACGTGTAGCTCAGCAAAATGAGCCTATATTGATGCGGAATTATACCAAGTCCGGTAATAAGTGGACTGAGGGGGTCGTAAACGAGCGAGTAGGGCCCGTATCTTATACCGTGAAAACGAACGACGGTCAGATCCATAAGCGTCACATTGACCAAATACTTTCAAGGAAATCACGACATTCGTTGAGCCGAGTCGTGGATGAATCAGCAAATTATACAAAAGTAGATAGCTCTGAGGTCGTATCGGAGGAAGAAAAAGACGAATCTTTTGATAGTGCGGAGGAGGAAGCTAGCGCAGACCCGTCTTCTCCAACATATACCAACACTCCGGCGTCGCCACCGGCGCCGCTGTCCCCCAGGGCCATTGAGAGTACACGTCCGCCGTACAGGGAAGCTGCATTACGTTGCCGGGATAAACTTAAAAAGATGAAATAGGTAATTTATAAATGTAAACATAGGTTTCACCTATAAGGTTAGTACGGGTAACGTAGGTACATACATAAGTTTTGATTGAATTGGGAAATAGGTCGTTAACTTTAAGAGTTTAATTAGTTAGTGGATTACTTTAAGTTTATTATATTTCCTTTAGGCTTAATATAACTATTTACATAAGTAGCTTTGTTTTGGGAAGGAAAAGTGTTATGTTTATGAATATTACCGCAACTTGTGGGTATGCGAATAAACAGTCAGTCTGCATTCAGCCGTTGTTTCATTGTCACGTCCCTATCACTAGTGTATCAATACATAATAATAATAATAATTGTGACACCACCCGCAATTTTCAATTAATTAATTGCAATTAAATTTTGCCCCACTCTGCTAAGTAACTGCTCCTCTGGCAAGTAACTACCGCAACACATTGGAAGTCGCTTGCGCAAGATTGATTGCTAGTGGACACTTCGCTTATGTTAAGGATACACGACGACACTAGACTCTCGAGTGTATCGACACCGCCACTACAACTGCAACAAAGTGTCGCAGGTGTGAAGTGTGGTGGACACACGTAGACACTCGACACACTGAGTGTTTTAGTGTCAAGTGTCATTGTGCATTTATTTATTTTATTATTTATTGAAACACTAGCAGCTTTGAGCTGATGCGTGTATATCACTGCACTTGTATTTATTTATATTCTAAATGTCTGTCAAGTCTATTTTTAAAACTGTTCACTGTTGGAGCACCTATCACTATTTCTGGGAGAGAGTTCCACAAGTTCATCACTCGATGTGTCAAAAAGTGTGTTCTAGGGTGTGCATCCTTAGCATTAGGATAAGGTTTCGAAACAAGCTTAATATTTACCATCGCCCACACACAATCCGTTATTATTTTCGTAAGACCAATCATTGCGTGGCGTCTACTCCCGACCCGAAACTTTTCGGAATTACAGTAGAGCGTCGATTATCCGAATGACCGCATAACCGAACTGCTCGCTCAAGGCTACTCTCCCACCCCCGCTCGCTACTTCCGCCCCCACAGTCGTGCCTGGCGACGTGACGCTTAGTGTGTAAAGGTAGGAGTTCGTTGCAAGCGGCAGACAGCAGACGTCAATCGGTCTCATACAAATTGTGGCGATGACATGTGCCGCGACGGCAAACGGCATTACAATTTCTATGAGACCGACTGACGTCTGCTGTCTATTGCTTGCTACGAACTCGTACCTTCTGTGTTGCGATCGACGCCCTACATACAGTTTGATTATCCCAATAAATCGGTTTTACGAACACCAATGTTCGGATAATCAATGGATAATTAGTTCGGATAATCGATGCTCTACTGTATTTTGATGCCAGTTATATGTTACCTCCGGTTTAATCAAGGGTATGTAAGACCATGTTGGTGGCAGCAACCTCATACCTCTAAGGGTAGGAGTTGGTTGCGGGCGGCAGGCGGCCGACGGCAGGCGGCAGACGTCAATACCATAGAATTGAGTGCCGTCGTGCCGTCGCGGCACATGTCATCGTGACAATTTTGTATGCAACTGACAGCGACAACTGCCGTCGCCGTAACTGCCGCCCGCAACCAACTCCTACCCTAAGTCACATCTATTCATTTGCAATGCAAACATTTCAATACATTAACTGAGGTTGTTATTGCACTGTTCCATTTTGTTCCAGCTTCCTGTTCAAGTAAGCAGGTATCGAATATTAGCAATAGTTGAAGACCGACGTGTGAAGATGTGTGTGTGCAATTTTACTGTATTATCTGTGTGTCATTTGTTACAATAATTTCAGTTGGTCAATAAATAATGTTTTTATTTATTTAAACTGTTTTTCTTTACTACAAGCTTATGGTAGATAATAATCAGAATATTTCGGGCTCAGAAAGTGGGAATCTCTGTGCGTGGGTTGGTATTAATAAACAAAGCATTTAAAACATGTTTAAAACCTTTTATACATAAAAACTAAACACATCCAAAATAAAACCATGTACTTGTGTAACACCTTAACATAATTATGTATAAATAATCTAAGTATTACGTATAAAAATATAAATGTATATTTTGAGACTATACAGTTGGATGTAATGTACCTAGGTCGTAAAGAAAACCCATAAATATGATGGAAGCAATTATTGATTATTTTAAAGTGTTGCTTTAATCAGTATTAAAACTTAATGTTCTGACCATAATGAAATGAAATGATTTATTATGCTTGAAACGTGGTGTAACAAAAGATCTAAAATTTTTAAGCTCGGCACATTTAAAATAAAATTGCCAGATAAGGTATGCAAATAATATAATATTGATAATATAATTCATTAAATAGTATACATGCAATTATAAAAGCTTAAATATTTTACTATCATTAGGTTAAAAAAAGATCATAAATAAATAATTCTAATTGTACGATCTCGATCGTGCATGAATTTGCGCACGCAGCAAGACGCTGCGCTACGGCCGCGTTATATAGCGCGCCGTAGATATTACACATGGTAGTTTAGCGGTAAAGGGAAGATCTTCCGGCCAGGCGGGTGGTATGCCTGGCGGGGTCGGCCGCTACGCCCCAATGGATGTTGTCGGGGTCTCGTATATATGCTGCGTGCCTCGGGAATGTTGCTTGCGTGGTTTAGGACTCCATTTTTTGTATTGGCGCGTGCAACTAGCGCCATCTGTTGGTAGCGAGATGTGAAGTCGCTACAGTGAAGTACGATATTAACAGCCACACAAGCGCTACCAAGGAAAGATTCGCAAAACGTCTGGTTGTACCTTTTAACTACCAATATAACATTTACAACTCCTGGCGGTCTTTCTCGTCGTACTCCCGAATAACAAGTACAACCGGGCAACAGAAGTGTACACACCGTACACAAATTCTTGATTCATGTCAATTTAAATATGAAAAATTAGGTATAAAAAGTATTATAGATCTATCAGTTGTCTTTTCATTAATATTGTTGGTAACTCTCTAAGTTTTAGGTATTTTATTCAATAATTTAAATGCAAGCAGTGGTAGCCGATTGGTTAAGCACGCGTCTTGCGGGCTTAAGGTCCTGGGTTCAAACCCTGGCTCACACCTCTGGATTTTTCGAAATCTATGTGTGACTCATAAATTTAATATGATTATCACTTGCTTACGGTGAAGAAAAACATCGTGAGGAAACCTGCATGTCTTTAGACATGTGAAATCCACCAACCCGCACTGGGCCAGCGTGGTGGATTATGGCCTGAATCCCCCTCGCATTGAGGGGAGGCCCGTGCCCAGCAGTGGGACGTTAAAAGGGCTAAATTATTATTATTATTATAATTTTAATGCACATTAAATATGAGTTTTTTGAAGCAAAGCTGTCTTACAGTTGCATAATAACAATCTGGCAGAGTGGGGCAAAATTTAATTGCAATTAATTAATTGCAAATTGCAGGTGGTGTCACAATTAACAATTAATTGTGATTTGTTCACGATTGACAAACAAATCAAAATTAATTGTTAATTGTGACACTACATGCAATTAGCAATTAATTAATTGCAATTTCATTTTTCCCAACTCTGCAATCTGGTGTGGTCTCTTTTCCCTATTATTCAGTTCTTAGCAGCACACATAAATTGGCTGGATTTGTTTTGACAAACATGCAAACTTCTAATATGTACAGTCCAACCAGGGATAAAATATTATTTTCTTTAAATAGTAGTCCACATGATTCAAGCGGTCCTGCATTGCAAAGAGCACGTACCTACACACTTTTTTTGGGCAAGGAACACATTGTAATACTTAAGTATTACAAGTTCCTTGCCCAAAAAAAGTTTCCCCCAAATTCAATAGAAAGTTATGATCGACTTGCAGTGGAATTACAAATCACATTTGTTTCTAAAAATGATTTTCATAATCATTGTAAACTGGCTAAAATCTCTATGAATGGGTTTCCGTAACGAATTTTGTTGAGAACGCAGATTTATAGAGCTAAGAAATCCATAACATACAGTGCAGAAATTTTTGGTTTACGACAAAAAATTACGAAGCTGTGCCCAAATTACTAGCGAAGTTCGCGCGCGGATTTTGTGACGCGTAGCGACTCAAATTTAGCTGTTGAGAACTTGATTTCGATTTTGTCCTGCTTCAAGCAAGGCAATAACTTGAGCGGCTTCTGCATGTGTAGTATCTATTTTTTCCAGTACATCCGTATGATTCCAGTAGAAGTGTTATCACGTTGACCTTCGGTTTGCAACTCATTAAAAAAAAAAACTTGTTATACCTGCAGGTAAGGGCGCAAGTAATACCAGCAAAAACGAGTAAATTCGGGGAATTTTGGGTTTGTGCTCTATACCCCCTTATGGGTATTTTGTCTACTGTTTATTGATATCATTAGAAAGGTAGGTACTGAAACAAACTTTCAGTTAGCATTTAAATTTTTTCAATGTTAATTAAATATTTATGAAAAAACAGCCTTAACTGAAAAAAGGCAAGGTGTGCGATTTTATTGCTCTCTAGTGTATTGATAAGAAAACTTAGTTAGTTTTAACTATAGTGTTGGATAGGAGTTGATTTGTTGACCTAGTATTGATTCTCATTTGGGGGTATATGTTCACAGATAAAGATATTCCGTCCACCGAACTACTCGGGCGCGGTCGCGTTTTCCATGCTGTTCGTCCGGGTCGCTGGGTTCCTCTACTTGCGCAGGAACAACCTGGAGTTCCCCTACAAGCAGATGTGGGCGGTGGGCGCGGTGTTCTTCTGCTGCGCTATGGTCTCCGGACAAATGTGGAACCAAATCCGAGGGCCGCCATTCTTTCAAAGAACAAAGAACGGACCAGTTTACATTAACGGCGGATTTCGTGGACAATTTGTCTTGGAGAGTTATATTGTGGCTATTTTGAGTATCCTTTCAAAATTGATTTTAAGACATTTCAACGTGACTGCATTTTTGACCTCGGTGTTAAATGAACAAGTTTCAAAACCTGTAGGGCTAGCACAAGCATCAAGACAAGACTTATGTCGCACCGAATTGCTCTCGCTCTATCTACCTTTATGCATAGGGGAGAATGAGACAAAATCGCGTTTTGTCTTGTCGCGGTCCGGTTGTGCTACTAGTGCTGAAGGGCTACCACACGCGACAAGACAAGACCTTTGTCACGCATTATGTCACACCGAGTCGCTTTCTATGTTACATGTATTGTAGAGAATGGGACAGCAGACGTCAGTCGGTCTCATACAAATTGTGGCGATGACATGTGCAGCGACGGCAGACGTCATTAAGATTTCTATGATACCGACTGACGTCTGCAGTCTGCCGCTTGTTACGAACTTCTACCTTTATCTGGAGGGATGGATGGTATCGGCATATAATAGACATGTGGAGTGTACTGGTGTACCTTTGCCCAGCAGTGGGATAATGTAGGTTAAAACAAAATATTTCCTTAACTGGCACCAAAGACGCCGCGGTGGTAGTCGGCATGATCCTGATGGTGGAAGCGGCGGGTGGCGTGGAGAGCGCGGATGCGGCGCGCGCGCAGGCCGAGGGCAAGCGGAGGCGGTTCCAGTCCGTGGTGGGACTCGTGCTCGTCTGCGTGTTCTTCTCGCTGCTGCTGTCCGTCTTCAGGGCTAAGAGGCAGGGCTATCCGTACAGGTATGGTACTATACACACTAACACATACCAACAACCACCTTCACTCAGATCTAGGCCTAGACCGCAGAGAGTCGCTAAAACGCGATGCAGTCGCTAAATCGCCGATCGTCGATGCAAAAGTAGCATGTCTGCGGTGGCCCTATAGGTAGGAGGAGTTGGAGCGTTGCGGCCGACGGCAGCGGCAGACAGCAACGACATGTCAGTTTTCATACAAAATTGTCACGATGACGTGTGCCGTGACGTCACGACGGCACTCAATTTCTATGGGATTGACGTCTGCCGCCTGCCGTCGGCCGTCTGCCGCAACGCTCGAACTCCTACCTAGGTAGGAGTTGGTTGCGAGCAGCAGACGTCGGACTGCAGCGACAGACAGCAACGACATGTCAGTTTTCATACAAAATTGTCACGATGACATAGAAATTGGTGCGTTGTGACGTCACGGCACATGTCATCGTAACTCGCAACCAACTCCTACCTTAAGGATATGTCGCCGCCAACTGGTTTAATACGCCATTCAATTAGGCGGCTCGGCCGTTCATTAAACGCCGGCACTCAATTAGACGCCTAGGCCGTTCGTTGAATGGACACATCTAGCTAAACGTCCAACGAGTTGGCTGGTCGAAAGCCAGCCTTTTGGAGAAAGCTGAAACAAAAGCCGCCGGGTCATTGAAATTTAATTTCTTTTTTCGCCACGGCAGTCATGTAAACAAATATGGCGTCCATATTTGACAACAGCTGATTAAATTTGTTTTGTTTTTTTGGCGAATTACCGTGTTTAGTGATATTATAGTGTGTTAAAAAGTTCAATTGAATAGTTAACATGAGCATACAATGGATTTTTTTACGAATAATGAGACGGAACCGAATTTTAAACTAATTGAGGTTATCAACAATGTTCGACAGGTTAGAGTGACCATGAATTTTTCTATAAGCATACGGACGCTTATGCAGGATTACTGGATGTCATTTTGTCATCTGGATCACTAGTAAAACAATGTTTAGATTGAAAACGTTTTACATATGGCACGCGTGAGCGAGCGAAGCGAGCTCGGGACTTTGGGGCACTCGACTTGGCTGGGTTAGGTTCGAAGGAAATGTCGTCAAACGTCATTTCCTTCGTGTTAGGTTACTGGTGACGCCGAACGCAGAAATAGGAGCCCCGCGAAGCGGGGCTCCGTCGACTTTGTCATAGACGTCATGGTCACCCTAACAATATTCACAAATGTCATTCACCCAAGCGGCTAAGCAACGTTCAGCCCCTTCATTAAACGTTGCATTTAACAATTTGCCTAGGCGTCCTTTAGTCATTCTATTGAATGCCGGCGTTTAATGAACGGGCTAGCCGCCCAATTGAATAGCGTATTAAACCAAATGGCGACGACAGATACACGACGACACCTCCACTACAACTGCAACAAGGTGTCGCGGTGGTGAACACACGTAACAGTAGGCCTACTCGCTTTCAAACGAAAACGAAATTTCGGACGAAATTCGCGTTTTTCCTACTACGTTTCTCATTGATTCCGACATTTCTTACGAACGAAAATGGTTTGACGTCTTCATCGTCGTCGAATCTAAACGTCAAACAATTTTAGTACGTAAGAAATGTCGGAATCAATGAGAAACGTAGTAGGAAATACGCAAATTTCGTCCGAAATTTAGTTTTCGTTTGTAAGCGAGTAGGCCCCCTGAGGTTGTTATTGGACTGTTCCATTTTGTTCCAGCTTCCTGTTCAAGTAAGCAGTTATCGAATATTAGCAATAGTTGAGGACCGACGTGTGAAGATGTGTGTGTGCAATTTTACTGTATTATCTGTGTGTCATTTGTTACAATTCGTTGTTACATTTCAGCTGGTCAATAAATAATGTTTTATATATTTAAACTGTTTTTCTTTACTACAAGCTTATGGTAATAATATGGTGATAATAATCAGAATACCTATTTGGGGCTCAGAAAGTGGGAATCTCTGTGCGTGGGTTGGTATTAATAAACAAAGCATTTAAAACATGTTTAAAACCTTTATACATAAAAACTATAACATCCAAAATAAAATCATGTAAGTACTTACTTGTGTAACAGCTTAACATAATTAATATTTAAAAATAATTTAAGTATTACGTATAAAAATATGTGAACATTTCTTAGCCTCTATAAATTAATAAATATAAATGCTCAGTCTCACTTAAATCTAGTTGGTTAAGTAATAAGGCGTATCACTAATTAGTAGCACTGAGTTGATACTACTGGATACCTAAGCAGACATAAATTTGGGAATGTGAAAACAAATATTGTGCGGCCACATTTAACAAAACCGAATGGAACAATATTTTTCATCACACCCATTCGAAAAACGTCAATTGCCTTTCAAGGCTAGCGGGAGCAAAATTCTATTTTGCTCCCACGGGAGTTTTTGTTTCTCCTTCCTGATTGGTCAGCGATCGTGCTTCTCAATTAAATGTGAAAAAAAATCGAACGCTTAACGTATGAAGAAGTTACTGGCCGGTTAGGATTACGCGGCAACCAAAGAGAATGTAATGGCAAAGCGCGCTGAAAAAAAACTGTCATGTACATTTTTCTTTTAATTTCTTTTGTCTCGGTTTAGTAAGTTTAAGTTATTGCAAATAATAATGAAAAATGAGTTCGAGTAATGATGTGATGATATATTATTTGTTTGGATACTACATTATATTATGACAGTTTCGAGTAGGTAGAGGTACACGTAGCTTTTTATTTTTCTCATAGGTAGTGATGAAAAATAGTATGTATCATTCGGGGCCAAAATATTTTGTTCTCGGGCGGCGTATATTGAATTCCTCGCAAAGCTCAGGATTCTACTTTAGAATCCCTCGCTATAGAATCCTTCGCTTTCCTCTGAATTCAAAATAACGCCCTCGCGGAACAAAATATCACTTTGGCCCCATATAACACAAATAACTATTAAACAGGTAATTAAGCTCAATGCCTATATCTACTCCGTTTTCTTCTATGTAGCACGGAGTACTAAACAAGAATATAAGTATAAATCATAATAAACATGGGATCACAGCATATCTGTTGGTGGGGTACTTATCAAACGTCTTCTTGTACCATTCGTGAGCTTGAATCGAAGTTTGTATCTGAAGAGTAAAGAAAAACATCATTTATGAAAATATGGCAGTTCCATAGAGTAAAGACTAAAGATAGAGGTGCCCTTATTAGATTTCCCTATGAAACAACGCGTGGAAATTTTGCGCGGGGTGGTTCGGGTGGTGGGGGTTAAAAACTGGGAGGGCAATTTACAAGCCCCGCCTCCCCGATCTACCGGTAAATAGCATAACTAATGGGTTCGTTTTATTTCGATGTTAGTACGTAGTTTAACTTTTTCACACTAGATGTCACTAAGTGTAGTTTTATATAAAAAACGTACCGAGGGTCGCCATCTAGTGTCGAATAGAATTATATTTGGGATGCGAACGTTGGCAAGACGTCTGCACAGGACGAACGCCAACAGCACACTGACTTAAGCCACGCCTACTGTGATGACGTCACCGGCCGAGCTGTGCGATGTAATAGCAACGCGGCCTGGTAGCTTAGACCCAGTCCTTTATATGGTTCGTCTATGGGCAGTTCAGTGTTGTCATATCATACTAATCATACGATAGTGGGGGGCCTAGTAGTTTCTTATGCATGACATCTACTAAACAATAGACAAAAAGACATCAAAGTTATGTAAAAGGTAGTACCTACTTCTACAGTTCTGCGGAATTCTATGAAAGGGCTAGATTACTAAAGAAACATTTGAGAACAGCTCTAAAGAGGTCTCTAGACTGATCCGATGATTTGACATCCTCTTGGCGCAATGGTTTGAGTGTAGGCCACTCGGCTCTCTGCATGGGGTGGTCGAGGGTTCGATTCCCGCCAGAGGCAAATTTCGGAAACGGCCTTTTCGTAATTTGTCTGGTTGTCACTGGGATCGCACCCAGTCCATTGTATGGTAGCCATAATACAAGCGTTGCTCAGTTTGGGACCACGCAGTTAGTGTGTAAATCTGGCGATACTTATTATAGACACGACATTTTAGATCAGATCTAAAGAGGTGTCTAGACTGATCAAGTTAGAGGGAAATACTACCTACAAACAGCATTCACCTAATTCCCAAGGCTAAAGTGAAAGGAGGTCGCATAGCACTTGCATGTCTAGGCAAACAACTTCCTCTATAATAATAATCTAAAATAATGTAATGTAACGTCATGACTTTTATTCCCATTCGGGGGTAGTCAGAGGCTCGAGTGGCCATACACCACCACATTGTGGAGGTATTAACCAACTCAAAGCCCACGTTTCACCAGATAGTCAGAACCCAACGTGGCAGGTGGTGAACCTTGTCGCCGTGTATACAGGAACTGACTATTACCTAACCCCGAGGGATAGGAAGGTTTCATCACGATGTACTTAATTATATCTCACCTGATTGCCAAGAACCCATAAATAAATGCACAGGAAAGTCTTCGTAGGTATCAACAGTATTAGAGTTGTGTAGATAATAATTTCGCACATTCTATGAGGGCTGGATACATGTTCAAACAGTCTCCCGCGAGGTATCCCATGTTCCTCTGTCACCACTTGACCGGATTTTTTGTCTTTGCGCAGGTTGGCGAATATTATGTTGGTTTGGAGTTGTTCGTACCACGCGTAGAAGAATATTAGGGTGCATGGGACAGTTAGGATCGTCGTGCGTAGGTCGTTCCATACGATATTGTTTCGATTTTGGTGTCCTAAAACAATAAATGAAGTAGTACATAGGTATTGATTGGTCGTTATTGTTGGTAGCAAATAAAAATCGGTACACAATTGCCGGAGAAATCGCGAAAAAAACGTACAAAAAAAAAATACAGCCAAACTGAGAACCTCCTCCGTTTGGAAGTCGGTTAAAAAAAAGTAATATTTTTAGCTGTGTGAAATTCAGTTAAGTCGTAATTTATAGCCAGCATAATTAACACCATAATAAACTGCTAATGGAATACAAACAAGAGGGAAGATCGATAAAAAAAACCTTTATAGAAACCATATTAGCAAGGGAGGTCGTCGTGGCGTGTGCGGGCGACTAGGTATGCCAGCGACGAAGTATTTATCCGCTGTTTTATGTCTTTTTATTTTATTCTTTTCCATTATTTATAATTTATATGATGTATTATATACCTAATATATATTTCGCACGTACCTATGTCTTTTACTGGTTTATTTTATTAGATATATTTTGTTACTTTTTTTTATTTATTTTCTATTGGGTAGCCAGTGCTATGTACCTACATATGACCCATTGAGGAGGGTTTGGCTGAAAATCAGCGCTGGGGGGGTCTCGGTTCCCTCAAGCACATGCTGAGCCATATTCCTTTTCGGCACAGTTCGCAGTGACCTCTTTTTTTATTTTTGTTTCTGTTTTATTTGTTTATGTTCTATGTCTTGCGTGTTGTGTCGAATAAATGTTTTTTCTTTCTTTCTTTTCTTTAGGTAGAAGGAAAGTAAGTACACAGCTAAGAAAAGGCTACATGATCCAGATAAAAAGTACCATCAGTACCATGTCCTATGAGACATTCCTGGATCTATCAGATGGAGAGATGCTTCTAGAGACAACTTATGAATATCCACCGAATTTTCAGGCCAAAGTAAATACTAACCACAAAACAAAGGCGCTTGTCCCACAACAGCAATAATGCAGGCGAAGTAGTGGATGATGCCTGCTAGATAGTGGCTTAGGTTCATCTTGCTGGACTTAGCAAACACTTGCAAGTAGTAAGTCTCATACAGTCTCCTTAGGCACTGGACTGTGAGGAGTGTCATGGCTATCATGGCTGCATAAACAGATACTGAAAAAAAAAAATACATTATGTTAAACTTTGAAATGTTGGTACGCACACAATACATGCTTATTTTAACGGGTTATTCCAAAAATTACAGGTAAGTCTCAAACAGCTAACTGGGATATTCATTTGAGTAGCATTTCAGTATTGCCTAAGCCCTAAAAGTTGTATTATATATACATGCATCGATTTGTTTTATTAGGCCATGAAAAACAATCAGTTTTGACAATATTGTGAGAGAAATATATGGATCGGGCCAATATAAAAGTAAACGGGTGTTATGTTATGAATAGGATGAGCCATGTATGTAATGAAATTAATACATAACTCTATTATTTAAGAAAATACCCACTTAAACAAACAATGCAACTATGATAGTTACTTCTAATATTTTCCTTGTCATGTGACCCCTAAATATTATAAGGTGAGTAGGTTCTAGTTTTTATTGAATACAAATGCCTATTACCTACACACTGTGCATGTTAACTAAGTCACATCTAAGGTCAAATTTGAAAAATAATCTGAGCTCTCTTTATTATCAACAACCCTAATTAAGAGGGCCCAGCTTATGTTGGAACTGTTTTAAATGAAGTATGTTATACAGACTTATTATTTTTGTTATGTTAACAATATTAAGCATGTCTGCCTCCAACTAGTGGGACTATATATAGATGCAGTGAGCAGCCAAGAATAAAACAAATACATCTCTTTGCTGTCCAGAAACCAAAACTTATTATTCTGAAGAATTGTGTGGTAACAGTATGGTCTTATGGCCACTCACAGGCTAGATATTTGCTGCGTTCCATTCACCGTAATTTTTGCTATTTTCGTCCACAAAAACTGTTAAAAACGATAATAATGATCACTTTCAGTACAAGTTGGTGCGAGTGGAACGAGATTTGTGATCGAAAATAACGAAATTAACAAAATTAACAGTGAATGGAACGCACCAATTGTAGGAAGTGAAAGAACTTATGAGATAATAGACTTGCGATTGAGAATATTGGAAACTGATAAATCTGGAGTATCTATGTTCAGTCAGAAAGTAGATAGATACTAAGTGCCTATTTATTAAATTAGATATGGTGGTGAATCATTAAAAGATGAAGTTGACCTACTGACATACAAGTTAATGGATACCATTTTATGATCATTAAGCACACTTTCACTACAGCAAATCACTTGTTATTTGACTAGAATTTTATAAAAATATTGTAGATACATAACATTTATAACAGAAAATAATAATAATTATCTTACCAGACGGTTCATTTTCCTCTAGCAGCACCTTTAGCACGACATGAACCAAGTAACTAACGCTAACACCGATGAAATAGACAAATATCATGTAAGATAACATGAGAACGCTAAATAAAACAGCGAATAGATAGAAATGTCTGTAATACGATTTTGGTATTTCTATAACTTGGAGGAAATTGGCCTCAGAGCCTTGGTAAGCGAAACTCCCATACCGATATCCCTTTATTATAAACGCAGGCACGTATTTTTCGAAATTATTTATTATAACACCGGTAAATGTTACGGCGAAAGCCAGATTTAGAAATATAAAATCTATCACATTTATATCGAGCATGGTGTAAGATAAATATTGAACATCAAAGAGAGTATAACACTACGATGAAAAATGTTGTTGTTTAAATACTTTCTAATCACGAAACGAATAAAAATCTAACGGGACAATGATTTGTTTTTAAACTTTCGTTCCACATTCGTCGAATCGAACAGAACTCGCTTTGCCATTTTTTTACATAACTGAGTCCTGACTGACAGCAGCGACAGCTGACAGTGAATGGAGAGTGACAGCTAATCAAAGAGTGCTGCCAGTGCCCGATTTTCAAAAGTTACACAAGACCGTAAGAATCAAGCCACTTGTGGCATTGAATTTTATCTTCATTTAGATATTGTTCGTACACAAAGTACATTTTTATAAACTGATGAGCCCTTGCTCTTAATTCTTTTTCTGTGAGTGTAATCGAGATCAATCAGCTTTTGTTCTTGTTCCGTTAGTCAATATAATGGACTCAGTTTGACTGCGTTCGTCAAATTCCTGAAATATTAAAAGAACCTGTTTCAGAATCGTCCGATAACTTATCCACCAAATAAATTTGACGCTTTGGCAGATTTTCCAAAGAATATCTGTCGAACCGTTCAATTTGGTGAATAAAAGTTATCTGACGATTGTGAAACAGGCCCTTACTATTACCTACATAACCAAAAATAATATCGTGCGTGGGTCACGTTGGTACCTATCTAACGTGGGAGTAACGGAACAGGGCCAAAAGTAATGCAAAATGTTACAGAAGTAATGCTCTGGCAACACTTCTTCAACAGCTTTTTTTCTTTAACGGCTTCTCTTTCCGCATTTAGCCAGTGTGAAGTAAAATTAATTATTTAATTTGTAAAAAAGATAACGAGAACGACACACAAGAATGTTATTATGACATACAATCTAGGTTCTCACCTGCAACATGAATCACATCCAATTACATCTGATCGGTGCATGTGTAGGTTTAATCCAAGTTTAATCATCCGGTAGAAAAAAGTATCTACCGAGTTAGTCAGCAATCGTTTATGCAAGCGAAATCGAACAAAGTATCATGTTACAATTGGAACAAACGCACGGAACATTACTGCGCTGGAACGGACTGTTCCCATTGAAACGCCAGCGGATACCTGGCAGTTCCAGTTTCCTTCGCCTTTGTCCGCCCAACAAAGCGGTGAACAGCCAACCCAATCAGAGATCTGTCTAAGTGTCCGGGATCGGACTGGCGTAATGCATCGCAATTTTTTTACTATGGGGTAAAACGTTACTTTTAGAGTAAAATGCTATGCTTAACTGCCATAAAACTAGACCATTAACTACGGCTGAACTCCTCGAAGACAAAAATAAGCATGCAAAAGATAACATTGCAGTGTATGCTCATATTTTCGCCAATGGTAGGTAGGTACTTAGGTAGGTTTAGGTACCTACCTTATTGGTGCTAAAGCCGAGCTGTAGCCATTGACTGCAGCTCATATACGGGCTGGCTCGACCAGTGTAGAACCACCCTCTCACGGAAGATCGGCATCTAGTAGCTAGTAGAGCTGCGTTTCGTTAGATGAAGCCGGAAGCTGATAAAAAAAACATTAATTCCTCGCAGACGTCATCGCAGACTCAGCTAGTTGTAAATAGATTACCTATTTGGAGACTCTAGGTAGGTAGGTAGCGTCATAATATCCATAAGCGAAATAGGTACCTATGTTAGTAGTTATTTTGCTAAGACATGCTCAGCTCCTAACTAGGTGAACTAGGTAACTTTGAAGGTGGTAGAGCCAAGCTGTAGCCAATTGACCGCAGCTCATCAACGGGCTGGCTCAACCGGGGTAGTACCACCCTCTCACAGAAGATCGGCGTAAAGCAGCTATTATAGCTGCGTTTCGTACGATGAGTGAGAGAGCCGAAAGCCCACCCCCCCTCCCCCTCCCTCCATCTCACTCCCCTTCAGGTCGGCAATGTGCGAGCAATGCCTTTGGTATTGTAAGCATCTATAGGCTACGGTAACTGCTTAACATCAGGCGGGCCGTTAGCTTTCTTGCCTCCGCAGTCCTATATAAAAAAAAATACAATATACTAGCGATACAAAATCTTTTAGCACAAGACAGTCGTAGTATCACAATGTCTAACATTATAGGTACGTTTATTGCATGGAACTTGCCGTTTCGATATAAAACCGGTGACAGATGGTACGATAATGTCAGACGACTGCGCCGATATTGGGGCATTTGGCGCAATAAAAAGTACAGTAATCTATGTTCCAGAGCAACTGCCTTGGTGGGTACCATTGATGTAATATATTTGCAGATATTGTACTTCCTAACATTGCAATGCCAATGCAATTCATTTTTTGATTTTCAGTCCTGTTAAATTTCTGTAATATTCTGTCTTAAATTTTGCGTATTCTGCTGGAGGGTCGGAAAAATGAATTGCTTTTGCAGGTTTGCTGCGAAGTTGCCTAGTGTCGCTATTAGCCCCGCTGTTAGGGGCCTTCCATAAATTACGTCACACGAAGTTCATGATTTTTAAACCCCTCACCCCTTCTCACAGCTGGTCACATTTGCGAGACTCCCCGTGTGACGTCACATATTTTACAATTTTCAGAATTTTTCAATTTTTTTCGTTAAAAATTCAAATTTCGGTTTTAATACTTAGAATTAGATTTTTAAATGTGACGTCACGAAACTTAGGACCCCTCCCACCCCCTTTTCACACAATGACACATTTTGTCGACCCCCTCCCCCCTTTACGTGTGACGTAATTAATGGATGGCCCCTTATCGCACTCGCAATTCGACATAGAATTTTGCATCAGAAGATGAGCCGTAGGTATTGGTAACACCGACATGCTGCATGCATGCATGCACACCATTATTTTCCGCGAACGACTGAGTCGTACTATGTCCATGTATTCCGTTTAGTAGGACATACCATTTTTTTCTATAACACTGAAGTGGCAAACAAGCGTACAGCTCGCCTGATGTTAAGCAGTACCGTAGTATAGATGCCAAGAAGGCATTGCTCACACGTTGCCGACCTGAAGGGAAGTGGGACGGAAGGAGGGGGAGGGGGTGTTGGGCTTTCGTTTCTCTCACTCACCGTACGAAACGCAGCTGTAATACGCCTATACGCCGATTTTCTGTGAGAGGGTGGTCTACCCCGGTCGAGCCAGCCAGTATATGAGCTGCAGTCAATTGGCTACAGGTTAGCTCTACCACCATTTTAGACAGTCACATATCTCCCTTTCTGTTGGTAATGGTAATATCTTTGGTAGGTATCTACTACTAAATATTTATCCAAATCCTTTCAGTCGTTTTCGGTGATCCCGTCTTACAAATGAATTGTAAGTAAGTAAGTAAGTAATGTTATTGTCAGGCCTCATACGGAGATATTCATGCCCCACTTTTACCCCCCTTCAGGTCCGTAAAGTGCGAGCAATGCCTTTGGTATTCCAAGCATTAGGCTACGGTGACTGCTTAACATCGGGCGGGCCGTACTGTTATAGGGTCCCCTTTGGATGGTGTTTTTAAAAAAACATTTATTCAAACACTATTTATTTGTTTTAATTAATGAATGGGAAACTTGGGGACCCTTAAGCAACCTCACGCGATGGTGGTTCGGAATAGACTGGCGGTGAGAGGTGTTATCGTCTTGGACAGCTCACCGCATAGACCATCCAAGACTGGTTCTGTATGCTCAGCAGTTTGGCATACAGACTGTGGTTATAACAGTACGCTTGTTTGCCACCTCCGTCCCATAGAAAAAAAAACGTTACGTGACTGATATGGATTTGAATCTGGGTCCTCGGTACCCAGATTCAAATCCACTTAATTCCCCAAGTACTTATCCATAGCTCAGCTATTAATAATTTTCGGAGCGCTATGTTTTATTAATATCATCGTTTGATCTCAACTTTTTGAACAACCGACCGAGATTATAATTTAGCTCTAATCATCCTTTTAACATTTATTTCACTTTATACATAATTAATCTGTGTTTGACGGGCGTATTTGTTTAGGTCTTAGGAGAAAAGGGCAGCACCTATTTGAATAGAACTCAATCTATATTTATACTTACGAAGTTTTTGTAGCGTTCTGGCAATAGATAGTTAGGTAGAGTACCACTAGGCTTTACATACTAACCTTACTAATAGTACATTACTGCTAAGGTCTCTAATGAGGGTGTTGTTGATGGGCGAGAGCGCGGCGCAGCGCAGCTTCAGGCCTCCACAGCGCGGTCAGCATTGCAACCCTTGATGGACAAGCAAAGGTCGAGGCCTTTATAGCGCGGCTTTAAAGGTCTTTTACTTTTTCAAACATTATGAAAGGTTTTAGTCTTCGGAGGAGGGATGATTTGTGATTGATTTATGGAAGAGGTCTTAAATCCAAGGTTAGTCTTTGACAATAGAAACTTACTAACGTTTTAACCTTCAATTTAAATGAATAATGGTCGAATTTCGACCACTCGGCGGCTACTAGTTCAATAAATAACCAAAATCAGTTCAAAAGTTGAATACGTTACGGCTCATCGTCCGGTGAATAATGTCATCTTTAAATATGATACAAACATGAGCCCTGAAAACATATACACTCCAATGCACTGGGAGCGATCCCAGTGACACCCAGACTAGGGCAAATTACGAAAAGGCCGTTTCCAAAACTTGCCTCTGGCGGGAATCGAACCCGCAACTATCCAATACAATGAGTCAAGCGGCCAACTCTCGAACCATTGCGCCAGCGGTAGTTGCTTAAGTAGTATATGTACTTATTTATGTTGGTTACCATCCTGAATCCTGAAATTACCATCTGATACCTACTACGCGTAGAACGTATCAGATGGTAATTTCAGGATACTGCTGAACCTTTTTCAGCATTGTACCTACGTCAAATTTTACAAGTACCTTTCCTTATCGTTCTAGCGTAATTATGATACGGTAAACGTAGTTTTCTTATCGCTAAAGATTAAATCTTGTGTGGGTGGTCCCTTGCATGAATGCACCAGAGCCAGCACCAACAGGGACAAATGGCGAGAGATCGTGAGGCGAGCAACATCTGCCCACGGTAGCTCCACATGATGACCACGACCACTCAACCAAGAGCGTAACGACGTAGAAGAAGAAAGTAGGTAAAGTTACAAGTCAGCATATAACAAGTTCGTCACGAGGCACTGAAAAAACGTAACAACTCTACTGAAACGACTGTTATTACAGTTACAGTTTAGTTTCGTTGTTTTTGTCGTTTGGCAATACCTGCGGGAGTATCAACAACTATTGACAATAAAAGCCGAGAAGAGGCCTAAAGCTCAGGACACTAGACACTAGACACTACATCGAGTGTCTACGTGTGTCCACCACCACGACACTGGTTGCAGTTATATTGGCGGCGTCGATACACTCACCCTCAAATTTATATAATATGATAGACTTACACTGGCATTACAAATCACTTTTGTTCCAGGAAATGCTTTTTAAAACCATTGTAAACGGAATAAAATCTCTATAAATTAGCAGTGAGTGTCTAGTATCGCCTTTAGGCCTTTGAAGAAAAAATACCTCAGACTCTACGCCAACAGGGATGTAAACTTGTCTGCTTTTTCTACGACATCATAGTTCAAAAACGGATGGATCGATTCCAATGCAGTTTTTATGATTGTAGGTGTGTTTACAAGTCCCGAGAAATTTATGTCTACGTGGTTCAATATCAAAACTGATTACTCGGACGACGCTTCATTTTATAATAAGTAAACTTAGTTGGTTTTGCTGTGCTGTTTTTCAAAACAGTTAAAGCTGCTCTTCCAATGATTTGGCAAGACATACACGTCCTCTGAGTTACGAGCTGGCTAGAGGCACTGATTGCGTCGAGACTCGAGTTGAAAACAAAAAGAAATCAAGCAGAACTTTTCGTTCACAACAAGCCGGCAGCATCCCAGCGAGCAGAGATCCATTAAAATTCACTTTGGAATTAGCTCGCTAATGAAACGTTTCAGGAAATAAAATAAATAAATATCGCCAGACGAACACACCAACCGTATGATGCCAAACTAAGTTATGCTTGTACTATGGCTACCATACAAATGGAATGGGGGCGATCCCAGTGACATCTAGGAGCTAGGGAAGGCTAAGGAGCTATTACAGCTGCGTTTCGTAAGATGAGAGAAAGAGCCGGAAGACCAACCCTCCCCCCTCCCTGCGTCCCACTCCCCTTCAGGTAGAACGTGCGAGCGATGCCTTTGATGCAAGCATATAATAGGCTACGGTAACTGCTTAACATCAGGCGGGCCGTACGCTTGTTTGCCATCTATGAAAAAAACTATTAACATCTTGTTGATACCACAATTTTTCTTAACAAATAAATCGATAAATGTTTTTGTCTTTGGGACTAGGCTTGTCACACACTCCCACTGTTACTCCTGTAAGCCAGGATCGACAATGGTGTCCAACGATGACGCCAAGGTTTGACCATTGACGAGTCCCGGGGAAAAGCTAAGTTGTTTGTTGTTTACGTTTCTGATCTATGAATGAATAGACCATTATCATAGCGGGTACGATGTGTGGAAGATACTACGGCTATGTTTACCAGCTTTACTACTGACGTAGTTCTAAACATGACGGCATTACATCTTGAGGCGAAGTATCATTGGCAAGACTATCCAGATAAATAGGCATTCGCCACACGACGCCCAGTGCTAGCCATCCAGTAGGTCAAGATCGTTAGGACAATTGTTTAAAGTACGTTTGCTACAACTAGCTACGCTGTACTATAATGTTTGGATGGACTAGACTAGGCTATGCACATGGAGCAACTTTAGTTGCCGCAACTAGCAATTTAGTAGCCGAAACTATCAACTTTTTAATAGTTTTTTGCCAGTTGCAGAAAACAATTGCCAGTTGCAGCAACAGTTGCCGCGATTGCCGCAACTGTTTCGCAATTGTTTTATATGGCTAGTTCTCTGATTTCGCCACGATTCGGAAAAATTGAGAAAAAATTTAGATTTTGAAAATTTTGATGTAGAATCAAAATATGACAAAAAATAATTGACAGGTATTTTTTTTTTCTTAATTGCACCAATAAATATCGGAGATATAGCTCTCTAAATTTTATATTTGTGACGGTAATGATATTTCGTCTTATGGTAATGACATTCGTGTGAGGTTTACTTACTAAAATGACAGATTTTATATCAAACGTAAAATTAATGTGTTCTGTTCATCATGAATTATGTTGTTTTTATGATTCTGGTTCAAATTAATTCAATTTTATTTACTAAAGTATAAAATAAACAAGATCACTTATAAAAAATAGATTTAGCTAAAATATAGATTGACATTTAGAGCCGATTTAGATATCCGTGTAAATAAAATTATAAAATTTAACTGGGTTTAATTTAAAAAAAAAAATAGAAAAACTCTAAGAAATTATGAAAAAAATCTTTTATGAAATTAACTCTAAGATTTTATGGAAATTAATGAAATAATATTGTTATACACTGAAAATGAAAACAAAATATCGTTTCAGAATATATGCACTAAACATATAGGTAGTATAGTACTATAGTATATTCTTATTGTTAAGTTTTTTGCTTGCAGTCTTTTACTAGTACTTTGTATTATTTCAAACCGATATTATTAACACAAAATATGCAGTCTTAGTTTAATTTGAGGTATACGTATTCTAAACAATTAATATAGGTAACCAGGAAACAACTTTTTAAATAATATTATAGATATTGCAGCAGACATAAGTAATACTTATTTTTAAAAAACTGTTTTATAACATTATCATTATATTTTCAAACTATCCTCAGCAACTCCTTTCTTTTCTATATCTTTTGTTTCATTTGTCTCTCTTGCCCTCATTTTTCTTAAAACAATCTATTTAATTTTTTGTGGATCCAACTTTTTTATTTGTACCTTTATTTTCATACCCTTCACTAAGTATAGTTTCAACTTTCTCATTTTTTTTCTTTTCCAAAAACAGTCCTAGTATGTCTCGTGGATCCAACTTTTTTCTTTGAATCTATATTGCCATCGTATTTAATATTGTTTGTTTTATTCTTCCCATTTTTCTCTCTTGAAATTTCTCAAAATACTGTAGAAGTCGTGCTTGAGCCAATTTCTCTTTGCAGGTCAAAAATTTTCAATCTTCGGTATAATCATAGGTACCTAAACTCTGAGTCTATAGTTTTTTATGAGGGTGTTTATATAAATTATTATATAATATCTAAATATTCATTTTGTTTAAATATAAAACAAGAAAAGTAAAAATACATTTTAAGGTCACCACCGTCAGTTAAGCGTCATTACCGTCACTATAAAAACTGATGGTAAATTACGGTAATGACACTTACGGTAATGACGTTTTGTGTTATTTTGCTTATCAATGCTATTAATATTTAATATTCAAGGAATAAATATTATAATGGTAAAAGTAGACCTAAAATCCAATGACATAGAGGTGGAATTAAAAATTAAATCGATTTGCTTACCCAAAATCAAGCGATCACGGCGAAGACCACTTTTTCGTGACAAACGTGATTTTCGAGATGAATATCCAAAATATTTTTTTTTACTAAAGCTTCTAGCCTCCCGTTTCAACATCTCTGGGTCGATTGACCAATTCGGAAGCGTGCGAGGTGAGGGGTATGAGAGTAGCATGTACACTTAAAGAGATATTTGCATTACGGGGATGACCTTTTTTTGATGACAAAGTTAATTTTATTTTTTAAAAGTTAACTAACTGTTTCGTATGTGTAAAAATGAAATTAGTTTCTCCTAATAATTTAAATAACACAAGGGACTCATTACAGTTACATCAGACGACGACTTCTTTGAAATTTAATACGATATTCTTCGGGACATGTGTGAAAGACACTGATGGTAGTGACATTTAGGCATAAAAGTTGTAAATATTTTTTTTGTTCCTACACTTACGCTTTTGAATTTTAGGGCACAACTAGATAAATGTATTACAATCCGACAACTGTTATTGGATCTCCTAAAATATCGATACTTTTTTTTATTCGCTACCGGACATGTGTTTGGTGCGAAATCAGAGAAATAGCCATATTTAATTTAACTATTAGATTAGTAAGGGTTCAATTATTTCATACCTACCAAGTTTCGCTGTCATTTGAGGAATTTTAGGAGCGAAGAGTGCCGGAAGCCCGACTCCCCCTCCCCTTATTCCTCTCCCTTCGTTCCACTCCCCATCAGGTCGGCAACGGATGAGCAATGCTTTTGGTATTGCAAGCATCTCTGGCTACGGTAACTGCTTAACATCAGGCGGGCCGTATGCTTGATTGCCACCTAAACTCCATGACGACCGCTTGGCGAAGTGGAACCACTGCACACGGGCCGACGGATTAATCACCATTTTTTTAATTCACCGTTTTGAGCGACCTATAATTATAGTTTTGCTTTCAGTGGATGCCTAACTTGCTCCGTTATCAGTGTTCCGTGTTAGCTCGAAATGTGCGAAGTTCCATTTAAGTTATAATTTACAATCGTTTGGGGTCAAGTGGAAGCCTTCGGTCTTATCTTCACTATTTGGGTTAGGTCCAAGTTACTACTTTGAGATTTTGATGATGCTCGTTATCTTGGGGGAAGATTTTGTGGTGGTATTTGCAGGGGATGTAGGTTCTTAGTAGGGATAGGTATTATTTGAGAGGTTTAGTAATATTGTGAAATATTAGCCAGAGACCTTTAGCGACTGCACTGTTTATAGTAAACGAGCTTACGGCCCGCTTGATGTTGAGCAGTTTCCGTAGCCTATAGATGCTTGCAATATCAAAGCCATCGCTCGCACGTAGCCGACCCGATAAGTAGTGGGAAAGATGGAGGGGAGGGAGGAGAGGGTTGGGTTTCCGGCTCTCTCACTCGTCGTACGAAACGCAGCTGTAATAACTACTTTACGCCGATATTCTGTGAGAGGGTACTGGTACTACCCGGTCGAGCCAGCCCATATATGAGCTGCAGTCCCATATATGATGGCTACAAGGCTCTACCGCCGACACCATCAGTCCTTCCTTATTTATTTATACCAGCATTTTGTTTCCTTCAATAAATCATGGTCTAAACCGCTAAACGTAATGTTTCCTCGCATTCTCCAAATTCAATTGATTCAAACCAATCCAATTACTGTATTCGTTGAGTTGAAATCGATAGCAGTAATCAGATAGACCGACGGCGGACAATCCCCGGATTGTCGAGGCCTCATCTTGAAGCCTAGGCCATCTTGAAGGCCAACTTGAGCTTCTTTCATACGACCACAATTTAGCTTTGAAGCGTTTATATTTCTGTGATTAGGGACGGTTTTTCCTTTTGTGTATTGAGTGAAACCAAATTGGGTTTTAGAAGGACAAATATAATGATTCTGCCTGAGCTTAGTTGGAATTGAGGAAATATTTTCTAAAATTTTGTATTATGACCGGAATACTTAGCTTAGCTTTTGGACTTCAGAGGCCTTATAGAGATGAGATATTACGATAGTAAATGGATATTGCTTTGTTTCTTCTGGACTATATTCTCTCTGCAGTTTCATGTGGTCCCAGATTTGATCCTGTGCAGGTCAAATTTCGGAAAATTAAATAATATTCTCCAGATTCACCGTACTCTGGATGTTACTAATAATAATAATAATATCCTGGGACATTTTTGTACACACGGTTACCTGATCCCAAACTAAGCAGAGCTTGTACTATGGAAACCAGATAACTGATATTATTACGTATACTATTTTTTTATTTATAAAACATACTTAATATACATATACACCCAGACTCCGGACATACAGACATGTTCATGCACACAAATGCATGTCCCGGGTAGGAATCGAACCTACGACCTGCAGCGTGAAAGTCGCCTCCGCGCCAACCACGCTAACGGGCCCGTCAAACTGAGATTCCTATCATTACATTGGATTGCAACCTAGTGTTACTTTATTTAGGGTCAACGTTTGGGGGCCATCCATTAATTACGTCACACGTAAAGGGGGGGAGGGGGTTGACGAAATGTGACATTGTGTGACAACGGGGTGGGAGGGGTCCTAAGTTTTGTGACGTCACATTTAAAAATCGAATATATCTAAGTATTAAAACCGAAATTTGTAAGGAAAAATGTTGAACATTTCTGAAAATTATAAAATATATGTGACGTCACACGGAGGGGGGGAGTCTCGCAAATGTGACCAGGTGTGACAAGGGGGGGGGGTCTAAAAATCATGAAATTCGTGTGACGTAATTAATGGATGGCCCCTTGTCTGGCGACTCTACCATGCACACACTAGAATAGACACGTGACAATATACACTCAGTGCTTGATTGACTTGTCCTGATGATGATGCCAATCCAACCGATCTCGGTTAAGGCGACCGCATTAATTCCTATCCTGACGGTGTGCTCTCGGGCTGACGCATCCGTACGTACTTATCCTACTGTTAATATGTCTACTATGACAATGTGGAATAGAATTTCACCCCACGGCCCCGTAAATAAGACAATCCTGTGAAGGTGAAGAAAAATATACGCGCCATCCCTCCTGGGGACCATTAATGAATTGGAGCACTTCGGCGCCGCACCCATAAATATTATAAGGGCAAAAACATCGTTAGTGTCTCAAACAAATGAAAGGGAATGTGTTCGGTACATGGGATCATTGGGTGGTGTGTGGCGAGCTTTATTTCTATTACGTGGTAAGAGCGTTGTGTCTATAAAGTTAAATTCTTCTAATGCTTCTTCTATTTTATTGCTTGCAAGGGAAATTGTTTTGCAATAAAACCCGACTACAGAAAAATCGCACTCTAAAAAACCCGACTACTGAAAAATCGCGCTCTAAAAAGTATGAAACAAGAAAATATTCTCATCTAGAGGATAGCCGTGGTCCGTGTTCATATGCCATTTGGCCCTAAAGGACCTACACGGACCACGGCTATCCTCTAGATGAGAATATTTTCTTGTTTCATACTTTTTAGAGCGCGATTTTTAGTAGTCGGGTTTTAGTTTTTAAACTTACTTTTTATTTAATTATTTTAGAGTTATAGGTAACAATATATATATTTTTGAAATGTGCTCATTAAGCTCTTTCATTTGATACCCCACACGGTTTTATTAAAAAATGTTTTTTTTTTAGTTCATGACATTATGTCCTCTAGAGGGCGCCATATGCAATTTTATGTGACGTCACATAGCCTATAACCAGCGCGCCATTAAGCCGCTTCTAACGATACCTCATTTGTCAAATTACGACAAGTAGTTTGGAAGTTAGGTGGGAACAGACGCACATACATACATACATACATACATACATACATACATACATACATACATACATACATACATACATACATACATACATACTTACATACATACATACATACATACATACCGGTCAAAATCATAACCCTCCGCCGTAGTCGGGTAAAAAGTATGGAAACAAGAAAATATTCTCATCTAGAGGATAGCCGTGGTCCGTGGTCATATGCCACTTTGACCTAAATGGCCTAAACGGACCACGCCTATCCTCTAGATGAGAATATTTTCTTGTTTCATACTTTTTAGAGCGCAATTTTTCAGTAGTCGGGTTTTAGTTTTTAAACTTACTTTTTATTTAATTATTTTGGAGTTATGGGTAACAATATATATATATTTGAAATGTGCTCATCTAGCTCTTTCATTTGATACCCCACACGGTTTCATTAAAAAATGTTTTTTTTAGTTCATGACATTATGTCCTCTAGAGGGCGCCATATGCAATTTTATGTGACGTCACATAGCCTATAACCAGCGCGCCATTAAGCCGCTTCTAACGATACCTCATTTGTCAAATTACGACAAGTAGTTTGGAAGTTAGGTGGGAACAGACGCACATACATACATACATACATACATACATACATACATACATACATACATACATACATACATACATACATACATACTTACATACATACATACATACATACATACCGGTCAAAATCATAACCCTCCGCCGTAGTCGGGTAAAAAGTATGGAAACAAGAAAATATTCTCATCTAGAGGATAGCCGTGGTCCGTGGTCATATGCCACTTTGACCTAAATGGCCTAAACGGACCACGCCTATCCTCTAGATGAGAATATTTTCTTGTTTCATACTTTTTAGAGCGCAATTTTTCAGTAGTCGGGTTTTAGTTTTTAAACTTACTTTTTATTTAATTATTTTGGAGTTATGGGTAACAATATATATATATTTGAAATGTGCTCATCTAGCTCTTTCATTTGATACCCCACACGGTTTCATTAAAAAATGTTTTTTTTAGTTCATGACATTATGTCCTCTAGAGGGCGCCATATGCAATTTTATGTGACGTCACATAGCCTATAACCAGCGCGCCATTAAGCCGCTTCTAACGATACCTCATTTGTCAAATTACGACAAGTTGTTTGGAAGTTAGGCGGGAACAGATGCACATACATACATACATATATACATACCGGTCAAAATCATAACCCTCCTCCGTAGTTGGGTAAATAGAATCGAATGCACTGCATTATTTTTCTTTGTTATTTTAAGTTTCTTATAGTTTTGTTTCTGTGTGTCAAAGGAAATATTTTTAAACTTTTGTAAAGTGCTCTATAAGTTGAACTTATAAATAGAAATACCGCGAGACAAACATACCAACTGTCTGGTCCCACACTAAGCAAAGCTTGTACTGTGGTACCGTACAATGGACTGGGGGCGGTCCCAGTAACAGACCAGGTCAGTTACGAAAAGGCCGTTTGCGAAATTTTCCTCTGTCGGGAATCCAACCCGCAACCATCCAGTGCAGTGAGCCGAGCAGCCTACGCTCGAACCACTGCGCCAAGCGGTCGTCAAATAGGTATAGGCAATAGGGACAAACAAAAGGTTTCATAGACAGCGCAATCTACGTATCTTAATAAATTCTATCAACATTAATAATATTAGCCCTTTTGACGTCCCACTCCTAGGCACGGTCCTCCCCTCAATGCGAGAGGGACTCAGGCCATAATCCACCACGCTGGCCCAGCTGGTGGATTTTACGTCTTTCGAAAATGTGTTAGATTTTCTAAAACATTGCCAATTGACTGCAGCTCATAAACGGGCTGGCTCGACCGGGGTAGTACCACCCTCTCACAGAAGATCGGCGTAAAGCAGCTATTACAGCTGCGTTTTGTACGATGAGTGAGAGAGCTGTAAGCCCACCACCCTCCCCCTCCCTCCATCCCACTCCCCTTGAGGTCGGCAATATGCGAGCAATGCCTTTGGTAATGTAAGCATCTATAGGCTACGGTAACTGCTTAACATCAGGCGGGCCGTACGCTTTTTTGCCACCGCAGTCCAATAAAAAAGAAATTAGGTTTCCGATGTTAAGCAGTGTAACGATGTTGTTCCTATACCGTAAGCAAGTGATAATCATATTATAGTTACGATTTGCACATAGATTTCGAAAAATCCAATGGTGTAAGCCGGTGTCTGAACCCTGGACCATCAGCCCGCAAGATGCGTGCTTAACCAATCGGCTATCTCTGCTATTGAACCGGGGTTTGAACCCTATCCACATAACTGCAGCGTGTATTAACTTTTTTATGTCCGTTTACCGACGACCTTTGATTTCGGCGGGCAGAACATAGTCTGTTACATAGAGTAAAGACTAAAGATAGAGGTGCCCTTATTAGATTTCCCTATGAAACAACGCGTGGAAATTTTGCGCGAGTGGCGCGGGTGGTGGGGGTTAAAAACTGGGAGGGCAATTTACAAGCTCCGCCTCCCCGATCTACCGGTAAATAGCATAACTACTGGGTTCGTTTTATTTCGATGTTAGTACGTAGTTTAACTTTTTCGCACTAGATGTCACTAAGTGTAAGTTCATATAAAAAACGTACCGAGGGTCGCCATCTAGTGTCGAATAGAATTATATTTGGGATGCGAACGTTGGCAAGACGTCTGCACAGGACGAACGCCAACTGCACACTGACTTAAGCCACGCCTACTGTGATGACGTCACTGGCCGAGCTGTGCGATGTAATAGCAACGCGGCCTGGTAGCTTAGACCCAGTCCTTTATATGGTTCGTCTATGGTCTGTTATCGGTTCTTGTATTTACATATTTTCCTTTGGGCCTCGCTTGGACCCCAAAGTTCGCCTCTCAAATTCGATTATTTCAAATGATACCGCAGCGTGATATTGTACTTTGATATTTGTTTTTTTTCGTGTGCTGTATTTTATTTCTTTATCTTTTATTAAATTTCTGTTGGCCGCTCTTATGCTGATCGGGGACTTTTAAAAGTATTTGGATACGAAGTATCGTAGATTTTCGGCTCTATCTCTCGGTGAGTTGCGCGGCTCTATTTTTATGTTGTTACTCTATCACGTAATTTGACTAGAGACTTAGCTAGATTTAGTTCACCCAGAACAGTGTTATGGCACATAAAAGAGGCTCTCCTTTCATCTATAGCTCTGTACTTGTGATATTGCTCATAGTATAATTAATGTAATGATCGTGGCTCGACCATAGTAATAGTTTACGTAGATGAGAGACGAGAGACCTTTAGGGTGCATTTCCACTGACGCGGAGCTGGGCGGAGTGGAGCGGAGCGGACTGTGAATAGGCCAATCACAGTGCTCGAAATCTCCACTCCGCTCTTGGCCCGTCACAGTTGGCCAATGACAGTCCGCCGCTCCGCTCCACTCCGCCCAGCTCCGCGTCAGTGGACACGCACCCTTAGCCCCACTACTCGAGTCTCTAGGACTCGAGAAGTGGGGCTAAGGGTAACATAGTAGGGCTACAGTAGTCAGAATCAAACCCGAAGCCTCTCGGAAGACTATAACCACTACTACATCCATAAATTTTGATATAAACCCCGAACTTTTAATTCATCCAAAAGTTTCGGATTTCCGACCGAAAAGTTGGGATTGAATAATCAATAGGTATCTCTTCCGAATCCTCTTTAGCAAATCAGCGGACTAACTACCCATATTTAAAATTCGTTAACGTTCAAAAGGATTAAATCCGATTTAGTTCAGTTCCGCTGGCACCGGCTCAAACGGGCTTCCGTGTGATTTAGAACGAAGCCAGGGTCTATGTTTGTACTTTTAGTACGGGGCTGCAGAATAAGCGGGGACAACGCTTTTGTTAAATGCTTAATACTTTTGTTAACTGAGGGGCTAGCCAAGTGGCATGAACGCTAATCGAATAGAATAGAATAGACTTCACAATGTGTGGAAATGTCAAACGTCGCTATGTAGATCAACAACAAGTTGCTATGTAGATCACGTGACTTATGTCATTTCGATACATGAAGCGTAGCGTATTTGATCGAACGCTCGTCGACGTCAGCCACTTGTCTAGCCGTTCTGTTTATTGCTTTTGTTTTAAATGTTGAATGCTTTTGTTAAATAGGTGTGTCCATATGCCGCGCATGCCTCACCCGAGCACTTATATTATGACATTGTGTCTATACGTTCCAACGTCAAAACTGAGTGCTCGGGCGAGGCATGTGCCTGACGAAGACGCCGCCAATGGTTAATATTTCTGTTAAATACCCAGTGCTTTTGTTAAATGCTTATTATTTTGTTAATGATTGGAAGTATTACTGCATTAGTGCCGAGATACCTCCTCCCACTCCTACTCCTACTCTTCCCATGAATGTCATAAAATCGGACTATGGGAATATAACTGCAGGGAAGGAAATATCCAAAAATAAACCTAAGTCCCCAACACTCTTCCACCACAGGTGCTGCAAGCCAGGATAGATATTATTTGGCGGGCACTCTCCAACTTTATGGCCACACATCGAGACATCGCAGATTCTTGGCGCTTACTTAGCATTGTCCAACATTGAATGTTTGTTCAAATATTTGAGTTTGGCCCACAATTTGAGGTGAAGTAAGACGCTTTGTTGAATCAGATGACGAAGTGTTTGAATGTTTGAACGGATAAACCGAACTACGGGAATCGGAGTTGCGATCGAAGTAACTGAGACTGATAATGCAAAAGAGTAGAAATACAATCGAAATAGCGTTGAACATACTTTGCGTATCCTGTATCATTTTAAATTATATTCTAACCGGTTAGAATTGGTGGAAATAATGAATCCTTACGGCCCGTAGGAAATTTTTCAGGAACTCTATTATCGACGATTTGGATCTAAAACTTCTTCACAAAATATAATGTTAAATATCTTGATCTTATTGAATCTGCATCCACCCTAACACTCAGACTAAAGAAAAAGGTAGAACTAGACTCTAAGGGTGCGTTTCCACTGACGTAGAGCTGGGCGTAGCGGACCGTGAATTGGCCAATCGCAGTGCTCGCAATCTCCACTCCGCTCTTGGCCCATCACAATTGACCAATCACAGTCCGCCGCTCCGCTCCACTCCGCCCAGCTCCACGTCAGTGGAAACGCACCCTTAAGGAAGCCGAATTTGAAATAGGAAGCCGACCCCGACCGCGTTCCAGACTCCAGTGTGACGCAAGAAGCCGAACGTGCTAGATGAAGGGTAGATGTCATAATACTCGCGTGATGAACGCGTTGTGAAATTTGACTTGACTCGCGTTCATCACATGTTTAAGGTGATACAAATGTTCAACTGGGTGGGTCTAAGTAAATGGTTTGATGAAGCAGCTGGCTTATGTACAATATAAAGTATACAACATTAAACCTCATATGGTCGGGAATAAAATGGCTTAGCCGATTTACTTTAAATGTTACCAAATTTTGTAGAAATCGATTTCAAAATATGAAATTGTCAACCTTAATCGTAAATGTTCTCCATAGCAACTGAACAGATTTACGTGAAACCTATACCAGAAAAATTGTCAAGACTTGTCTAAGAATCCGTGGATCCAAGATTTAATATTAGTCATTTTATTTAAAAAATAATCAATAATAACCTTAAATATGCTACAAACGTCATGGGTCATCATGACTTGGACTGCAAAATGTTCGTCGCAGATCCGCGATGGCGGCCTCCAAAGCTGGACGTGCGCGCAAATTTTTGCGTGAAATTCGTAAAAACATTACGTCTTCTTAGCATTTCATGAATTAAATCACGTTTTAAATAGTTTAAATATAATATTGAACATAATTTTTAGGATATTATATGATTACAAATATTTTTAAATTAATATTTATGTCAGTGACGCGTTTTGTTGTCATCATAGATTATGAATAATATAGAATGATGAATAGGTATATGATTAAAAAGCATAATCGTCCTCTAAAAACCGCTTACCTACTTTCTAATCTTATTGTCTTGCCTAACAACAACAACAGGTTGGGCTAACAATCAGAAGGTCCCAGGTTCGATCCCCGGTGGGGCATGCACCAATGGATGAATTTTCATCTATGTGCATAATTTACAGTTCGCTGACGGTGAGGGAAAACGTCGTGAGGAAACCTACCTATCCATCGGGATTAGGTAATAGTCAGTTCCTGTATACACGGCGACAAGATTCACCACCTGTCACGTTGGGTTCTGACTATCTGGTGAAACGTGGGCTTTGAGTTGGTTAATCCCTCCACAATGTGGTGGTGTATGGCCACTCACGCCTCTGACTACCCCCGAATGGGGATAAAAGTCGTGACTTTACATTTCATTTTTTCATATTTTTTGTCTTGCCTATGATATCTTTTTATACCACTGAGTTGCTAGACAAACTTGTTTTTTTTTGGCGGGAAGTGGCGAAGTGCAACATTGAAAATCTATATTATTATAGGTAGGTACTTGAGAGGGCGCTGTTGTTCTCATGTTAACATCAGCTCCGCTATACTTTTACCAAATAAAAGTAAAACAACGTTATATCTAACGCAAACTTCAACGTTCGAGTGAAACTAGTTGTGAAACATCAGGATTATCGTTTTTAAACGTAGAAGTGCCACCTTTAAATAGAAAACTGTGATCAAAACAACGGCAACGGATTTCTTCAACCACTCCAATACCGTTTGAATTCCACCAAGTTTATTGAAGAGGAAGTTACAACACACTAATATAGAAGGTCAGTCAACAAAGAAGCGCAAAAGAAAGCAGAAAGTGTTACTTTGGATTCTTCTCAAAAATCTAACCTCGAAAAGCGAAAATATTTAAAAAGTCATTACTGGTTCATATGTTTGAAAATAACGCCATCTACTGGCGAGTAGCAGACACTACGCAACACCATAACGTTGCCTAGTTGCCTAGTTCAGCCTACTACCGATAGGGGGCAGCAGTTGTACCATAATTAAACTAAATATAAAATTCTTCAACTATGGAGGAGGTACTGCTCGCACTACAAAAAATTCAAAACGAGCTAGACGAACAGAAGAAAACAATCCTTAAAAACGGAGAAGATGTCACGACAAACGTAACAAAAAACATCAATATAATTCTTGAAGAAAAATTCAAAGCATGGGAAGAAAAACACAATTATCTAAAAGAAAAAGTGGAAAACCAAGAGAAGAGACTCTATTTTCTGGAAAAACAGGCAAGACAGAGAAACATAGTACTCTTTGGATTAGAAGAAAAAGAATCGTCTTACTCAGATTTAGAAAACAGTATCATAAACTTTATTGATAAACACTTTCGCATTAAGCTCGAAAAAAGAGATCTACAGGCGACTACGCGAATAGGCAAAAAAGGGGAAAGGCCTAGGCCGATAACAGTAACCTTTACAACACTTGGTATGAAAATTGACATATTCAAGCAAAAATCATTATTAAATAATACTAAGTATTACATAAAAGAGGATTATCCAAAAAATATCTTAGAAAAAAGGAAAGAATTACAGGAAAGGGTTAAAATAGAAAAAGAAAAAGGAAATAAAGCTATTATTAAATACGATAAACTCATCGTGCTTGAAAATAAAGCAGATACACCTAGCAAAAAGAGAATGCTTTCCGTTTCTCCCGAGACTAACCAACTAAATCCTCACAAAGTTGCAGATAGAAGACCACAAGAGACACGGAAAAACAAGCCTAAATCTGCCCACTCATCACAGCAAAGATCATCTAGCACCACAGAAGGAATCCTTAAGCCTAGTATGCTAAATTACTTAGTGAACAAAAATACAAACAACCCGCCGAACCAGCAAGACAACCATGATCAAAACGCAGTATAGCAATCAACGCCGCCTCCTCTCGCAAGTTATACAAGCACCAAAAACTCGAAAATAAAAAACGAATTACGTCCCCCAATACGGCTGGTCACCGCGGGGGCGAAAGACTACAACCCTCCAATAACTAAAACAAGAAAAAATAACAAGCTCTACATTGCCACCTTCAATGTAAGGTCCCTAGCAAATGAATCACGAATACTGGAAATGGAGCACGCTGTATCATCTCTAAAATGGGACATAATAGGCATCAGTGAAACGAGACGACAAGGATTTACAATAGAAGACAGAGACAATTACTACCTCTACAACTACGGCCACACCAAAGGCAAATATGGAGTAGGATTCCTAGTTAAAAAACATCCATCAGTAGAGGTCCTTGATTTTATCGGTATAACAGATAGAGTCGCTTTAATTCACATCAAGCTGCATGGAAAACTATATAGCATCGGTCAAACCTACGCACCCACCCAAAAAGCAAGCGAAAAAGAAATAGAAGAGTTTTACACCAGCCTAGATGCATTATTACAAAAAAGCAACCCAAATTTCATATTTCTTGGGGACATGAATGCCAAAATTGGGCAACCAGCAGAAGGTGAGAACAGAGTGATGGGTAGCTACGGATACGGTAAAAGGAATAAGAGAGGCGAAAGATTTGTTCAATTCTGCCTTCAGAATAATTTGAAAATAACTAACACGCTCTTCAGAAAACCCATAAAACTAAGATGGACTTGGCTATCACCTGATGGTTATACTCGAAACGAAATAGACTTCATTGCCACAAACAAACCGAACATTATAGAAAACTGCAGTGTGATAAATAGCATACACCACCCAAGTGACCACCGCATGGTTAGAATAACAATCAATACTGAGCGCAGGCACCAATCACGTAAAAACTTCTCCACAACAGCAAGAAAACAAATTAACTACGAAATATACACCGCAGAAATCAACAAATTCATAGAGCCAGACACGACAACATCTGTGCAGAACTACTACGACATTATAGAGAGTACAATCTTACAGAGCGCTGAACGCACTAGCATCAAGTTTGCATCGTCAAACTATATCGATAGGAAGAAAGCAATAATAACAACAGAAATTAAAGAACTTAGTCAACAACGACACTACCTAAAAAACAAGCACAATAAAACAAAAAACGAAAAAACTCAACTCAGCAAGTTATATAGACAAATAAATAGACAGATTAAGAAAAATATGAGACAATATAGAGTCAATATTATAGAAAATCACATCAGAAAATCTGGAGCAGTTAAAAAGGCGTACAAACACCTAACCAACTCAAAACACGTGATGAACCAGCTTCAAAACGAGGAAAAATCTATAGTTACGAGCAGAGAGGGGATCATGCAAATAGCCACAAACTTTTACCAGCAACTGTATGCATCACAGGACACTACAAACCAGGCAAGAATAGCCGAGGAAAGAGTTTCTCAAAACAATGACGAAGTACCAATATTTAATATAAATGAAATCGAATGCTCGTTAAAGTTATTAAAACCCGAAAAAAGCCCAGCATCTGATGGTATTACAAACGAAATGCTAATTGCCGGTACAAACGCTCTCACTTTACCACTAACAAAGCTATTCAATTTAATACTATCAACAAAAGAAATACCTAAACAGTGGACGTGCTCAGATATCGTTTTGCTTTTTAAAAAAGGAGACCCGAAATCAATATCAAACTATAGACCAATCAGCCTTACGTCGTGCGTCTACAAGGTGTTCGCATCGACTCTACTCCGGCGCCTTACTAGTATCTTAGATGAACACCAGCCAGTAGAACAGGCAGGTTTTGTAAAAGGGTTCTCGACAACAGATCACATCCACACTTTGAAACTTGTCATCGAAAAATACAACGAATACGATCTACCGCTCTACATATGCTTTATTGACTACAGCAAAGCATTCGACTCTATATCCCACAGCGCAATTTGGCGAGTTCTATCAAAGCAAGGAGTGAACTATGACTATATTAATATATTGAAGGAAATATACAACAAAAGTAATGCTAGGGTTAAAATAAATAAGTATGGCTCAGCCTTTGAAATTGGAAGAGGAGTGAAACAGGGCGACCCCTTATCTCCAAAACTCTTCACTGCAGTACTCGAAGAAATATTCAGAACACTTGACTGGGAAGATAGAGGGATAAACATATATGGCAACCGCCTCTCGCACTTGCGATTCGCGGATGACATAGTACTGCTCTCGGAAGACCCAAAAGAAATGGAAGTCATGATACAGTCACTCAGCAAAGAAAGCAGAAAAGTAGGTCTAAAAATTAACTGGGAGAAGACTAAATTAATGACTAACATGCGAACCGTAATTATAAAGTCAGACTCAACAGAAATTGAATACGCCGAAGACTATATTTACTTGGGACACTTAATATCCTTCAAGTCATGCAATGATAAAGAAGTAGAGCGAAGAATCAAAATAACCTGGAACAAGTATTGGGCAATGAAGGAGGTATTCAAGAGTAATCTACCAGTTACACTGAAAACTAAAGCTATGCAGACATGTTTAGTACCCTGTCTCACTTACGCTTCCCAAACATGGCCCTTATCAACAAAACAGATTCATAAGGTCAAAGTGTGCCAAAATAGCATGGAAAGGAGTCTCCTGGGCCTTAAGCTAAGCGATAAAGTCAGAAATGAAGACGTCAGGAAAATCACCAAGGTAAAAGACATAGCAAAAATCATAATGACCCAAAAATGGAAATGGGCTGGACATGTCCAAAGAGCACCAAGGAACAAATGGTCCAGAATCGTCACTAATTGGTACCCTATTCACAAGAAAAGACGGAAAGGAAGACCATTCAAAAGATGGAGTGATGACATAGTTGCCACGGTGGGAAATACCTGGAGCAGACTGGCAAGAGACAGAGCGAAATGGAAGGAAATGGAGGAGGCTTTCACCGCCAGAGCGGTCCTTACAACAAAACGCGTTAACTAACAACATAATATATTATACTAACAAACTAGAATAAGAACAAAACTAACACTACAAACAATGTCTAGATTTAATGTAACTATTTGTAAGGAATAAAATAAAGCTATTATTACTTGACACTGGCTATATGCGACAAGAAAAGCCAAGACAAAAAAACATGCGTACGGCCCGCCTGATGTTAAGCGTGTTTCAGTTGATGTTATTCATACTACTTAATATTTGTAATACGAAATTTTTGTTTGCTTATTTTTAAGTTGGACTAACCACCGTTTGGTGGGGTAGTACCACCCTCTCATAGAAGATCGGCGTAAAGCAGCTATTACAGCTGCGTTTCGTACGATGAGTGAGAGAGCCGTAAGCCCAAACCCCCCCCCCTTCTCCCCTACCCCTTCCCTTCAGGTCGGCAATGTTTACTATATGTTTAGTTTTATTGAGCATCAGGATTAAGTTGGGAGACCGGAGTTCAATGCTCTACATTACTAAATCATACATCAAATAAACATCACAGCTTCTTAGGGATGGGTCCAAATTTAATAATTCGCTAAATTTGCAGTGCTAAATTTATTTAGTGTCATCACCTGTTAAATATTTTTTTAGAAATGTAACGTCACCACTTTTATCCCCATTCGGGGGTAGTCAGAGGCTTGAGTGGATATACACCACCCCATTGTAGAGGTATTAACCAACTCAAAGCCCACGTTTATACAGGTGAATTTTTCAAGTGTGCATGGATGGCCAAATCCGAAACTATAAGGAATATCGAAAGGTACTCAAAGAAGTCTCGGGGCCGATTTTGGTGAAAACTAAAACTGCATCATTGGATTTTTGAAAAAAACTAAATTCGTAGCCAGGAATCGAACTAGTTGAAAAAAACCACTTACTGTATTATTACACCATTCGATAGTGTCGCTGATAAGGAACGAATTCTGGGAAGTAATGACATACGGCAAACTTAAAAAAAACTGTGTTTTTTAATAAACTGCTGCATATTTTCAAGTTGACTGTAATAAGTCATACGTACATTACCTTTACCTTGTTCGAAATTCTGCCGTGATAATTAAGAGTGCAGTACCTAATCGACATTTTTGGGATTTTCACTTTTTTACAGAAATGGCATCCCAAGAGGTTCGTCTAAGTGGAAAAAATATATTTTCATGAAAATTTTCACTGAAAGTATGTTTTCTAACTAACAATTTTCGCAGTACTTGCATGAAAATTGTATCAATGCTATGGACAAGCGCAGCATTGAACATGTGCTAAAAAAGAATGCAGTACTTGCAAGCAAGTACTGCATTCTTTTTTAGCTTATTATTGAATACCCTAGAGCTAAGTGCAGTAATTGCCACTACTCAACTGGTGTCCGAGCCTACTCGCATACCCGACATTGAGGATCATACACCTTCCTTGCTGGATCTGCTGCTGACTTCACACCCGGATGGCTACCAGGTGTCCGTTGGTGCACCTTTAGGTTCATCAGACCACTGCCTGGATCACTCTGAGGCGCCGCTGCACTCTAGTCATCCCTGTATCTCAGGGTCGCGTCGATTGTGGCACTACAAGTCAGCAGACTGGGATGGTCTGCGTGAATTTTACGCATCGTACCCGCGGAGACAGCTCTGCTTCTCGTCGGACGATCCCTCGCTCTGCGCTGTAGCAGTCGCGGACACGGTATTGATGGGAATGAAATATTTCATTCCGAGTACCTACCGTCCGCACTGGCGGCCGCTTGCGGCCCTGCTAGCCTACTCCGAAATACGAAAGGAAACGGTTCGGCTGACAGATCGCCGTGATTTGACATTTCTTCTTTCGTTTCTTCTTTACGTTTGACATGGTTTTGATCGTAAATCGAATCCGTACTTCGGACTATCCGTCAGCGTTCGTTTTTCAAAGTAACCACCCTGGTTCGACAGTCAATGTGCTAAGGCTTCAAGCCTAAAGCATGTAGCCTGTCGGGCTTGGGCTGCGGCTCGCGTTGCGAAGGGTCCTAATATCACCGACCTCAAGAAGCGTTTCAATGCTGCCTCCAGCAAGAAACATAATATGACTAGGGTTAAGTTTGAGCATATTCGCAGGGTCGGTGAGAGACTCCTAAGCCTCCTTCTGGAAATCGCGCTTTCTGGTCTCTCGCCAAAGCTGTTGAGGCGAACTTTTGTCGTCCCTCCTTACCATCTTTGCGCAAACCGGACGACTCGCTGGCACATTCCGCAAAAGAGAAAGCCGATCTCCTGTGCTCTCTTTTTGCGTCGAACTCGACTCTTGACGACCGAGGTAGCTCACCATCTGTCATCCCGCGATGCGCGCACGTCATGCCTGATGTGCGCTTTACACAACGTGCAGTGCGAAGAGCATTAAAAGCCCTCGCCCTCGCATTAAAAGCGACGGTATTCCAGCCATTGTGCTTAAGACGTGTGCTCCTGAGTTGGCTCCGGTACTGACGCGATTGTTCTCGCTCTCCTACACTGGAGTGGTTCCGTATTCGTGGAAGGTAGCCTTTGTCCATCCAGTCCCTAAAAAAGGGGATCGCACTGACCCATCCAACTACCAGCCTATTGCGATAACTTCCTTACTCTCCAAAGTCATGGAGCAGGTGATTAACATCCAGCTCAACAGTAACCTTGAAGACCTTGAAGAATACTGTTTTCGTAAAGGTCGTTGTGCTGGTGACCTTATTGTGTACCTGAGTCACCGGTGGGCACCTGCCATAGAGAGTAAGGGGGAAGCTCTGGCTGTAAGCCTAGATATCGCTAAGGCATTCGATCGGGTACCTCATAGCAAAAACTTAGGAAGAACTTTAAAACTATGTGCGAGGATAATTAAGTCTACTTCCACTAAGTCTTCAGTATAAGAAATGGAAATTAATACTAACAAATAATGCAGCAATCGACATGTGCTAGACCATAATGCAGTAATATGCGCAACTACTGCATTTAGTTTTAGTAGCCTCTGATTCCCACAATACCTGATGCTAAACCTAAACGCAGTAATACGCATTATATTTGGATTGGTTGAAAAATTAAATAAAAGAAAAATATCATTCAAAAGCTTGATTTTTTTCTTAATTTTTTGATATATTTTTATGGCTATAAAATACGAACATCTTGCACAGATTACTAAAAATATGTTAATCGCGTTTTTCTCGAAACCGCCATTTTGCAAGTACTGCACTCTTAATTATGACGGCAGAATTATGCTCAATATTTTTATTTATTTACCTTCGCAGCGCAGTCATCTTCACAACATTATGTTCTAATTACAAATTTTCAATCATTTTTGAACAATTAATCAGTTTAGGTTAAGAGAAATAAAATACTATTTTGTTTAAAATTAGCTCTTTCCTTAAGTTTACCGTAAAAACAATATTCGTAGCCAGGAATCAAACTAGTTGATTTAGAATAAAAAACCAAATACTGTATTATTACACCATTCGATAGTGTCACTGAATAGAAACGAATTTTGAGAAGTAATTACAACTTCTCAAAATTCGCATGTGTGTGTGCATAATTTACAGTTCGCTGACGGCGAGAGAAAACATCGTGAGGGAACCGACCTATCCCTCGGGATTAAGTAATAGTCAGTTCCTGTATACACGGCGACAAGATTCACCACCTGTCACGTTGGGTTCTGACTATACAGGGTGAATTTTTCAAGTGAGCGTGGATGGCCAAATCCGAAACTATGAGTGATATCGAAAAGTACTCAAAAAAATCTCGGGGCTTCTTAGTTAATAAGAAGCCTAAATACAAATTTTATTGTGCCTAGCTTTAGAAAAATTTGAACCCCCATATAAACTTCCACCCCTTATTTTACCCTCTTGGGGGTAGAATTTTCAAAAGCGCTGAAATTACTAATTTGGATTTGTATTAGTAGCCTAAATAGAAATTTTCATGTTTCTAACTTCAGAAATGAGGGAATTCCATACAAACTACCACCCCTTATTTTACCCCCTTAGGGTAAGAATTTTCCAAAATCCTTCCTTTGCTCTTCTTTCACGCTATGAAAGGTACTTACTGTCCAAATTTCATGTTTGTATTACCAGCGGTTTGAGCTGTGCACGTTTTGACGGACGGACAGATAGACAGACGGACAAAAATATATATATATAACGTCTCGACTTTTTTATCCCCATTTGGGGGTAGTCAGAGACTTGAATGGCCATACACCACCACATTGTGGAGGTATTAACCAACTCAAAGCCCACGTTTCACCAGATAGTCAGAACCCAACGTGACAGGTGGTGAACCTTGTCGCCGTGTATACAGGAACTGACCATTACCTAATCCCGAGGGATAAGTAGGTTTCCTCACGATGTTTTCCCTCACCGTCAGCGAACTGTAAATTATGCACATAGATGAAAATTCATCCATTGGTGCATGCCCTACCGGGGATCGAACCTGGGACCTTCTGATTGCTAGCCCAACCTGTTCACCCCTAGGCTACAGTCGCTACGGACAAAAAGTGATTCTATAAGGGTTCCGTTTTTTCCTTCTGAGGTACGGAACCCAAAAAACTCACAAAACGAGGCGTTTTGTGGAGCCAGTATTTTATTTTTAATTATACCATATATTATTATTATCATGGAGCTGCTCCAGACCCATGGCTCTGGCTTGAAAATCTTGACCTTACATGAAAATTTGTATTTCGGCTACTCAGCCTACAAATACAAATATTCACGTCTCTAGCTTCAGAAAAACTGGGACTATCCATAGATACTTTCTCCCCTTAATTGTTGAATTCTCAAAAATCCTTCCTGTGGTCTTCTTCTACGCTATAAAAAGTTAAAATTTCATGTTTCTAACTCAAGCGGTTTAGGCTGTGCACGTTTTGACAGACGGACAGATAGACTGACGGGCAAAACAGTGATCCTATGAGGGTTGCATGCATGCCCGGCATGCGTTGCATTGCCACTCCATCCGTCCGTCATCCTCCATCAATCCATCAGTCAAATAAGGGGTAACCTTTTCCAAAAATGTGCGCGTACTAGGTCGCAGGCACAGCTAGTAACTAATAAGGATTAGTACTATTTTTATTTTAGTTATTACCCGATGTTGTCAACAATTTTTCTTGTTTTCAGTTATTTAGAATTTTAAGTTGTTTTAATTTTACTTATTTCGTCCTATAATATTAAACATTAAAATTATGTACTAGTCTTTTTTTAAGTAGTACTACCTATTACCCAGTGTTGGGCAAAATTAATATTCAGAACAATTAAAAATTAACAGTTAGTGAGCTTTTATTTACAATATCAACAAAATAACAATAAAAAAGATTACAAAGAAAAAATAACCTACTACCTACCTATTAATAAAAATGTAGTACTTAAATTGTACTTAAGATTTAGTGAAAATTTTCCTTTACGAAGTTACCCTTATACGACTAAATAAAAGTAGGCAAGATACGAGTTTAGTATATGAGTCACTTCTGTTTTTGATTTATCATGTCGTCTTTTTGATGTGTCGTGGCGTATCGAAAATTCTAAATTCAAAAAATTCAACTCGCGGTCCTACGACATTGTTTGAGCAAAAAGCGGTCAACCTCGAGCTGTCAGTTGCAATGGTTCCAGCCTTAACGTTTTGCAGTAACACCATTGACTTAGGGCCGCCATACACGGACTGCATTTTGCAGTCGCAACTGACAGCTCTGGTTGCAGTTGACAGCTCGCGACAGCCCGCCGCCAAGCATTCGGCGTGCTGTCGACTGCAAAATGCAGTCCGTGTATGGCGGCGCTTAGGGACACGGCAGACATGCTGCTTTTTGTATCGGAGATGGGCGATTTGGCGACTGTATCGATGCTGCATCGCGATTTGGCGACTCTGCGTTGGGACGCAGCGACTGCTCCGATGCTAAAAAGCGACTAAATCACCGATCGCCTATGATTAAAGTAGCATGTCTGCGGTGGCCCTTACCTATAATATTTCTTCAGCCTCCACTCTAAAATTATAACGCTTTTATTTACACGCTCCGTCTACCTTTTTTCTTTGGTCTGAGCCTTAACATTGGCGCGCGTGTCTAATGAATCGTTACATCGGATTAATATTGTGCCGTTTATTGCCATTTTTGTTTCGAATCGGACCGGAATCGGAAACTGGGTTTGGCAGTATGCCCGAATTAATGCTTGACGACGTTCGATTCGTATACATATTATGTATTGTTGATTTTAATAGCACTTTAGTAATTATTGATGGTAGAGCCAAGATGTAGCCAATCGTCCACAGCTAGTAGTACCACCCTTTCACAGAAGATCGGCGTTAAGACTGGGCAGGTAGCTAACGAGGCATTTTTGGAGGCTATCTCCTCTTAGACGAGTGGAGTAAAAATTTTGAAAATATCACCGTATTTATTATACCCTCTTCTTTAAAAAACAAGTTTGAAAAATGTGAAAAATGCTCTTTTACTATGTGAAAAAAATTACCAAAATGTAGAAATTTTCAAATTTAAATTTCTATCTTCTTCCAAACGGCTGGGAATTTTTAAATAGTTTTTACACCAAAAGATGGAGAAAGATAATACCTAAAAAATGTAAGCTTGATTTTGCGATGCAATCGTTTTTCACGTCACAATTCATGATTTTCCAAATATTCGCCAACAAAGTGGGCGGATCCGGTGCGAGGGGCGACGGGCGACGGGCGGCAGTACCGCGATGACTGTTGGACGGGGAGGTTGTGTCACTTTTCTACGCTCCAGTCGCTTCAATTATCGTGTATCTCTTTTTTATAAATAAATACGTAAAAATATTGCAGTGGTTTAGAATATTTTGTAGATAGCTAGCATTTGTTAGATTTTATATTTGTGCGCATTTATACGCCTTTGTACCTAAGTAGTTGTGATAAAGAGTTGTTATTTAGAACATAAATTACAATTCTTTGTTATTATATAAAAAAAATACAATTGGCTACAAATACAATTGCCTAAAATAATAAAAAAATGGAAACACATGAAAAAAAAAAACGAAAATATAAAACTAGGATACGATCCTACATACTGTCGCGCGTACACATTGACTCACTGAGCTATTTACATATTAATTGAAGTGGCGAAATTATGAACTATATACTTCGTCATCCATTGAAAAATTGACACCTGCTTCGTAAAGTGGTTTGACGTAGTCTGTTCGGCTTACTGCTTGCGTGGTTGCGGGTTCGATTCCCGCCAAATGAAAATTTTAGAAACTGACTTATGCGTTATTTTTCCTGATCCCAGGATTACGGGGATCGTCTCCAGACCATTATCCATAGTACAAGCGTTGCTTAGTTTGGGACCATTCAGTTGGCGTATTAGTTTGTCAATCCAAATAATTTATAAAATGATTAAAATGTAATAAAACATGTAATAAATAGAAAAAAAACAATATTATTACAAATAAGAACAATATTATCACCAAAAAGTTATTACATAGACATGCCGAAGGTGAGGTACGAACTCACGGAATAATTGCTAATGCTTTACCACTACGCTAATGAGACATTGCGGATGTGGATGAAATTATTCACTAGCCCTATGATATACATTTTGCGCTATAGTTCTATGTGGAATAAATACATAAATTATATGCATTAAAAAATAATAATTTTGTGTAAATATTTTGATAAATTCTGTACCATTGAAAAATACCATTACTATAATAAATCCAAATATATTTAAATAACTAAATATGGTTGGATTTGAACCCGCGTCGTATGTAATTCTCTCTGTTTTATCAAGATGTCTAACTTCAAAATAAAAAAAAGTATTTTCAAAATCTGTTCACCCAGTCGCAAGTTCTGAGGTAATAAACATAAAAAAAATACAGTCGAATTGAGAAACCGACTTCAAAAAAGTTTGAAGTCGGTTAAAAATATCACATTAGAAAACATTAAAAAATGCAATATTCCACTTTGATCACCCAGGTGGTCAGAGGTTGTGTTGCAGGTTGTGTTGCAAAAGACTCAACGAGTCTTTTAGGCTTATTATTAGGGCTCGAGCCTTTTTATGAAACCTCGGAGGCTAAAGAACTAATTAGCCCCGAGCCTTCGCGGCGAAGAGGAGGCTCTCGGAAATAAAGCCTTTATTTTGAAGCGCTTTCTAAAGAGGCTTTGAGCCCTTTTTGATTTTAGCCCTTTGTGACCATTCTTGACTATACTTGAATATGCATGACTATTCTCAACAATTGTTGACCAGTATTGACCATCCTTGACTATTTGACCATTATTTACTATTTTTGACCATTATTGACTATTTTGACTATTGTTGACTGTTTTTGGGAATTTTTGACCAATGTTGACTATTCTCAACTATTGTTGACTACTATTGATCATTTTTGACTATTTTGACCATTATTGACTATTGTTGACTGTTTTTGGCCATTTTTGTCAATTTTTGACCAATGTTGACTATTTTTAGCCATTTTTGACCATTCACAACTATTATTGACTACTGTTGATCATTTTTGACTATTTTTGACCATTGTTGAGTGTTTTTGACCATTGTTGACTATTGTTTACCATTGTTGACTATTCTCAACTATTGTTGACTACTATTGATCATTTTTGACTATTTTGACCATTATTGACTATTTTTTACCATTATTGACTATTTTTTACCATTCTTGACTATTTTGACTATCGTTGACTGTTTTTGGCCATTTGTGACCAATGTTGACAATTTTTAGCCATTGCTGACTATTCTCAACTATTAGCGACTACTATTGATCATTTTTTACTATTTTGACCATTATTGACTATTGTTGACTGTTTTAGGCCATTTTTGTCAATTTTTGACCAATGTTGACTATTTTTAGCCATTGTTGACCATTCTCAACTATTGTTGACTACTATTGATCATTTTTGACTATTTTTTACCATTGTTGACTATTCTCAACTATTGTTGACTACTATTGATCATTTTTGACTATATTGATCATTATTGAATATTTTTGACCAATGTTGAGTGTTTTTGACTATTTTGACTATTGTTGACTGTTTTTGGCCATTTTTGACCAATTTTGACTATTTTTAGCCATTGTTGACTATTCTCAACTATTGTTGACTACTATTGATCATTTTTGACTATTTTTGACCATTGTTGAGGGTTTTTGACCATTGTTGACTATTTTTTACCATTGTTGACTATTCTCAACTATTAGTGACTACTATTGATCATTTTGACTATTTTGACCATTATTGACTATTTTTTACCATTCTTGACTAGATAAAAATGATAAATAGTAGTCACTAATAGTTGAGAATAGTCAACAATAGCTAAAAATAGTCAACATTGGTCAAAAATGGCCAAAAACAGTCAAAATAGTCAATATTCGTCAAAATAGACAAAAATGATCAATAGTAGTCAACAATAGTTGAGAATAGTCAACAATGGCTAAAAATAGTCAACATTGGTCAAAAATGGCCAAAAACAGTCACCAATAGTCAAAATAGTCAATAATGGTCTAAAACACTCAACAATGGTCAAAAATAGTCAATAATGGTCAAAATAGTCAAAAATGATCAATAGTAGTCAACAATAGTTGAGAATAGTCAACAATGGCTAAAAATAGTCAACATTGGTCAAAAATGGCCAAAAACAGTCAAAATAGTCAATAATGGTCAAAATAGTCAAAATGATCAATAGGAGTCAACAATAGTTGAGAATAGTCAACAATGGCTAAAAATAGTCAACATTGGTCAAACATGGCCAAAAACAGTCACCAATAGTCAAAATAGTCAATAATGGTCTAAAACACTCAACAATGGTCAAAAATATTCAATAATGATCAATATAGTCAAAAATGATCAATAGTAGTCACTAATAGTTGAGAATAGTCAACAATGGCTAAAAATAGTCAACATTGGTCAAAAATGGACAAAAACAGTCAAAATAGTCAATAATGGTCAAAATAGTCAAAATGATCAATAGTAGTCAACAATAGTTGAGAATAGTCAACAATGGCTAAAAATAGTCAACATTGGTCAAAAATGGCCAACAACAGTCACCAATAGTCAAAATAGTCAATAATGGTCTAAAACACTCAACAATGGTCAAAAATAGTCAATAATGGTCAAAATAGTCAAAAATGATCAATAGTAGTCAACAATAGTTGAGAATAGTCAACAATGGCTAAAAATAGTCAACATTGGTCAAAAATGGCCAAAAACAGTCAAAATAGTCAATAATGGTCAAAATAGTCAAAATGATCAATAGGAGTCAACAATAGTTGAGAATAGTCAACAATGGCTAAAAATAGTCAACATTGGTCAAACATGGCCAAAAACAGTCACCAATAGTCAAAATAGTCAATAATGGTCTAAAACACACAACAATGGTCAAAAATATTCAATAATGATCAATATAGTCAAAAATGATCAATAGTAGTCACTAATAGTTGAGAATAGTCAACAATGGCTAAAAATAGTCAACATTGGTCAAAAATGGACAAAAACAGTCAAAATAGTCAATAATGGTCAAAATAGTCAAAATGATCAATAGTAGTCAACAATAGTTGAGAATAGTCAACAATGGCTAAAAATAGTCAACATTGGTCAAAAATGGCCAAAAACAGTCACCAATAGTCAAAATAGTCAATAATGGTCTAAAACACTCAACAATGGTCAAAAATAGTCAATAATGGTCAAAATAGTCAAAAATGATCAATAGTAGTCACTAATAGTTGAGAATAGTCAACATTGGTCAAAAATGGCCAAAATAGTCAATAATGGTCAAAAATAGTAAATAATGGTCAAAATAGTAAAAAATGGTCAAATAGTCAAGGATGGTCAGTACTGGTCAATTCTTGAGAATAGTCATGCATATTCAAGTATAGTCAAGAATGGTCACAAAGGGCTAAAATAAAAAGGGCTCAAAGCCTCTTTAGAAAGCGCTTCAAAATAAAGGCTTTATTTCCGAGAGCCTCCTCTTCGCCGCGAAGGCTCGGGGCTAATGAGTTCTTTAGCCTTCGAGCTTTCATAAAAAGGCTCGAGCCCTAATAATAAGCCTAAAAGACTCGAGTCTTTTGCAACACAAATTGTGATTGACTAGTAGGGACCGTATTTAAATTTATTGACGTAATGTCGTCACCACTCTGTATAATATTATGCTGTGGGATTCGCACTCGTATCGTATCGTAGATAGTTTTCTTTCCTGCATTATTTGCCCTATGTGATCGATTTTAGACTTTAGTTTATGAATAAATAAATAAATTATTAGATTTAATTAAAAAAAAATTAAAATAAAAAGATCATGCCTACAATAAATAGAAAATATTAAGAAAAAAAACTACAGGATTCGAACCTTCGTCATCGTCTTTCAGAATAATATCCAAGACTTTACCACCGAGCTATTTACGCTTTGAACAACAGCGCGAAATTATCAACTTATTTGTAGTCCTACTACGTTGTGATAATTTGCGGCTCGGCTTGCGTTGAAATAAGAATACAAGCGACGCAATAAACGCGCGCTGTCAGAGCTGGCGCGGGGTGCGCAAGGGGCGCAGGGGGCACACCGCCGGCGATGCGTTAGCTCCGCCCATTCAGCCAAATTTTCCAGATGATATCCCCACCTTAAGCAGCTATTACATCAGCGTTTCGTACGGACGGGGGCCCGTAGGTACGCTTGTTTGCCGGTTTCGGTTAAAAAAAAATACCCACTGTTAAAAAAATGCAGTACTTACCTATAATAAATCTATTCATACATATAAAATTCAAAGTCCTGACTGACTGACTGACATATTAACGGACAGCCTAAACCGCGCTGAAGGGCTAGACAAGTGGCTGACGTCTACAAGCGTTCCTTGAAATCGCTACGCTTCATGTATGGAAATGACATAAGTCACGTGATCTACATAGCAACTTGTTGTTGATCTACATAGCGACGTTTGACATTTCCATACATTGTGAAGTCTATTCTATTCTATTTGATTAGCGTTTATGCCACTTGGCTAGCCCCTCTGGTAAGAAAGGGTTTTTTCGAAATTCCACCTCTAAGGTTGTTAAATATGGATGACAGTGTTTTTTTTTTAAATTCTGCGCGGACGAGGTCGCGGGCAGAAGCTAGTTAATAATCATTTTAAATTGGTTTACAACCCTTTTACATATCGAAGTGCCTTTACTCCCAAAAATATTAAATTACCTCAACATTATACGCATGATATTGCTTTCATACTGGCGTGGTATTGAAAGCCTCTCAGTACCAAAGCGTGCGAGATTAAATTAATATTTTAACATCAAAGGTCGGAACATGAAAGATGACAGTAGAGCCAATTCTTGCTAATATCTTAATAAGAAATTTACTTAATGCTTCGTAATTTGTTGAAGACATGTTGATGCGCGCGGCTGTGAGTAAGATTTCTTGAAATTTTAGACGAAATAAAAAACCGGCAAAGTGCGTGTCGGACTCGCACATAAAGGGTTCCGTAACACCGTAGAATAAAAACGTCACAAATATCAAGTTTATTGTATGGGGACCCCCTTTTTAAAATATTTTTTTTGTTGTAGTGGCTACGGAAATACACATTCTGTGAAAATCTCAGCTCTGTACCTATTACGGCTCGTGAGATACAGTCCGCTGACAGACGGACAGACGGACAGCGTAGGCTTAGTAATAGGGTCCCGTTGGCACCCTTTGGATACGGAACCCTAAAAAGGAGAAGGTACTTAATTAAAGGAACTTCCTTACTAATGCAATACCACTGAATATTTCTGAATTGTATCCCCCTCTAAATAAATATCGCCAGACGAACACACTAACAGTATGGTCCCGAACTAAGCAACGCTTGTACTATGGGTACCGTACAATGAACTGGGGGCGATCCCAGTGACACCCAGACTAGGGCAAATTGCGAAAAGGCCGTTTCCGAAATCACTGGCGGGAATCGAACCTGCAACCACCCGATGCAGTGGGCCGAGCGGGCTACGCTCGACCGACTGCGCCAAGCGGTAGTCAAATAAGGGGGCGTCCATAAATTACGTGAGGCATTTATAGGGGGAGGGGTTCGAGCAAAATCTCACGTGGGGGAGAGGGGGGGGGGTCTCGGCAAATCTCACGTAATTTTTTTACCGCAAGAAACAGTGTAAAATTGCAAGAAAACTGGGTTAAATTAAGTTTTTTTAACTAAACTTAACTTTTACTTTTACTTTTTTCTGTTAATTTAAGTAAAACATGTTTCTCCTCTAGAAAATAGCTTTTGAAAAATCTCACGTGAGATTAGAGGGGGAGGGAGGGGGTCGAGCAAAATCTCACGAAATCTCACCAAAGGGGGAGGGGGGTCGAAAAATCACAAAAATCACAAAAATCACCTCACGTAATTTATGGACCTAAGAAGTGAAGACAACGTCATGCATTTTGTATTTGTGTTTTTACACGACTGCCCAAAAAAAGGAGTGTATATGTGTTTAGGGTTCATGTATGTATGTATGTGAGATTCTTTATTCCACCATAACTTATAAATGCCTGAACGGATTTCGATGTATGGGGTATCGTTAGAATCCTTACATCATTCCGGGTAACACCTGGGTATATTATTTTTGGTAAAAAAATCAATATGGCGGCATTATGGCTCAATATTCAAATGTGAAAAAAAAAATTCTTCCATTATTACAATATGGGTATTAAATTGAAGGCCTTGATGAGCACATTCCAAAACTATAGAATTTATAGGCATCATTTAGCATAGCTAGGGTGTACATGCAAAACAAACATTTCATTTTTGGCTGCTGTCACTAAAATGCATAAAATAAATAAAAAATCATAATTTAAAAAATTAAAAACACGACTGCCCTGCCAAAAAACGAACTAAAAAAGTATAAAACAAGTGCAGTGTCATTGTAGTCGGGGCCCTCTTAGATTTAATATGTTCCACAGAACGGTCCCCCGACTGCAATGACACTGCATTTGTTTTATACTTTTTAGTTCGTTTTTTGGCAGGGCAGTCGTGTTTTTAATTTTTTAAATGATTAATTTTTGTATAATAGCATACAAACACATTTCTTGCCGATGTAAGGATCGTAGATAAATATAGATATATACATTTCCAGAGTAAATTATGTGCGTATCAAAGAATTTATTAGTGTGCGAGAAAGGTTTGGGAATTACTTTGCGGAGTTAATTAGGTTAGTGAACTAAGCGCGATCGTGGTGCTGCCAGCTTTTTGTTTTACGCTTTATCATGTCTTTAGATGGATAACTTTCATTTACTTACTTATCTTTTACATATAGCAACTTTTGCGTAGATAGTATAACAATAGGAGTTAGGTAATTTTTATACGGGGTGACTTTCGAATCGTAAATGTTTAAAAATGTAATTGTGACTATAATTCAGATTAGTTTAGGAACAATAATGAACGAATCGATTGGTTAAATAATTTTAAATTAAACCCGAAAATAGCATGAAGCCAAAATAACTCAGCGGTCTTAGCACAGCGGTGCACGACAAGAGTTTTTGACACCTCCCCGCGGGCTCTAGGCGTGACATAACCGTGTTGTCTTATGGGCTAGCATGGTGCGCCGTGAAAAAACCAAGAGATGTCAGAAAACTCGTTTGACGTATAGATAAAACTATGTTCTCTTAAGTGCTAGCATGACTTGCAAAAAAATTCCACAATGATACTGATTTGACAACTCACCAAAGAATATTGTTTCACAGTCGAAGAGAGGTAGTGACAAAATTTGTGAGACATACTTTATATAAAGAAAGACTATTTTATATTCGAAGTTAGAAATATGCAAGCCTACAGTAATATTATTTTGGTCAAAAACTTCAGAGGCGGCATATAAGGGACGCCAATAATACCTTTGAGCTACCAAACACTAAATTTATTAAGCTATAGTTGTTCCCCGCGGATTCGCCCGCGTGGAATTGGATTGGATTAGCCTATGTCTTATTTCAGAGCTTACACTATCTACGTTTCAAATTTCATCAAAATCGGTTTAGTAGTTATGGAGATACGTGGTAACAAACATTCACACACACTTTCGCATTTATAATATTAGAAGGATTTAACACAAGCAAGGATATGGCTACCTATTTGTGTAGTGCATTACAATCGGCGCTCCAATTCCATTCGCTGAGACTCTGCTCGTAGTTTTAAATAAAAAAGGAACAAGTTTTATCAATATATTTTATTTCATAAAGCGAATATTCCTAGTTTTACGAAAACAAATCACTTAGATCACTATGGCAGTTCACAAATTTGAAAAATGTATCAACCATGTACAAAACAATATACTTTGACATCATAAGATAAACCACATCTTAATCATCACCTAACACAGCAGGCAATAAGTGTTCAACATCTAGTCTCTTCTCCGGGCCTATACCGGTGAAACAGTCATGTCCAATTGTGGTATCAGACACAATGAAAACATCTACTGTGTTGCCCGTCTTGGCCCGGCTTGTATTGGCGTCGGCATTCTCTTTCCTCGCCTTCCACTTTATGTCCCGCCATGTCTGTAATAATAGACAGTGCAATATCCAATATAACATTTAGATTTTTCATGAATATATACAAAAATAGGTACCCATGCAACTTTTGTACGCACGCTTGTATTTAGAGGCTGTATGTATGTATGTACTTGCCTGCTTCTACTGTTCCACCGGTTTGCCTGGACCGTGTTACCGTAGTAGCCCGCAAAGCTTCCCAATTCGTTTGCAATTCTTCAGTATACTCGCCATTGGCGAAAGTTATATTGGAGGACATTAATCAACTAAGATTTTGATTTGTGCACTGAAAAAATAGATTAACATAATAAAACATGCGTACGGATTCAACGGCCCCTAGCCAGCGTAAATTGAAATCTATGAACGAATAGGTAGGTACTTACTTATAGTTTTTTGGGCTCCCTATCGGTTAGATAGTTATAATAACAATAAAAACCTAACAATAATATTTACCTTATTTATATTTACTATCACGGTTGTCTGTAATGACAACTTCTCTGTCAGGCTATTACTTCTTTATTTTCTTTAAATGTCAATAAAAATCAAAGATTGTATTCGGCCAGTGAGCTAACCAAATACAACCTCCTTATTATATGGAGCAAAGAGCGACAATGAATGAACAAAATGAACCAAGGAGCGATAGATAATATGTTATCTGTAGTCGTTATCTTGAAACAATCTTGGACTGTGTCACGACGTGAAATGAGTCTCTCGTGGCAACCATGCTAGCACTTAAGACTAAAGTGACGGGTCAACAAATTCTGTCGACTCCCGCGTGAAAAAAGTCTTGGTAAGCGGTGCTAGCCCCGCAGTACTTATCAACTTTATAAAAATAAATCACGAGAAGATTATTTCCATTTTAAATTATTTCTCAATTACTTACAACATTTTCAGTTATTTTAATAACAATTTCGCATTCACTAATGCAATTTTTGTGTTAAAAGTTAAAACTTTCGTCTTTCTTTGAGCCAAGTAATTACACTAATTGCTACTTTCAACTTGCTTTTACAGAAAAAAGTTCTGTTTGTCTGTGTAGATTAAAATGTTCCCCCTTCGTGAAAAAGAATAAAACAAAATTACTGTGCCTTTGAACAAAGTTATTAGTTAAGTGCAATAAGTACGTATTCGTTAGTCTCTTTTAACTTCCATTTCACCCAATGGGAAGGTCATATCACTCCGCCATCCATTGTGAATGAGCTCCAATTATATGAAATTAAATGTCAAGCTGCCATTATTGTTGTTGTTGACCGTAAACCCTCGCGGAAACCAATAATTAGTCTATGTTGTTAGATTGTAAAATGTCAATTTGTAAGTGCCCCCGTAGGCCTAAACAAAATAAACGCTTTGACTATTGACTACTACTATTACTGTAAATCGATAGTCCTATATCCTGGCATACTCGACAACTAATATGTATATCACACTAGCACGGCAGATTAACATATCATACCTACATAAGATGATCATATTATAACCCTGTATACACGTTCCAAATGATTTTAATTTTCGATCGACATTCAAATTTGGAACCAAAATGCACCGTTCTACGTTTGCTACGTCGCGTCCTATCATTGACTGAAAATTTGCATGAATAATTTCAGAGCACTCCACTGTTTCACTGGATTCCATTTTAGCAATCCCCACAAATTGTCCCCTAAAGTGGACTAAGGGGGATTTGGGCGGGATTTTTTCGGGATTCCACGTTTGGGCTGTCGGCAATTCAGCTAATTGCAGTTCATTTTCACTTCATTCTATTCGTATAAAGGTTTATGCGGGATCAAAGGTTTTGTGAATTCTGATTAAGGAGCAATGGATATTAGATTTTTTTGTGTAATTTGGATTCAAACCTGAAGTGGGACACATCGCACTTAGTGAGTTTTAATGTTCTTAAGTGTTAATTAAGTATTTCGATACCCCGTAATCATGGATAATTGAAGGGTATATCCCAAATTAAATAGAAAAAACATGAAACACAATCAGTTGTTTTATTATAATTAGAATTTGATAATCGAAATAAAAATATCGACTTTCAAATTTAATTATATAAGTAAATAATGCATGAAATCACCACACTCTAACTCAAATAATATAAAAGATATTTGAAAAAATATTTTTTTTGTTTTTATTTTTAGTATTGCCACATTTTTCCATATTTGGATTCAAAACCTTGATTAATATTATATTGTCTAACATGTTGTTAGTAACATAAAAAAAAAACAAATCCTAATCTAGCAGGATCTTTGAGTTAGAAGCTTCTAAAGAATATCTCCATATTGTGTGACAACCCTAAAACCATAGAAATTGGAGAAATCCTTTAGAAGCTTCTAACTCAAAGATCCTTTAAGATTAGGATTTGATTTTTTTTTATGTTACTAACAACATGTTAGAGAATATATTAATCAAGGTTTTGAATCCAAATATGGAAAAATGTGGCAATAAAAAAATAAAAACATAAAAAATATTTTTTTCAAATATCTTTTATATTATTCGAGTTAGAGTGTGGTGATTTCATGCATTATTTACTTGTGTAGAACCAGCATAGTAAGATACTAGTAGATTTACAAATATAATTTATTTCATATTTTATTTTGAATATTTTATGAAATCGAAAAAATAAGTTTAAAAAATTATATCTCGGGATCTAAGTACATTTGATCTTTGGGAGTTCTACTCCTGCATTTGAACCCATTTACTCTATCGAATAGACTAATAATAAAGAGCACGTCCGTTTTTTCAGGTCATTTTCCATACTGTGCGCTGGTCTATCTTTGTTGTTTTTCTTCGTAAATTAGAATACAATCTTCATGTAGGTAGTATTACTATATCTATGTGTGTATGGGAACCAAATAAATGACTTGTTTCCCTAATGTAAACAGCAATGCATATAAACTAGGGAACATTGCAATAACTGCAGTCTGTCGCGAGGTGATTCAATAAAGTCGTATTCTGTTCGCGACGTGACTGGCACGTGGTAGGAATACTGGTCGCGTCTCGGTCTAGGTATACCAAGAATACATTGCATTTGGTCTGTCTAGAATTGGACGTCACACAAGAGTTTTATAGTTGTCACAATGGTGTGGAATTGACTTTAAAAGAACTTTGATTATCAGGCTAGCGTTTGTTTTGTGCGCACGTATACGGTCGTTTCGGCATAATCGCGCATACACGGCGCATCGGTAAAAGATAAACTAGTTTTTTTTTCATCAAACATACGCTATAGAGTGAACAATTATCACGCCTCTGGGGTAAATAACGGAACGAGTACTAATAAAAATAATAACAATTTTAATAAATCCATTTTAATAATAATAATATCCTGGGACATTTTTTACACACGGCTACCTTATCCCAAACTAAGCAGAGCTTGTACTATGGAAACCAGATAACTGATATTACTACATATACTACTTTTTTATTTGTAAATACCACAGAGTAAGTAAAGGCTAAAAGAGGTGCCCTTATTAGATTTCCCTATGAAACAACGCGTGGACATTTTGCGCGGGTGAAGGCTAGGGGGTGCATTCCGAAATTCCGAAATTTCATAATTTCGAAATTTCGGACCATTTTTGCATAGTTTTCAATTTCGGAAATTCGGCCATTCAGTTTCGGAATCCGAAATTAAATTTAGTTTATTAACAGCCGCCGTAATTCTTGAATGAATCATTTTTCCACTTAGTGCGCTATCCTAGAGTCTTTATATTGGAACTAGTACATTATGGAACTATTAAAAATGCCTGTAGAATAATATCCCGCGACCTAAATGTTGAGAATAAAAGTACAAAAACATTATGTGACTGAGATACTACTTACTTATATTCCCAAAACTGTTCATATTTCCTGGAGGGGTTTATCAAGGCGGGGCAAAATTCGACAAGTTTCATCAAGTCTTTCAAATGAAAGGCTTGCGTTAGCCTGGACCTTCTCTCAGTTTTAACTAATTGAGCCTAAACATAATGCTTAAAACTAGAGTCTATGAAACCAATCCCAAGAAAACGTCTGAAACTCTGAACATTATCATAGAGGCACGAAATATCTATAGAGCGAGGGTTATTATTATGTAAGCGAGGGTATGTATTTCCCTCCTGAACCTGTTTCTTATTAATCCGAATTCGATCAATAATAATAGAAGATCCTATTTGCTAATCATGAGGTTAGGTTAGGCAGAGGCACGTACAGAGGACCAGATCATGAAGGTGAAGGCTAGAAATTTGTGGAATAGATCAACGGCACAGGAGTGAAATCAGTGTCGGGTAAGGAAAGAGCCCAGACTGTTTTTATTGTCCTTTCGATATTTTCCCAAAAACAATCCTAATTCTCCTTTAACCATTTCGCATAGACTTCCTTCACTATCCTCCATTTATCTGTCTTACAGGACCTTTCCAGTTCGATCGTGCGGCCTTCTTAACGTCATCTTTTCATAGCACTTGAGGTCCCCTTAGTGTACATTTATTTTTCAATAGTCTCGAGTCTCTACTAGAGTAGCGATTTGCACCAAGATCCCTGTTTTTGCTTAACATGACAAGTCCTTCTTTCAATTTGAGGCAGGTTACTCGTTTGGTGACATTTCTGACTTTGCTTTGGTTTCTAACGGTCGATGGTCCAGCTTGCTGAAGTCTTTCGCTTAATAATATAGATCTAATTATGCCGATGAGACCGTCCAGCAATGTGGAGACTTTGCATATTTTATCTTCTTCTTCTATTTAATACCCGAAGGCCCTTGTCATTGTAGCTGATGAAGCTCTTTCCATCATTCTCAGTCTAGGGCAGTATCTTTCACCTCCTGATACGATATGATATCAACCTTAAAATAAATCTGGCTCATGTAATTTATTCCTAGTCTTGCGTCTTCCTCATCATCGCTTTCCTCCTATCTTTTCTTCTAAGATGTTTTTCATAAAGTATTGTATGAGATGAAAACATTTTTCTTCTGCTACTAAGGAATATTTCTAAACGTTCTTCTTTATTTGACTCTCATTTGTAACAGTATTTTTTTCCATTATCCTTCATCACCACATTTCAAACGTTTTAATCTACCCTATGCTCGTCTCTTTCAATGAGGGTCCACGATTGACACCATATAGCGCTACACTTTATTTTATTTATACAATTACGAAATTGCCTGAGCTGGGTCTGTGAATATATTTTTGAAGGTGTCTGAATGAAATGTTTTTGGTTGGTTTGTTGTCTGTTTGTCTGTATATCTGTACTCGTGTTCGAGCATCACAAGAAAATGGCTCAACTGATTCTAACTAAATTTCACTAAACATATTGATATGGATCAATATTAGGGGTCGAGCTACAGAATAAAATCTAGCGCTAGTTGAAGCAGCGGCTGAAAGCTATTTTTCGTCGTGAAATGATTCGAAAACGACATATCTATTGTTTTTTTTAATGAAACTAGCCGTAAAACACTAATTTATACTAAACATTTCAGATTTTACAGTAAAATTGCAATTTATAATCGAGTTACCAAAATGTCGTTTCAATTTCGGAATTTCGAAATTCCGAAACTGACGAGCCCAATTTCGTAGGCCAATTCCGAAATTGAAAATCTACGAAACTGCACGCCCTAGCTGAAGTCACGGGTGAAGGGGTGTAGATAACGCCTACATTGAAATTTGAATCTACCGGTAAATAGCGGAACTACTGGGTTCGTTTTATGTCGATGTTAGTACGTAGTTTTACTTTTTCACACTAGATGTCACTAAGTGTATGTTTATATAAAAAACGTACCGAGCAGCGCCATCTAGTGTCGAATAGAATTATATTTGGGATGCGAACGTTGGCAAGACGTCTGCCCAGCACGAACGCCAACAGCACACTGACTTAAGCCACGCCTACTGTGATGACGCAACGCGGCCTGGTAGCTTAGACCCAGTCCCCTAAGTGATAGGTCCATGGTAAATACATACTTAATATACATATACACCCAGACTCCGGACATACAGACATGTTCATGCACGCAAATGCATGTCACGGGTAGGAATCGAACCTACGACCTGCAGCGTGAATGTCGCCTCCGCGCCAACCACGCTAACGGGCCCGTCAATATATCTCATTATTTAAATAACTTTATTATGACAATGCTTATTATTATATTTTGTTTAAAAATCACTAAAGAATATTTATAATATCCAAACACATTACACATCTAATGTTACCTACGTATGTATAACAATGCTACCCGTTTAATTTGTACTGGTAAAAAATTGAGTACACCAATGTACACCAATGATATATGCAAAGGTCTAAGGACAGTTCCGTAGCGGTAAGGCGACTACGATGCGACAGTGAACAAATCCCTGTCGGATTGAGAGGGGACGATTTCACGAAGGGATTTATCTCGTGAAACGTACGCACTGTCATGTATGATTTGAAATCTTGTTTAAGGCTGTGGTCGCACCGGTAAGGCGATTGCGATGCGACGTCGATTTCTGAATAAATTTCCGCGTATGTGATGCGGCCGCTGTTAATAGGGGTTTCTTTGCTATTGCGTCGCTGTCGCGTCGCTATCTTGTCTCTACCACCTTAGCATTGCGACCCCTGCCTTATATTCTTGACGTTTCGCTGTCTCCTTAGCAGTGCGGCCTTATAATCTTGCCGTTACACTACTTTTGATTCTTTTTCCTTTTTGCCCAAAGCTTCTGCTTGTTTCACATTGTCCGGGAGGATGTCATCAGATGTGTCCGGCATCAAAGTGACTAAGCTGGCAGTGAGCAGGGACAGGATGCCGACTAGAAGTGACGGGAAACCCGCCCAGTACCGGATCTGGAAGAAGATTTGTTTTGTAGGTACCTCTATAAGGTAGTAATTTTTGCTTTTTAGTTTCTCTCCGGAATTTCGGTCAAACTTCGCTAAGTATCGTGAGCGTGGATGATGAATATATCCTAGGTGCAATGCTATAGCGACCTCGCATCACGCAACATACCAACAGACAGACGCCACCAACAGATGGCACTGAGTGCACGCACCAGTACAACATAGAAATCCTGAATCACGATATCAAGATTCACGAGGCACATCGCTATAGAACAATCTTAAGGGCGGAAACCCACCGCGGTGCACGCTACGCACGCTACGCACGCTACGCACGCTACGCACGCTACGCACGCTACGCACGCTACGCACGCTACGCACGCTACGCACGAAAGACGTCAATGATGATAATTTTGTTTTAAAATAACGTCAATGACGTCATTTCGTGCGTAGCCTCTCTCTCCGTGCACCGCGGTGGGTTTCCGCCCTAATCGTGGTAGGTACCTAAAGTCCTTTTGTAAACTTTCTCCAAGAAGTTTTATAGGTATGTAAGGTTTGATAGCATTTTTTTTATAAACTTACCAATAAGGGAGTCTGTGGTGCCAACATAGCTGCTACCCTCCCCATAGAAGAGCACAGAGCAAGTAAGGTGTTTCTTGTGTATGTTGGGAATAACTCGGAAGTGTATAAATACACAACCCTTATTGCGATCGACGCGTTCATTTTACTCAACAAATACAGTGAAATGGAGAGCCAGTAGTAATCTGAAGAGGATACGAAAACTATTAGTTCTTAACACCATCATCATCGATCGATCGTTAGTATAAACCCTCCTGCAAAATTCTGCGATTGTTACAGATAGACCTGTCAGACCGAAGTGTGTATGGCAGATCATGTGTAGCGGATGCAAGGCCGCTCAGTAAGTAAAGAAATTGAATTTCGCCCGAAGCGTTCACGTGCTTCAAGCTGCAGTGCCCATTTCATCAGAAATTACATTATATCTAAGCATTCTGTTTCCGACGTCAAAACTGACTGATCGGGTGAGGGGGCTTACCACCACCTCTTATAGCAGTTTTGTTTTAACGTTTCAGCGGCCATTTGTGCAATGACGTTTCTTATTGTCATGGCAATAAGGAACGTCATTGCACAAAAAGACGCTGAATCGTTAAAACGTTCCTGTAATTGAATCGCAATAAGAGTTCGTGGTAAGCCCCCTGCTCGCTTCTTGTAGACGTTACCAATAATTCTTCTGAGGTATAGACACTGTTCATTCGTTCTTTTGTTTAGTCCCGTATTATAATATATTCGATTACCGATTTTACCGATTTTGACTATCTGGTGAAACGTGGGCTTTGAGTTGGCTTAATACCTCCACAATGTGGTGGTGTATGGCCACTCAAGCCTCTGACTAACACCGAATGGGGATAAAAGTCGTGACGTTATATTTTTTTTTTTATTTTTTTTTTTATAATATATTCTATATTATTTTTATGTGGAGTGTGCGAAGAGGCCAGTAGATTGTAATTAAATTATGATACACGTACCTTGCGGTATAAAAGCTTCTGCCATACAAAACGCACCAGTCATCGTCAACGTTAATAAAATAGGGGCCTTCCGCTTACACTGCATCAATAAATAGTACAAAACCACGTTGGCCGGTAAATCGGCCATCGAAATTAGGGCAAAATTGAAGTACTTATTCCCAGCCAACGACACAGAATTGACGGCCAAGGAATATACATTAAAGAGTGTTGTGAACCATAAACAAATGCAACTAAGCAGTCTAAAGACAAGTTTCTTCGATTTAAAAGTCATTGCTAAAAGCGTTCTAAGACCAGCATTTGCGTCTTTCTCTTCAGATTTCATATTCATATTATCAATCAACTTCTCATCAATATGTATTTTGTTTAGTTTAGCGGCTTTTAGTAGGATCTTCTTTGCCTCATCATTTTTACCCTTATTCAACAGCCATCTGACGCTATCGTCGAGTAAGAAGATGTACACAATGAATAGAAGTGAGGGCGCGTATATGGCTAGCAAGAAATTCCTCCAATATGGGATCCACCATGCTACCAGTGCTTTGAACATTTGACCAATGCCGACGAAGCAAGATATCAGGCATATGATAAGGACTCTGTTCTCCTTTGTAACTGTTTCAACAGCTGAAAACAATCAACATACAAGTTTGTATTATGTGCTGAGTATTGTTTAAGCATTAGCAATTTAGATGTAGTTATATTTAAACCAGATTTTATTACTTAAAGTATACGTAGGTGAATAACTTTCTCCGATCATAGGCTCTAGGAATTCCAGTGCTATGTACCACCAGTAGGACGTAACCCTGCTCTTTGTTACACCAACTACGCCTCCAGCGACAGCACTGAACACTATGAGATTCTTTCTGCCGATTCTAAAACAGAGCATAGTACATAAATAACTATAGACAAGTTGCAACAATAAATCAAATTAATATAATATCCTAAATTTAATCAAAATCGCCAAACCAACACATCCACTATATGAACCCAAACTAAGCCACTTCCGTGCTATGGGTACCATACAGATTCCTGATTTTGACAGTAATACAGAAATACAACATTCAAAGCCCGAAATAAATAGATTGGCGAGTTATTAATATGACCCCTGGTACTTACATACCAAAGCACATACCAAAGCACATAACAAAGACTATGATCGAAATTTGCCCAAAGTGGCAATCAAATCCGCAAGCACATGCATTTAGCTACGCGGCCTATGTACTCAAACCACTGAACCAAAGGGTAGACAAAGTAGTTGAAGTACGAAGAAACCAACAGATAAAACAGTGATAAATCCGTTTTCACTCTTGTTCTTATTTTTTTGATTTAATCACAACTTACTTGTCCGATATAGGTCCTACAAAAAGTAGGCCAACCATGTAGCCAGCGCTATGCATGGAGCCCACCAGAGTACGCTTCCAATTATCACATCCTATGTTGAACTGTAAGAGAAATACGTTGTAATTTTCATGATTTCTGTTACTTCAGATTAGACACGTTTAGATGCTTGTTTTTAGAGCAACTCCATCGTCATTGTGATAACTATTGTGACTTAAGTTTAAACTAGGCTACTTTGCGAGGTAAGTAGAGACATCCAAGTGCCAATGCATCTAACATTATTTCAATCTCGAAATCTATTGCGTTTTTCTTGACGCTGATTCATCTATTATGTAAATTGTCATCACTAACATCTGTTGTACAGCCAGCTGAATCGATCGAAGGTTAAAGGAACGCTTGGCAAGGTTGGTCAGAGATGGTTGATCATTTGGTACTATTTCGAACTAAGCGTCTCCGTGCTTCGTAGGGCACGCAAATAATAGTTGTTAAGCCATGTCAGAGGTCTTCGGGCAAACAATTCGGACACCAGGTTGACTACTAACCATACAATAAGAAGAATAACCTTTACCTCAGCAACAAAGCTGTTAGGTTTCTGATACACCCATTCCTCACAGTCCTTAGAATTGGATATGTTAAGATTATCCAAGGTACATGTCCCATTGTCATCGACTAATTCATATTTCCGGCACCTTCCGTCAATACTCGTATTATACGGTAATGTGAAAAGATCATCGTCTTCACAATTCAGGTATTTACATCTGAAAAGAGATGGATATGGTACCTTTATGAAGAAGGTATTAAATATGTATAAAATACAGAACAAAATATCACAATACCATGTGGACAATACCATGAATAAAGGCGTATGGACGAAGCGTTAAATCGATTATATGTAGGTAGGTACAGAATAGCCAGGAATAATATAGTTGCCATCAGTAAACCTAACCGTCTTATATGAATACTACTCAAAATTTTAAGTCGCATTTACAATCCCACTTTTCTGGACGCAGAATATGATGAGAGTTCTACAATTTTTACAGTTTTCAAAGTCCAGTGACCAACAATGGCAACGGAAAATTGACATTATCAACCAACCATACCAACTACGATTTAACTTTCGTTAAATCGTAGTCTGTTAACCATTCAACTGCCACCGACGGCGTTGTGCCATTCTCACCGACCAATAAGAGAAGGGAACCAGGCCCTTTGTGTGTGATTTTCACTGCTTGTAGTGGTGCGCTGAGCATACGTCTAATGATTGTAATGCTAAGAGGTCCCTTATCCGCTAAAATAACTTCAATGGTTTACCTGTAATCCACGTCCTCCACGGCAAAAATATAATTAGTACAATACGCGGCACTAAAACTGCACAGAAACCCAACAAGTATTATGTATTTTATATAATACAAACCGGACAATTTGAATTTAGACAACACATTTTCTAAGTCCGAAGACTTCTCGACCGACTTCGCTTCCATGACAACGTTACTGCGGCGGCTAAGGTTTGCAAATGATCTAGTACGAATAAATTATATATCAATAAGTAGTGAGCAGTGGTGACTAGTGATGAGCTAATTTTCCGTGTCGACATTATGGAGTCCTCCAATATATAGGGTGAATTTTTCAAGTGTGCGTGGATGGCCAAATCCGAAACTATGAGGAATATCGAAAAGTACTCAAAGGAGTCTCGTGGCCGATTTTGATGAAAACTAAAACTGCATCATTCGATTTTTGAAAAAACAAAATTCGTAGCCAGGAATCGAACTAGTTGATTATGAAAAAAAAAACACCACATAGTGTATTATTACACCATTCGATAGTGTCGCTGATAAGGAACGAATTCTGGCAAGTAATGATATACGGCAAACATAAGGAAAGAGCTCATTTTAAACAAAATACTATTTTATTTCTCTTAAGTTACCTACCTATTAAACCTAAACTGATTAATTGTCCAAAAATGATTGAAAATTTGTAATTAGAACATAATATTGTGAAGATACTGCGCTGCGAAGGTAAATAAAAAAAAATATTGGGCATAATTTCGAACAAGGTAAAGGTAATGTAAGTATGATTTATTAAAGGCAACTTGAAAATATGGAGCAGTTTATTAAAAACCAACACTTTCCTTAAGTTTGCCGTATGGCATTACTTTCCAGAATTCGTTCCTTATCAGCGACACTATCGAATGGTGTAATAATACAGTATGTGGTATTTTTTTCAAAATCAACTAGTTCGATTCCTGGCTACGAATTTTATTTTTTCAAAAATCCAATGATGCAGTTTTAGTTTTCATAAAAATCGGCCCCGAGACTCCTTTGAGTACTTTTCGATATTCCTCATAGTTTCGGATTTGGCCATCCACGCACACTTGAAAAACTTGAAAAATCCACGTATACTACGTCACCAAGCCAACTAGGAACTCGGTTGAAATGCGGCTTCCCCGCCCGCATACCCGGCACCGCCAGCGGGTTCTAGCCCGCCACACCTCCCGCACACCGCCACCGCCTTTTTGTGCGGGTGACGTCACATTTGACAGGTCCCTAGTTGGCTTGGTGGAATAATAGGCGCCATTCTATCTCTATGGGCGCCATTAATCGCACCTAAACAGGCGTACGTTAAAAGTAAAATGGCCACGATGGACAATGGCGCTATTATGTTGGGTACAAATTATAAATAAACTAAATTTTTCAGATATATTATTTCTGTCTTGCTCTTATGCTACGATCACGAGAAGGATGGCAATACAGTTAGTTGAGTCAATTTTAGTTGTGTGCCAACATAATCAGAACTAATACAGATAACTCTATGGCGCATCCTTCAACTTATCTCGTATCATCAAAGATGTTTTAAGTATCATTTATAACTCAGTAGTCAATCTTTACTTTTTGAAGTGTCGTGTCCGTAGGTCAGCAATTATTAAGTAGACCTATTTCTGAATACTGCAGCTCGGAATACTTATCTGCGATATCTTATCGAAGCTTTAACGTAACGTAACATTTAACGTAACAATTCCTATTCTTTTTACGTTACGGTAACGTAAACACTTCATGTTAGAGCGCGGCTCCACTAGTGCGCTGCGCTGCGTCGTCGCAACGGATCAAAGGGTCGACAGGCGAGAGACGAAGCGGGGGAAGGTGATGCGCCAGTACAAAATCTTGCGACGACGCAACTCGACGTGCTAATGGAGCCCGGCCCTTATTGTACCTAAATAACAACGGGTAAACTTTGTTTTTACCCGACTACGGCGGAGGGTTATGATTTTGACCGGTATGTATGTATGTATGTATGTATGTATGTATGTATGTTTGTATGTATGTATGTATGTATGTATGTATGTATGTATGTATGTATGTATGTGCGTCTGTTCCCACCTAACTTCCAAACTACTTGTCGTAATTTGACAAATGAGGTATCGTTAGAAGCGGCTTAATGGCGCGCTGGTTATAGGCTATGTGACGTCACATAAAATTGCATATGGCGCCCTCTAGAGGACATAATGTCATGAACAAAAAAAAAAACATTTTTTAATAAAACCGTGTGGGGTATCAAATGAAAGAGCTTGATGAGCACATTTCAAAAATATATATATTGTTACCTATAACTCCAAAATAATTAAATAAAAAGTAAGTTTAAAAACTAAAACCCGACTACTGAAAAATCGCGCTCTAAAAAGTATGAAACAAGAAAATATTCTCATCTAGAGGATAGCCGTGGTCCGTGTTCAAATGCCATTTGGCCCTAAAGGACCTACACGGACCACGGCTATCCTCTAGATGAGAATATTTTCTTGTTTCATACTTTTTAGAGCGCGATTTTTCAGTAGTCGGGTTTTAGTTTTTATTAAAATCAATGTATCTAAATAATAATGGCCAGCTCTAGCTTTATTTTATTACAAATACCAACGTTCAATAAATTTCATGGTATTTAACACATAATACTATTGCCATGAAATAGTCTTTACAGTTGTGTAAACAAAATATTGTTGTCTCATTACATAGGTACTCGTTGGTAATTGTTACTTATAGAATTATTACTGCACACCTGGGCCCCGATCTGTTAGCATTTGTCGACTGGAAAATTACTGGTCTCTAATATTATCTTCGTAATTTCTTGGCGGCCATCCATAAATTACGTCACACGAATTTCATGATTTTTAGACCCCTCCCCCCCTTGTCACAGCTGGTCACATTTGCGAGACTCCCCCCTCCCTGTGTGACGTCACATATTTTTAAAATTTTAAGAATTTTTGCAAAAAAAATTTTTAAAAATGTCGGTTTTAATACTTAGTTATATTAGATTTTTAAATGTGACGTCACAAAACTTAGGACCCCTCCCACCCCCTTCTCACACAATGTCACATTTCGTCGACCCCTGCCCCCCCCCTTTACGTGTGACGTAATTTATGGATGGCCCCTAATGTCGGCCATCTGTTAGGAGTCCTCTGGCCGACAACATGCCGTCAGCCAAGAATTTACAATTTACAAAGATAACAGACACCAGTGATGGTTAATTGTTAGCAGACTCGGGGCCTTAAAATTTTACACGTAGATACTGAAAACTGAAAAAAACGGATTATATGATTTGGTAACGCAAGAAAACAGTCCAGTTTAGGTGTTAAAATTTTCTATTTAGCTTCTATCATAGTATAATGTAGGCCACAGGAAACATCCACTGTCAGATCATTGAAGTCAAGATAGAGTTTAGAAATTAAAAAAAAATAACAATTCATACCTAAGTGGGCCGCAACAGAATAGGTACACGATTTGACTTTGACTTGGAAAATTTACTAAAGTAGCCAAACATCATAATTAATGAGATCATCAAACACACTTAAAATATTCTAAATATTGGAATTGGTTTGCGCAGGTACCTATGACTCAACAGCCAACCTTTGCCATCAAGCCAAATAGCCAATCTCCAATATCCAGATCAATCTTAGAACAATGCAATTCATCTTATCTAATCTAATTAACAAATTCTACAATAGAGGTTTCAAAGCATTTGTGTCCTTAGCCCTTGAGGGCTTGGTCCCTAAAGCTTCAGCTTGCTGAATGGTGTCAGGGAGGACATCTTCAGCGGTGTCTGGCATCATCATCACGAGAGCAGCAGTCGTCAGGGATAGAGCTCCAATGATTAGTGATGGAAATCCTGGCCAATAACGAATCTGAAAATAGAGTAAATAATTGACAGTTATTAATAGATGTGGACCTAGGGTGGGGCCTAGTGAAACCCCGCAAAAAATGTACTGAATGTAGCTTAGTTGAGTTTTGAAAACAGTCGTCAAATTTCAGTTTCCAATATAAACTTATTTGGTGCTTTTGGTTTTATTAAGTGGGTCCGAGCTTTAAACCGCGACTTCATCGGCACTGAATTTAAAATAAAAGATAACCAATTTAAGGACGTTTAAAAATACTTAAGGGATGAAACTTAATCCGTGGTAGAGTACAATTTAGGAAGACATCCCCTTCTGCCTCTGGTTTCCTTCCCCGTCAATTGTTTTTCCAAATGACAAAAGCATAACAAATCTTTAGAAATAAAGAGACAAAGATAATACCGGATATCATACTACTGATTTTGCTGGGTATAAACTATATACCATTATGTTAGGTAGGTACATTAATTTTGTGTGCCAGATTAGGTACGTACCAATAAAGTGGTCTGCGGTGCTAATATGGACCCAATCCTGCCGATGGACGAGCAGAGTGCGTGCATCGTGTTACGGGTGTACGTTGGAAAAAGTTCTGTGGTATACAGATACACAGTCCCCGAGGCTATGGCAGACATGAACTTGCCTGCCAGAAACAGTGATGTTGATATAACCGGATAACCTGCAATCGAAATGGAAATGGAGGAATATTTTTATGCAGAAATAAAACACTTTGGTATTATGTTAAAAATAACCAAACGTCCGCAAACAAAAACATACCTTTAGGCACAAAGGACTGCACAATACAAAACGAGCCAGTCATCAGAAATGAGAAAACCAACGGCATTTTCCTCTTGAATCTGATCAAGATGAACACCAACAATATGCTCGCTGGTAGATCGGCGAACGATGTTAACGCATAATTCAAATACTTGTTACCCTCCAAAGACACTGAATTGATCAGAAGTCCGTATTTGTTGAAGGTCGCTGTTACCCAAGCGCACACGCACGCTAAGAACCTTAGCAGCAACGTTCTGGATGTGATAGTCATCCTCAACAGTGACATTAAACTGACACTCGCTGCGTTCTTCTCACACTCAATCTTATCCAAAGTCTCTTCTGCGATATATACATTACTTATCTTAGCGGCTTTCTTTAAGATCTTCTTCGCGTCTTTTTTGCGACCTTTAATAAGCAACCATCTGACACTCTCGTCTAGGAAGAATGCGTAGCATATGAAGAGTAAAGCCGGAGCGTAGATGACTCTTAAGAACTGTCTCCAGTATGGGATAAGCCATGCTATTAGCGCCATTAGCATCCCGCCTACAGACATGGTTCCAATCATGAGGGGTGCGAAGAGGGCTCGGTTCTCCTTTGCTACCATTTCGACACCTAAAATGATTGAAAATTAAGAATAAATATGACAGATTATCAAACCAATGATTATTATCTTAATAACTATGATCAATTATGAACGGAGCACAACAAGTAGGAGAGATTTTTTTCATCGATTGTGGAGAGTCGATCCTATATGGGAGACGGGAGTTTAAAATCTCTTCCGTGGTTTAAGCTACAATTGATCTTACGGCCCTAAGGTGGTAAACAAGCGTAGAGCCCTTGTAATATTAAACAATTACCGTAGTCTATACGCAACAGTAGTATGCTTGCAATACCAAAGGCATCTCGGCGTTGCCGATCTGAAGGAGAGTGGGTCAGCGGATAGGAAAAAAGTTAATTACTTGACGATAATTATTTCACTTACCTAACATATAATTTGGTGAATAAATATCCCCCAGAAGTGCTTCTACAAATTCAAAAGATACATAGGCCCAGTACGAAACAGTTGTACTCCTGGCCAAGCCCATGAGGCCACCAGTCACTCCAGTGAATATTATTAATTTCTTTCGGCCAAAGCTGAAAAGCACTGAAACATTAACCTAGTAAAGGTGAAATGTATGGACGTAATAACACACCGTTTAGCACGAACGCAAGTTTATTACTAACTGATTGGAAACATACAAAAAGGGAGGGTGCACAATTAGAACATGTAGGTAGGCAAATATAAATGTTGACCGCTACCGACGTATATATAGGCGCGTACATATCATTCCTCTACACATATTTTTTGGAATCTGGTGACAAAACAAAAACACCGGTTACTAAGTCACATACTTATTTTACCTTACAATTATCTATCTTACATGTCTAATTACACTACGTAAATTTTTACACAGCGATCACAAACATCGCTAGATTGATTATAAATTCAGCTAGAAATACTTTTTATAATCAACCCTTGGGATGTTGCGCATTTGGCGTGTAAGTGTGAGTGACGGTGGCACCTCAGCCTGTACGACAGCAGCCGTGTCCGTATGGGACGACGACGGCGGCGGCACGGACGGCAGGGCGGCCCTTTCCTCTACGATCCCTCGCTCACACTCGTTGGCCTCGCAATCACCCCATTCTTCCTCATCAGTATTGACATTAGTACATTCAGTATTTGGTGGTTCTTGAGCTTCATAAGTTTCCCCCGGCACCGCCTCTTCGACAACATGTTGAGTACTTATTGCAGTCGGCGTTGATATTATAGTTTGTTCCGGAGAGGATACAACATCTGCACTATGCGCAGGCGGTGGGAACTGAACCTGATGAGACCCAGACACACCACAGTATTTTTTTTCAACAAGGTCGCAATTATTGCCTGTATATTTAATGATCTGATCTACGTGTCTAATACAAGTTATACCTGATTCTTTCAAAACTATTTTGTACATTTTATTTCCCAATTTCTCTTTTATCACTCCTAATAGCCAAGTTTCCTTCCGCGCACTGTATCCCCGAGTCCATACCGTATTACCGATTTTGAATTGCCTTTTTCCTGATGCAACTATTAATTTAGTGCGATTTTTATTTGAAGGTAAAATTAAATCTAGACGAGTCCGTAGATGTCTTCCAAACATTAACTTGGCTGGTGTTTGACCGGTGGTACAATGCACGGTGTTTCTATAATTAAATAGATATCCCAAAAGCCTTTCGTGAATTTGGTGCAGCGAGGATGGTTCTTTAATGATACATTTTAACATCTTTTTACAAGTTCTGACTGAATTTTCGGCCTGGCCATTACTAGGCGGATGATATATGGGTGACGTCATGTATTTAATTCCATTCGCCAAACAGAATGTTTTAAATTCAACTGAATTAATCTTTACATCGTTATCGGATACCAGCAAATCCGGTATTCCAAAGGTAGCAAAAATTCCTTTTAATTTCGCGATCAAGGCGCTGGTTGAAGTTCCGTTGTGCATGTGCAGACACTCCAACCATTTGCTATACGAGTCGACAACCACTAGGTATACCCTCTGCCCTACGGTCATGTAATCGATGTGCACACGCTGCCAGGCTCCGGCGGCGGCCGGCCACGGCGCGGGCGGATCCCGCGGCGGCGCCGCTCGCACGCTGACGCACGTCTCGCACGAGCCTATCCATCGCTCGATATCGCCGTCGATGCCTGGCCACCACATCCTACTTCGTGCATTACTTTTACTCTTAATTATACCCATATGGGACTCGTGCAGTTCACCTAACAATTTTACTCTCAATGCCGCCGGTATCACCACCCTATGCCCCCTTAATAAGCAACCGTTTTCGAATTGTAAATCTGATTTACATTGGAAATAGGGCGCTATAGATTTACAATTTACTTTACGCGGCCAACCGTGTTGCATATACTTAATAACGGTCTTCAGTGACGAATCAAGTTGCGTCATTTGTGCGATCTCGCCCGTTGTAGTCGCCGGTGTCGCCTCGTCTAGAAATTTTAATGCGTAATATCCATCAATATCACTATCCGTACCATCTTTAGCTTTATCGAATTCTAACGGCGCGCGTGAGAAATAATCGGCCACTAGGTTGTTGTTGCCGGATACATACTGAACTACATAGTTGTATGCAGATAATATTATAGCATATCTCTGTAGCCTCAACGCTGTCGTTACCGGTATACCAGTCTTACTATTGAATATCGATACCAAAGGTCTATGGTCTGTCTTTAAAATAAATGGATCCTCGCGGCCGTACAAATATTGATGAAAGCGTTTCACCCCAAATATTATAGCGGTCGCCTCCTTTTGTATCTGGCTATAATTTCGCTCACTTACGCTTAGCGACCTAGACGCATACGCAAGAGGACGCTCGGTACCGTCGGTCCGTTGCGACAACACAGCGCCGAGGCCCGCGGGCCCCGCATCCACCGCCAGCACTAGTTGCGCGCTGGGCTCGAAATGAGCCAACACGCGCTCTGACGCGAGCTCGCGCCGCACTGCTGCGACGCTGCGTCGTTGCCGCTCGCCCCACTCCCACGGTGTATCGCTACGTAATAGCTCGTGAAGAGGACCCATTATGGAAGACGCGTTGGGAATAAAATTCCTATAGTAATTTACTACGCCTAAAAATCTCTTGACCTCCGTAACATTTGTAGGTTCCGGTGCATCGGTTATGGCCTGCACTTTCTCAGGACAAGTTTTTTAATCCTATTTTACTAATCATATAGCCCAAATATTTAACGCTCTCTTTAAAAAAAACACATTTATCTTTCTGCAGGCGTAACCCTGCTTCACTTAGTCTACTTAAAACTGTACTTAGCCTCTCCATATGCGACTTTTGATCCGGCCCTGTAATGCATATATCGTCAAGCCAAATGCTAACTCCGTCTATCCCCGAGAGAAGCGTTTCCATGGACTTCTGAAAAATCGCAGGAGCATTGGCTAGACCGTACACTAATCTAGTGTATTTAAAAAGACCTTTATGCGTATTAATTGTAGTAAACTCTTGAGACCGCTCATCTAGCAAAATTGATTGTATGCGTTTTTTAAATCAATTTTACTATATTTTTCACCCCCTCCAATCCTAGCGAATACCTCTTCAATTCGCGGTAGGGGATACTTTTCCACTATGAGATCCCTATTTAACGTAACGGAGAAATCGCCAGCAATTTTAACTTGGCCGTTATCTTTTAAAACCGGAACTATAGGCGTGGCATATTGTGAGTAATTAACAGGCACTAAAATACCTAATCCAACTAATCGGTTAAGCTCTTTTTCGACTTTGTCCCTTAGGGCAAAGGGTACCGTCCGTGGTTTAAAATATTTTGGAATAAAATTATCTTTTAATTGCAATTGCACCTTAAATTTATTGAAAGTACCCAATTCATCTCGCCATAGTTCTGAAAACTTCCCTAATAATTGACATAATTCTGTGTCGCTATTTACATAATGCATATCGGTAGTAAATGCTAGATTGAATGCGGACATGAAATCCCTGCCTAAGAGGGGTGGACCTCCATTTTGGACAACAAAAAACTTTAGGACCTTCTTTGTGTTATTAAAAATAGCTTCAATATTGAAATATCCCAAGGGAGAAATTTTATGTCCGTTGTACAAGCACATTTTAACATAAGACTTTTGTAACTGATAGTTAGCAAATTTATCTCTGTACAACTTCTCAGAAATAACACAACTACCCGAACCGGAATCGAGTTCCATTTTAAATTTATTATTATCTAATATAAGATCAATTTGAATGGGCTTGTCAGTCACATACCTCAAATTAAAGTTTTGGCATTCCTCACAGGATGAGTCCTGGTCGGTTTCACCTTCTTTGTCCATCTCAGCATGGTAAACACATGTTTTCCTGACTGTATCACAAACTTTTTTCAGGTGACCTTTTTTCCCACATTTTTGACACTTATATCCTTTGTAACGACACTTATCACTTTGATGATTCTTCATCCCGCAAACCGAGCACCGATATGAATCGGCACTCCCAGCACCAAATCGCCGTGTATCTCCGCCACGACCCGATCGGCCTTGGAATTTCGCACGAAATACTGGTTCCTCCTTAACCGTTACTGGCTCACTGGTACTCGGCATATCTTTCGCCTGTTTAGCGCATGCAGCCTGTTCTGCTAATTCGATGGCCCGCGTCAAGGTAAGTGTAGACGGTTTCTGCTCAAACAGTTTATCGCGTTCTGGGCCTGAGCCCAGGCCAAGGACAAAACGATCTCTCAGATTCGTTTCCAGAGCAGCGCCGAAGTCGCAATAGCTTGCCAGACCCCTTAATCGCGCCACCCACTCTCCCAAAGATTCGCCTGGATTTCTGGTCGCTCCATAGAACTTCGCCTTGTCTACAAATGAACACTGTTTCTCCTTAAAATGACCGTCGAGTAATTTCACTAGGTTCGTATAGCTCTGTGTGTTCAACTGCTCCGGGTACGCTAAGTTACGTAGTACGCGGTACGTCTCATCGGTGAGGTGTGTAAGAAGAATTCCAGTCTTCTTTTTGTCATCTTCGACATCATTAATTACCATAAACTGGGTTAATTTCCCTTTGAATATGAACCATTCGGTTACTTTATGGTCAAAAATGCTTATATTTCCGATATAATTCATTTTTATTTTCTTGTGGGTTGACCAACCGCAGTCGCCAGTGAAATGTATGGACGTAATAACACACCGTTTAGCACGAACGCAAGTTTATTACTAACTGATTGGAAACATACAAAAAGGGAGGGTGCACAATTAGAACATGTAGGTAGGCAAATATAAATGTTGACCGCTACCGACGTATATATAGGCGCGTACATATCAAAAGGGCATTGTTTAACGGGGATTAAGTGTCCGTTCACACAGACCGGCTCGGAGAGGACAGCACTTTTTTATCGCGTTTAAAAAAGAGTTTTGGGTCATTGAAATAAGGTTGATTTTTTTATTTCACTTATTTTTTAAATGAGAATGCTCAAGAGCCAACCTATCGTACTCAGTGTATAAAAAATCAACCTTATTTCAATGACCCAAAATTCTTTTTTAAAAGCGATAAAAATGTGCTCTCCTCTCCGAGCCGGTCTGTGTGAACGGACCCTAAGGCAAACAGGCAAACATTCTGCGCTGTTTCAACAAGTTCAAAAAGACTATTTTTATTAATTTTACACTTTCAACATTAAATTAAGTCTACATTGGCAATGACACAGATATCAGCTGTAAAATGTTGTCTTGTCAGCGTCTTTCATAACTTATCTAGGTTGCCACAGAGTAGATAATTGTAATAAGTAGGTAAGCGCTTTACTTGTCAGATATTGGTCCCAGTAGAAGTAGGCCAAGCATGTATCCTATGCTGTGGACTGTGCCGATGAGGGCTCGCTTCCAATCCTGGCAACCCAATTGAAACTGAAAATAAAATTACAAAGTATATTATTATAGGGTCATTTTTTTGGGATTAGGCCCGCCACACGCTCCCACCACTGTTACTCCTGTAAGTCAGGATCGATGGTGTCCAACGATGACGCCAAGGTTTGACCCTCGACAAGTCCCTGGGAAAAGCTAAGTTGTCTTGGAACCCGCACGAATTTAATCAAAAGAAAGGATAGGAGGAGATTATAATTGGGTTATCATACATTATGTATTTTAGTATCTATGTAATATCTAGTATGTATTTTTATTTACTAAACACTCTATCAGACTGAAGGTGTACTTTATCTTGTTCGCGATAGAGACTATAATAGATTATTATTCTAATATGGAGAAGTTGATTAAGGACCGACAAGGCAGTAACAATTATTTAACCTGTTCTCTGGGCCACGAGTCTCTTAAAATCTTGGCCAGGGGATTGCCAATAGATTGCCGACAATAGGTCTACCGTCAAGAATTTACGATTTATAATAAAAAAATCACTAGGATAATATTAGAGATCAGTGATTTCGCAATAAACAATTGTTAAGAGACTCGAGGCCCTGGTCAAATATCTCGCCCACAACCCCCCACGTGTCTCTATCATCTGCCATTTTTGGCCAACCTTTTTGGAGTGTATCAAGGTCGCAATGCAGTATTACACGCACCCGATATTTTATAATTTACATAGCTATCAGCCTACTTACATCGGCAACGAAACTGTAGGGGTCATTGTACACCCACTCGGTACACGCCACGACGCCGCTAGTGTTGAAATTGTCAACTGTACAGGTCCCGTTGACTTCATTCATTGGGTATTTATAACACCTGCCGTCTTTTAGGGTTACATTTGGTAAAGACGTCCCCATTATGGAATTTTCACATTCTGGATATTTGCACCTATAAAAAAATGCTTAAATGCCTCGCATGCCTCGCCCGAGCGCACATGTTATGTGGCTACTTCATTAGGTGGCGTCCATAAATTACGTGAGGCATTTAGGGGGGGGGGGGGGGGGGGTCGAACCAAATCTCACCAAATCTCACGTGGGGTAGAGGGGGGTCTCGGAAAAACTCACGCAAATTTTTTACTGTAAGAAACAGTGTAAAATTGCAAGAAAACTGGGTTAAATTAAGTAAAACATGTTTATATTTTATAACATATTGCTTTTGAAAAATCTTAAATGAGATTAGAGGGGGAGGGAGGGGGTCGAGCAAAATCTCACGACATCTCATCCTTCCTGGTGGTTGAAAAATCTCAAAAATCACCTCACATAAGTTATGGACGCCCCCTTACGTCTATGCATTCACGTCAAAATTGAGTGCTCGGGCGCGGCATGCGCCTGATGAAGATACAGCCTGTACTTGTTTTTGCATTGCGTGATATATCTCTAGAGTACCTACCTATTTTTACGCAAGCCTCTATGTATACACTCAAGTGATTTAATCCACAAAATCATATATCAATGGTTTTAATCTGATGCTCCAACAAACAGACAGACACAACAAAAACAAATGTGTAAATACAAGACACTGAAACAGGAGCTCTATTGCTCTACCTGAATTTCCCCTTTAACTATTATATCAGTATATAGAGTATGAGACTGTCATATTATATACTAGCTTCCGCCCGCGACTTAGTCCGCGAATAATTTAAAAAAAAAGTAGCTTATGTGCTATTCCAGACTATAATCGATCTCTGTGCCAAATTTCATCCAGATCCGTTCAGCCGTTCTGGCGTGATTGAGTAACAAACATTCGTCCATCCATCCATCCATCCATCCATCCATCCATCCATCCATCCATCCATCCATCCATCCATCCATCCATCCATCCATCCATCCATCCATCCATCCATCCATCCATCCATCCATCCATCCATCCATCCATCCATCCATCCATCCATCCATCCATCCATCCATCCATCCATCCATCCATCCATCCATCCATCCATCCATCCATCCATCCATCCATCCATCTAAACTTTCACATTTATAATATTAGTGGGACAATTTTGTAAATAAAATAGGTTCATTATCAACTTACTCGTAATCCACAACGCCAGCAGCAAACACATAGTTCATGCAATACATGGAATTAGACATACACGCAATGATTAGTAGAGGCATCAACCTCAAATAATAAGGACCCAAAGGTCTGAACCTTGACAGAATCTTCTCTAGAACAACATCATTATCATCGTTCACTATCAACACGTCTTCTTTCACTTCTGAATTCATTTTACAAGTTTAATAAACAATTATTTTTCTAATCAATTTCCGTAGTTCACATACAGAGTCTTTAAAAGTAATGATCAGACAATTAAGTCAACTGGAAAGTTTTTGCGAAATTAACATTTTATTAGAGGCATTTGGCTCAACTTGATAAATCTACATAATGTGATTGCACTATCTATTGTAATGAGCATAGAGTTGAATTTAATTAGTTAGTTTTTGTCGACCGTAATACATTATGTTAGTAATTTAATTTGTCGTGAAAGCACATTTTAAGATCGAAGCAACTTAGCATATTTGCTATCTCACGTTGTATGTCAATGTCCACATATGTATGTAATTAGGTAAATGCAAGTTCATTGTTTTATGCATTACGAAATATATTTTTTATTTTAACTACACTGACTCCAATTCAATCAATGCGTATATCCGTGTATGTACCTAGTGAACGTAAAGTCACATTGGTTTTGGTAGATATTTATATCAGGGAACGCTATGAATATATAATTTACTTATTTGGACTTTGGTCATGGAATATCGCGACTTTATACTGGGTTATTTTTCGTCTGACACAACGATCCTCAAAGGTCTGACCGTTTGCCGTGGGACCTCGGTGTCAAAGAACATTTTGACACCGAGGTCCCACGGAAAGCGGTCAGCCATTACGAGACCGTTGCTAATCTATACAGGAATGTACCTAATACATGAGCAAAACAGCAGCTTTTAGTTCATCAACCATAGTTTATTGATTTGGAGCCAAAATAATAAACCTTTCAAATCGAGTTAATATAAATATTCTCGTTGTTTGGCTGCTTGGAGCCAAGTGTTTCTGCCTCCTGGACGGTGTCAGGGAGGACCTCCTCGGCAGTCTCTGGCATCAGCATCACCATGAGGCCAGTGATGAGTGATAGAGATCCAACGAGCAGTGACGGGAGGCCTTTCCAGTATCTTATCTGAAATTAAATGAAAAAAAAGGGAAAAATAAATCACCAGGCATTGTTAAACTTGGACACCATTCATCACCATTGGTCATAGCTGGACATCATTGTCGATCCTGGCTTATATGAATAATAGGGTGGGAGTGTGTGGCGGGCCTAGTCCCATGAAAAAAGACAATATCAACTGTATGATTCCAAACTAGGTATTGCTTGAATTGTTGGATGGCAACCTCCAGTATAGACGAATGTAAGTGGAAATCTCAGTAGGATTCTTCCGGCTCTCTCACTCATCGTACGAAACACAGCCGTAATAGCTACTTTACGCCGACCTTTTGTGAGAGGGTGGTACTGCTCCGGTCGAGCCAGTCCATATATGAGCTACAGTCAAATGGCACTTACAATTTCTTTGATTGACTATAGCTTGTTCGTAGTTTGAAAACAAATAAACTTCAAAAGATTGTTACCAATAATGGAGTTTGTGGTGCCAGAATAGTAGCAGTTCGTCCCAAAGATGAGCACAGTGCATGCATCGTGTTCCGAGTACATGTAGGGAACAGTTCCGAAGTATACAAGTACACCGTGGCATACGATATCGTCGCCATGAACTTCCCAACTAAGAATAGTGCTGTTGAAGTTATTATATACCCTGAAAGATAACACACATATATTCAAGATGTAAATATTACTAGTCCTATTTTTGGGGTCGAGACAGAAAGCGAAATGACCTGAGCACCGAATCCGCTAGCATTTAACCACTGGAAAATCACTGGTCTCTAATATCATTTTCGTGAATTCTTCATTATGTATCGTACATTCGCCATTAGCAGTCCTCTGGTCAGTCCTCTGGTCAGTGGTTTCGAAGTGGTTAATTTTTAAGAGACTCAGGGTCCTGGACAGAGTGATGTGAAAAAAGGAGGACTATGTCCAGGAGTGAGACATCCACATAGCGACAAACACGTAATTTCAAGTTTATGAGTATGAGCATGGACCAATGGCGGCGTCTTCATCAGGCGCATGCCTCGCGCGAGCACTCACTTTTGACGTCGGAACGCATAGACGTAATGTCATAATATGAGTGCTCGGGTGAGGCATGCGCGCCATATGGACACATCTAATTACTAAGGGGACGGGCCCTAAGCAACTCGGCCGAGTGGTCAGCCTAGTACTAACATCGACATAAACCGAAGCGAGTAGTTCAACTATTTACCGGTAGATAGAACAATGAAAATGAAAAAACAATGACCACGTTTTTTTTCATACATATATCTAATAAGGGCACCTCTTTCTTTAGTCTTTACTCTGTGAGTATGACCGACAATGGTTTTCGCTTGAAGGATTAGAACTTACTGCACAGTGCTATTGCTTCGATCATAATATAATCTTAATAGCTATGTATAAAAAAATCATTTTACCTTTGGGCACAAAAGAATGTGCGACACAAAATAATCCAGTTAACATAAAAGAAGTCATCAGTGGTATCCTCCTTTTGAATCTCTTCAAAAGATAAACTAAAGCGAAACTGGCTGGCAACTCCGAGAACGTTGTGAGTCCATAATTAATGTACTTATTCCCTTCCAGTTCCACAGAGTTGATTAACAGAGCATACTTGTTAAACAGTCCCGTTATCCACATGCAGACGCACGAGACGAATCTTAAAAGTAGTTTTTTTGAGGAGAACGTCATTTTTATTAGCTTAATATAATCAGTTTCAGATTCTTCCTTTTTACATTCAATTCTATTAATATCTTCCTCACTTAGATCCAAATGATTTGTTTTTGCAGCTTCTTTAATTATGTTTAGAGCTTCGTCCTTACGTCCTTTGATCAATAGCCATCTTAAACTTTCGTCAAGTAGGAAGATGTATAGCAGGAACAATAAGGAGGGAACGTAAACGGCTCTAAGGAAATTCCTCCAGTACGGGACGGCCCATGCTATGAAAGCCATCAATATTCCCGCTAAAGACATGCTAGCTGTCATTATTGTGATAAACGACACTCGATTCTCTTTTGTTACCATTTCTACACCTGCAGGTTTGAGTCTCATTAATACAAGTAGCTTCAATGCAGTCATCGACCACATAACCAGTAGACGCCTAATACTTTTGATTCGCAATGCAAACTTTTCAGTCAATGAATTGAGGTGCGCAGGCGCGAAGTACTGAATGTGCATTATTCCAGACAAGAACGCGACATATACTAATTGTTACTGGCCAAATATTAGTGGGCTTGGATTTATATTAGATCTGTATTCCTAATGTGGTATCTGAAAACGTTCGCTCTATACTAGGTGTCTACTGAGTAATGAAGTCGATGAATGCAGTGTAAAACAGCACACAGGTTTGCGGGACCCTAGGAATCTCTGCCCGGTGAAGTTGTAAAGGCCACTCGGGCCAACAACGTATAGTCAATTAAAGAAAAATGGGACGTCTACTAATAATCCGTTACAGATATATCTAAACGAAACTCGAGAAACATAATTATATGACAGAAACGCCGCGCCGGGTTGACTGAATTCGGCGCATGATTAATGCAATTCAGTCGATAGGAAACATAGTAAACATTATAATTCAATTCGACTTGACACGTGAAAGCAACACTTACCTAAATTAAAAGTAGTGGAATAAGTATCACCAATCAAAGCCTCAATGAACTCCAGGGATATAAAGACCCAGTAGGATGTGATTAAACTTTTACCAAGTCCTATAACAGCAGCGGTGACACCCATGACGATGATCAAATTTTTTCTGCCCCATCTGAAAGTTTAGAGATCTTTGCAACCACTAATAATATGTTATATAGTTTCTCTTCATTACCTTGCTATTGGTGGTAGAGCGATACTGTAGACCATATGTTCCCAAAGTGGGCGAAAACGCCCCCTTGTGGGCGCTGCAGGCCTCAAGGGGGCGGTAAGAGACCCAGAAAAAATGGGGGCGTTGTGTAGAGTCTACAGTTTCTGGTCTCTTACCGCCCCCCTTTAGGCCTGCAGCGACCACAAGGGGGCGTTATCGCCCACTTTGGGAAAGGATGCTGTAGACAATTGAATGCAGCTCATACATGGGCTGGCTCAAAGTAACTATTACAGCTGCGTCCGATGAAATGGAGAGCCGGAAGTCCAACCCCCCTCCCTCCCCTGCCCTTCATGTGCCAACGTGCGAGCGATGCCTTTGATATTGCAAGCATCTATAGGCTACGGTATCTGCTTAATATCAGGCGGGCCGAACACTTGTTTGCCACCCTCGTAACAAATAAAAAAACTAGGGCCTCTGTTGCCCCTGCGAGGTGTATATGTCCACTTTGGTCCACAAAATATAAAAATTCTCACATAAGGTGCTATGTTGGATCAATGCCTTTAAGGATTGGGCTTAGCCTGATAGCATAATCATACAATATCAATACACCAGCTAGATTAAACTCCTTACATCCCATCTTATATCACATTTCCTATGAAGCAAAGCTTAGAATACTTATTTATGTACAAAAGTATCATACTTATCAGCTAAAGGTCCGAGAATTAAAAGACCTATCATATATCCAAAACTATGGACAGTACCCACTAACGTTCTTTTCCAATCCTGGCATCCCAAATTGAACTGTAACAAAACAAGTGGTAGAGGGAATCTGGCATATTTAATTATCCTCATAAATTAGCAATTTGTCGTTCAATAATTGCAGAGTGAAGGTCAAACCGAAAATTCGTTTAAATTTGAGTTTTCAAGCGACTGTAGCCTAGGGGTGAACAGGTTGGGCTAGCAATCCGAAGGTCCCAGGTTCGATCCCCGGTGGGGCATGCCCCAATCGATGAATTTTCATCTATGTGCATAATTTACAGTTCGCTGACGGTGAGGGAAAACATCGTGAGGAAACCTACCTATCCCTCGGGATTAGGTAATAGTCAGTTCCTGTATACACGGCGACAAGATCCCCACCTGTCACGTTGGGTTCTGACTATCTGGTGAAACGTGGGCTTTGAGTTGGTTAATACCTGAATGGTGGTGGTGGCCACTCAAAGCCTCTGACTACCCCCGAATGGGGATAAAAGTCGTGATGTAACATTTTTCTTTGAGTTTTCAATATTCGGCCATAACATATATGGCTACAGATAAGCCTTCTTCTTCTTCTTCTATCAATATATATTTTTTAATTTTGGGTACGAGCCTTTTTAGTATTAAGTTGTTTTGAAGGTTTGCGCCCGTGAAGTCGCCAAACGGGCCCAATGGAAGACCAGCGCTGGTTCTTGTCAACCAGCACATGCTGAATTGGGTCCGTTTGCGGTGAGCACAATCTGTTAAGTTACTTATTTTCTTTGTTTATTTTTTTGTATTTTTGCTTACCGTAATAAAGTTTTTCTTTCTTTCTTTCTTTGGAACGCAATTGTCATTTTTCAGTATTACGGACAGGACGGTGGTAGAGCCAAGCTGTAGCTAATTAACTGCAGCTCATATACGGGCTGGCTCGACTAGGGTCACCACACTCTCACAGAATATCGGCGTAAAGTAGCTATTATAGCTGCGTTCCGATGAGTCAGAGAGCCGGAAGGCAACCTCCCTTCTATCTCCCTCTATTCGTCTCACCTTCAGTTCGGCAACGTGCGAGGGATGCCTTTGGTATTACCAGCATCTATAGGTTACGGTGAGGCGCGTATTAAGCTTGTTTATATAAGAAATAATATTCCCACCTCACTGACAAAACTTTTGTCATCTTCGTAAACCCATTCGTCGCAGTCCATTACTTTGAACACGTTTAGGTTGTCCAAAGAGCAGTTGTCACTCCTGATGTATGGGTAGCGCTGGCATTTGGAGTGCTGCAGGGTCAGGTTCAGGTCCTGGATGAGGCTGCTGCCTTCACATTGTGGGTACTTACACCTGTTCGGAGCAAATTAACAATAGGCTAATGTATTTTGTTTTAACTCATAACGGAGTTGGTTGATTGTGTAACATTTAATTAATTTAATTTAGGAAATTTCCATAGACAAGAAACCAGGCAGAAATTGAACTCTATAACAATGATCTATAGGTCAGTGGCGCCAACCATGGACCTCACATAGAAAGGACATGGTCTAAGCACCCGGGCCCCAACACTTCACTAAGCCCGTGACGTCATCACAGTAGGCGTGGCTTAAGTCAGTGTGCTGTCGGCGTTCGTCTTGCAAACGTTCGCATCCCAAATATAATTCTACTCGACACTAGATGGCAACCCTTTGTACGTCTCTTTTACCATCCTACACTTAGTGACATCTAGTGCAAAAAGTTTAACTACGTACTAACATTGACATAGAACGAAGCGAGTAATTTTGCTATTGACCGGTAGATAGAAATGGACAAGTAGGCGTTATCTAACACGCCTTCACCCGTGACTTCACCCGTGCAAATTGTCAAGCGTCGTTTCATAGGGTCTACTAAGAACATCTCTTCTGTCTATTATCTCTATGGCGCCAACTGTCCTCGGAGGCGTGTGGCCAGCCTTTGCTTGGTTGTGTGCAGCACTCATAGCACAGCACCACCAACACTTAGGGCCACCGCAGACATGCTACTTTTAGCATCGGCGATCGGCGATTTTGATGCGGCGTCTCGCTCGTTCTCGCTCGAAAAAACGCGACGCATCATCGATACAGTCGCAAAATCGCCGATCGCCGATGCTAAAAGTAGCATGTCTGCGGTAGCCCTTAGCAGCGCCGCGGGCTCTCTTTTACAACTATAACTACCTACTTTATGAAACGAAAAACGACGACATTTATTTTAAGAAACTACAATATGAATTTTTATTTGTAAAGACGACTGAAATCAAAGAAAGTATTTTTTACAGTACGGTACCTGTATGAAGTATGAGAGGCCGCAAATACATAATTAACACTATAAAACGTGCTAGTCGCTGCAGAAAATATCAGGAGTGACATCAATTTCACATAATAAGGGCTGAACAGCCTGAACTTTGACAGCACTATTTCTACATCTAGTTTCTGTTCAGTCATTTTAGAACTTAAGTCACTTTTAATTTAATTCTACATTGACTTCGTTTTCTAGTATTAGGTGGAATAGTTTAAATATTAATGAATCGAATCGAATTTGAATCGATATAGCATGCTAATTGGTATGTAGAGATATCCAAATGTTTCGCTTGTTAGTTTATTTTCGGAGTCTTTGGCCGTATACCGAAACTTAGGGTAAGGTTGCTTAACGCGTACCCCCTAAGAGAATAATGACGCATTTTTACTGTAATTCAAATGAAACAAAATCTTTTACATGGATGGAATCTTTGTTCATCTGCCCATCAACCAGCATTCATAGAAATTCCTTTATCAAAAAACTTATATTAACGTTTTTCATAAAAGTTCCTCCGGTACGACTTAGGGGTCTAGTCGTTTAAGTCGTACCACCTATAGCCTAAGTAGTACCTAGAGTAAGGCGACATAAACTATATAGAAAATATTTAAACAAGGAGATCATGCTAACAAACTACAAATATCAAGACAACATGTTGTTTTTTTTTTGGTTTTATCACAGACTCAAAGTCGGACTAGTTGCTAAGTTACTCATCACATATAGAACAATAAAATTATAATTTCTTAAGTAAAAAAGGTCAAGCGACTGTAGCCTAGGGGTGAACAGGTTGGGCTAGCAATCCGAAGGTCCCAGGTTCGATCCCCGGTGGGGTATGCACCAATGGATGAATTTTCATCTATGTGCATAATTTACAGTTCGCTGACGGTGAGGGAAAACATCGTGAGGAAACCTACCTATCCCTCGGGATTAGGTAATAGTCAGTTCCTGTATACACGGCGACAAGGTTCACCACCTGTCACGTTGGGTTCTAACTATCTGGTGAAACGTGGGCTTTGAGTTGATTAATACCTCCACAATGTGGTGGTGTATGGCCACTCAAGCCTCTGACTACCCCCGAATGGGGATAAAAGTCGTGACGTTACAAAAAGGTCAATAAAGTAAGGTACGACTTAGGAGTTTTCGACAGGTACGACTTAAGCGACCAGATCTTAAAAGTTTTAAACCGATATTACTGATATACCCTAAAAATAATCTATCATTTAGGTATGCCTAAATGATTACCTGAATACGATAAATTAGTGTGATAACACGAAAGAACACAAGGATCATATTCTTTCTCTAAAAAGGTAACAAATGAGTCCAACATTTTAATGAAAACCGTGAATAAAACTGACTTTTTGATTATTCGGCTTATATTTCGGATAAGTCGGCCGGCCTTCATAATGTTTTTGTGCGCTTGCTCCACTAAACACTTCAAGATTACGGTACAAGATTGCGCTTTTTGTAAATAGCGCCCGAAATATTAAGGGGGTACGACTTAGGCGGTGGTACGACTTGAGCAACCTTACCCTACTAGTTTCGTTATTTGCATTTGCCTAAGTTACGTTTTGCATGCATTTGATTATTTAGTTCATTGCACTCTACGTTGATATTTATCTTCGTGCTACCACAAACACGCTACTTTTAGCATCGCACGCTTTTTAGAAGCTAAATGCAGCGACCAGTCGCAAAATCGCGATACAGTCGCAAAATCGCCGATCGGCGGATGGCCCTAAGTTCATTCAAATGGAAGAGGAATTTTAGAATGTCTTGCCATATTCTACTACAAGACATTTTCATTTCTTCCTGACTATATATATATATATATATATTTCTTTATAGGACTGCGGTGGCTAAAAAGCGTACGGCCCGCCTGATGTTAAGCAGTTACCGCAGCCTATAGATGCTTACAATACCAAAGGTATTGCTCGCACATTGCCGACCTGAAGGGGAGTGGGATGGAGGGAGGGGGAGGGGGGGGGGTGGGCTCACGGCTCTCTCACTCATCGTTCGAAACGCAGCTGTAAAAGCTGCTTTACGCCGATCTTCTGTGAGAGGGTGGTTCTACCCCGGTCGAGCCAGCCCGTTTATGATATTGAGTCATTGCTAGGTATAGACCTCTACTCCTTCACACCATTAGTTATAGTCCGTTCCGCACTATCTGGTGAAACAAATTCATCGCAATCATCAAATAAGATACAGTACAACAGACAAGATACCCGTCTAATTTATGAAATGTATAGAAAAATGGATAATGCAAAAATGGACAAGCGTTAAACATCATTATTACGGTAATTTGCTCATGTGCATGCATCTTCGAGATGTACAACAATCAACATATGAATATCTCTCGCTGTTTCAATATCTATGGATCGTTCGTTAACAATTGAACATTCTTCAGGTATCTTTACTATATATTTTTAAAGTCAGAACAATTTCCCTTCTCCTGATCGAGGTTACTTAGTAGCTGGCTGGTGTGCTTGGCGAAATTTTATATAGTGATACTGCAATGAAATTTCAAAGGTCCATCCGTGGTTGCACCTTGCGTCCTCTCAATTCCAAGGCTTTAAACCATAGATTAATTTTAGTTTCCGCGGCGCTCCAACTAGATGGAGCATGCGCACTAATAAAATGCGGCAACTGCTAATGCTGAAATTTTTGAGTACTTCAGTACATCTGACAGCAACCATTGTATGAAACTGACAGGCCGCGTCGAAAATAAGTTGCCTCATTTCTGGAAATGATTTTTCTTAGTAGGGCGGTATCTAGTAAATCTATGCTTTAAACCATCGACCATGACCAGCGGACGCCTAATGTGTGTGTGTGTAACGTCACGACTTTTATCCCCATTCGGGGGTAGTCAGAGGCTTGAATGGCCACCACCACATTGTGGAAGTATGAAGTCAACTCAAAGCCCACGTTTCACCAGATAGTCAGAACCCAACGTGACTGGTGAACCTTGTCGCCGTGTATACAGGAACTGAATATTACCTAATCCCGAGGGATAGGTAGGTTAACTCACGATGTTTTCCCTCACTGTCAGCGAACTATAAATACTGCGGACGCCTAATACCTATTAATTCACAATGCAAACGTTTCAGTCAACAAACTGAGGTGTGCGGGCGCGTATTACTGAATGCTCTTTGATCCGAACGAGGTCAAAACAAATCCAGACACACACGCATACAGACACAGATTATTATTAATAATAATAATATCCTGGGACATTTTTGTACACACGGTTACCTGATCCCAAACTAAGCAGAGCTTGTACTATGGAAACCAGATAACTGATATTACTACATATACTACTTTTTTATTTGTGAATACATACTTAATATACATCACCCAGACTCCGGACATACAGACATGTTCATGCACACAAATGCATGTCCGGGTAGGAATCGAACCTACAACCTGCAGCGTGAAAGGCGCCTCCGCGCCAACCACGCTAACGGGCCCGTCAAGATTAATCGTAACTGGCCTAAAATTTGTGGGCGTAGATTTATATTAGATCTGTTATCTTAATGTGGTATCTGAAAACGTTGGCCCTGTAATAGGTGGCTACTGGATAGAAGTCGATGCTTTAAACTTACTAACCACTCTCCCGTTATTAAACCTTATTACGCAATTAGAAATTCCAATTACACAACTTTGCAAAGTTCGTTATGAGTAAAGTTGCAGCGGTTGAATAGTTCTTGACATCTAACACAAACACGGACGGCCATCGAGACGGTTTGCATTACACTTGCGAACTTCGCTTTGTTATAATTGACTCGGTCAGTTAGACCTAGTGGTTAATGGAAGATTAACCTACCACAGTGCGTTCCTTCCACTCGACACCACCAAAACGACACCATCGGTGGTGTCGTTTGGAATCTCTAGTCCATACGACACCACCCTAGTGATGTCCGGAAACGCGTATTTTTGACAAACAGCTCCCAGTTCATTAAAATAAATAAATAAATATCAGACAACATCACATACATTGATCCGACCCCAAAGTTATTATTTCATGTTATCTATAGTTAAACGATAATTAATAAAACAGAGTTTATGAAATAAATATAAACTAAACTAACTAAACTAACAGATAAATATAAACTTTATCAAATGACATACCTCATTAATGAAACTGCTTGAACTTAATTGGAGTTTTCATATCAACAACTTTGTATGTAGGTAACCTCACTAATAGTCGGTGGTGTCGTATGGACTAGAGATTCCATACGACACCACCGGTGGTGTCGTTTTGGTGGTGTCGAGTGGAAGGAATGCCACAGTGGTGGTAAAACCCTAGTGACGACATTACCACAATAAATTAACACACGATCGCTACTAATCAATTACAATACATTAAAATGACCAAATTACATCAAAATTCCTAATTTATATTTTCAAATATCCTTTATAATCCTGTACTGTCGTTATGTCGTTACCACTCTGGATATGACTAGGTTGGCAGTAGCATGCTAACCTGCCAGAAGATTGTTTAATAAATATCTACGTGTAAACTTTCCTTGCGCGTTTTAGCCTTACATAGAGAATCGTTAATTGTATTGAGCGTTGTGCTTAGCGCCATCTGCCAGAGCGTGTGGTAGTTTATGTAGCTAGTATGTTGAAGTACACTCAAAAAGTATATGATCACTAGTAAAGTCTTAAATATATGTATTTGTTCTGAAGAATAGACATTTACGAGTAATTCCTATCTCTCAATTCCTAACATATTGATAGTAAAACGTAAGAAATACGTTTCCAATGTTTTCGCGTCACTATAAAACGTTATGTATCCTTATTTTAGAGAATAGACGCGTTAAATATACAAAAGGAACGATATAAAGTGATATAGCGCTCTATTCGGGGTTTATGGGTGCCCTCGTAAAAGCGTTATGGCTTCAGGTACAAGAGATGCTTAGGCCCCCGTGTCAATAAAACAGGTGAATATATTTTTTTATTTGATCGTCGCTTCATATTTACGCTTTATTGTTTTAAATAAAGGTGTTACGGCGTCTTTCGTTATTTTAAGGCTGTGTTTGTTGTAGGTGTGTGTGACGTTTGCCCTGGTGCGTTCCATCTGGAGATCCCGGAGCCCTTCCGACGAGCTGAAGGTGGCCACCGGGAAAGTTTTAGTGGGTAAGTATCCCACATGCCCCAGATCTCTCCCATAAGAGGTCTGGGTATCTTTCGGAGATTCCCTCCCCGTCAAAAAAAGGTATTTAAATTGTTACTTTATATATTTTATCGGCTACAACCTGGCCCAACCTGGCTGGATTTAAGGCGAAGGCTAGACGTAAAGTATTTACTGTGGTCCGTCATTATTTTTCAAATACCTTGGTCCAAACTGATCGTGTAGGCTAGTGTACTGATGGATGACAGTATTTGCCTGGAATTTCAATTCCAAAATGACAGTTTGGCATTCCACGTCGCGAAAGCAATAGAGTGGACATGTCTTCTGAGATTGCGGATTAAACCAAGCGCTAAGGTAATATCCATACCAAGCTTTCGTGTTTCATTTGACGTCTGGACTGTACGAACTAGGTCACAATACTGACGGAATAAATACTGAACGTGTAGCCTGCGTCGATGGAATGACATCCATCATTATGTACCATACTGACGGACCACAGTATATACTTTACGTCTAGCCTTCGCCTAAGTTGCGAGAAAAATCCATCCCGTATAACTAGACGTTATAGTTCTATAGCTCCAACTTAATACAAAGTACCTAAGACAATCCGATAAAAAGCCGGGAGCAATTCTATTCCCGATACAAGCCGCTTTATTCTCGCGTCGAAGATGAGCGCGGCGAAGGGCGCAATATCGGCTATGACGCGGCTGCCTCTATGCTATATGGTATGGTTACAACCAACTAATGGTTTTCGAAACTTTATCACTTAAAGTTGATATTATTACTGTCGTCATTTCAGCCGAAAGATGCCACGACCTGTGCAGTCCTGTGTCCTGTCCCGCGTCTAACGGTTTCCCGCGACCTTCACTATGTCGTCGGTCCACCCCTTGGAGTCTATCCAAGCCGCGTTGTAAGGTACATGGTCGCCATTCCAGAACCTCTTGCCTATCAGCCTACGCATCTTGGGGCTATTAAGAGAAAATGTAAAAATATCATAGAATCTTGGACCCACATAATACCTATATCAGAGTTATAATCCATTAAGTAAAAGTGAGGTTGCGTAACCACCTGTCCTTTCAGCTTAGAAAAAATAAGATAAGAAGTTACAGGTTGTGGAACATGTTGTTGGAAAATCAGTGACATCATGCTAAACTCATAATTGTAAGGGATGTATCAAAGACACAATGGCCATAGGTATCTAAATTTCCTAAAATGGTCCTCGAATTGCCCTTTTCATTTTAGTTTGTTTACGAACAGAATTAGAAGCATTGTGTAGTAACGATATGATACGTTGGTTTTTGTCACAATTTAGGGCGTGAATTCGAGTTTCAACCCAGGTTACAATGGTAGGGCCAACGATAACTGTACAGGAAATAAGGGCTCGCTAGGGGCCCGATACTGGCTCGGAAAACATTCGGCCTGATTGGCTCGGCGGGCTCAACCGCAAGTGGAGATGTGTGACCGACGAACGGTCGGCTTTTTAGAAAAGGGCGAAATTTGATTGGTACTATATTGGTCAGTTAGGTTTGATAGAAATAAGAACACTGATTTTCGTCCTAGGCACAGAAACACCACGTTTGAGCCGAGCACTATGTAAAAATGTGTAACGTCACGACTTTTATCCCCATTCGGGGGTGGTCAGAGGCTTGAGTGGCCATACACCACCAAATTGTGGAGGTATTAACCAACTCAAAGCCCACGTTTCACCAGATAGTCAGGACCCAACGTGACAGGTGGTGAACCTTGTCGCCGTGTATACAGGAACTGACTATTACCTAATCCCGAGGGATAGGTAGGTTTCCTCACGATGTTTTCCCTCACCGTCAGCGAACTGTAAATTATGCACGTAGATGAAAATTCATCCATTGGTGCATGCCCCACCGGGGATCGAACCTGGGACCTTTTGATTGCTAGCCCAACCTGTTCACCCCTAGGCTACAGTCGCTTATGTCCGAGCCGAGCACTATGTTATGGCATTATGTCTATGCGTTGCGACGTCATAACAGAGTGCTCAGGCGCGGGTGGCGCCTGATGTAGTCGCAGCCACTAACTCGTAGAGTACTTGCTTATTACTTTAATTTGGTCGGACCAGCGGGTAGGAGACCCTTGGTCTTATCCCCCCTAACATCCCTACTAAAACTATTTTGTCCAGATTATCTAGTTGTCTCCGGATGTTTTTTTTTTATAGGACTGCGGTGGCAAAAAAGCGTACGGCCCGCCTGATGTTAAGCAGTAACCGTAGCCTATAGATGCTTACAATACCAAAAGCATTGCTCGCACATTGCCGACCTGAAGGGGAGTGGGATGGAGGGAGGGGGAGCGGGGGTAGGCTTACGGCTCTCTCACTCATCGTACGAAACGCAGCTGTGCTAGCTGCTTTACGCCGATCTTCTGTGAGAGGGTGGTGCTACCCCGGTCGAGCCAGCCCGTTTATGAGCTGCAGTCAATTGGCTACAGCTTGGCTCTACCACCTCGAGAAAGTAGCTGCAGATTCATTGCTACCAGATTGTGGATAGTCTGATTCTGATTTGGAACTTTATCTCTTCTTATTTAAGTGTCCGAAGACCCTTGTCCGTGTAGCTGATGGAACTCTCTCCATCTTTCCCTATCTAGGGTATTCTCTTTTATCTCCTTGCTATAATACCGACCTTTACTAATATTTCCATAAGAGCTGCATAAGAGCTATACAGCTGCGTTTCGTACGAGGAGTGAGAGAGCCGAAAGCCCACCCCCCCTCCTCCTCCCTCCATCCCACTCCCCTTCAGGTCGGCAATGTGCAAGCAATGCCTTTGGTATTGTAAGCATCTATAGGCTACGGTTACTGCTTAACATCAGGCGGGCCGTACGCTTTTTTGCCACCGCAGTCCTATAAAAAAAAAAGAACCATAATACACCGGGACGCCAGGCGACGTCGCCAGCCTCTGTAGCCAACTAATTCGTATTGAAATGTATGACAGGTATGGCGACGGACTGGCCACGTCGCCAGTAGATTGCCAGGTGTGTTATCTGTCATCATTTAAATAAAAATTGTTTGGCTACGGTGGCTGGCGACGTCGCCTGGCGTCCCGTTGTGTTATGGCCATAAATCCAACTTTATTTACATCTCTATTTACATCCAACAAAAAGACGTCAAATAGCTCGCATAACAGTCCCATCTATCGGATCACTAATCTGCAGATTGGATCACGTTCAGGCTAATGATCACTTAATTGGATGGCTCATTGCGGCTCTAATTGCTGTCGTCGTTAAACCGTTTCGTTTGTGATGCAAGACCGCGAATGCGTAATGTTTGCAGCTATTAGGGGCCCCGCAGACTTGCTACTTTTAGCATCGGCGATCGGCGATTTTGATGCTGCGTCTAGCTCGTTCGCGCTCGAAGAAACGCGACGCAGCATCAAAACAATTGCAAAATCGCCGGTCGCCGATGCTAAAAGTAGCAAGTCTGCGGAGGCCCTTAGGACGGGATATTGGGACAAATAGAATGGATAAGGATAAGTGGGCTAACATTTCAACCGAGTAGGTTCCGGAATGTAGGAAATGGCACCGTGGTAAGTCTAGGAACGATGGTGTGAAGATGCTGATGCCTTTGACAAGGACTCTTTAAGAACAGAGATCAATGCAGGCGAATGGGAGAAATCCGAGAAATATTTTTGCTCAGCTAGGCTATTCTGTAACGTCATACTCACTTCGCACGCGTGAATTTTCTAGTGAAATGTCAAATCCTAAACCTATCTATCCCTCGGGATCAGGTAATAGTCAGTTCCTGTATACACGGCGACAAGGTTCACCACCTGTCACGTTGGGTTCTGACTATCTGGTGAAACGTGGGCTTTGAGTTGGTTAATACCTCCACAATGTGGTGGTGTATGGCCACTCAAGCCTTTGACTACCCCCGAATGGGGATAAAAGTCGTGACGTTACATATTTTTTTTACAATGTCAAATTTCAATACAAAATTGGCATATCACCTGCAAATTCACGCGTGCGAAGTTAGTTTATCGTTACAGAATAGCCTAGCCAGAATATTTCAGAAGAGGGATGAAATGGAAGAAAGAATTGGCGTTATCATTAATTTCGACGGTGATTCTGTAAAAGTGTATTCTGCTTTATACAATTAATAATAATAATAATAATAACCTGGGACATTTTTGTACACACGGTTACCTGATCCCAAACTAAGCAGAGCTTGTACTATGGAAACCAGATAACTGATATTACTACATATACTACTTTTTTATTTGTAAATACATACTTAATATACATATACACCCAGACTCCGGACATACAGACATGTTCATGCACACAAATGCATGTCTCGGGTAGGAATCGAACCTACGACCTGCAGCGTGAAAGGCGCCTCCGCGCCAACCACGCTAACGGGCCCGTCAGCCCAATTGAGATGTATGTGCCTGCAAATATTTTAATCCTCCACATAATACATGACTAGTTATTGCATCCAGTGCGCGCCCTCGGCGGGTGATTCTTGCGCGAAGCGCACCGACCCTGCGCCTCTCACTCTCGCCACTTGCACTCCACTTGCTGCAAATTTATACATTTTAACCCTGCCCCAACTCTGCCCCAATTGTGATTTTATTTCACCGCAGCCGGCGCCCTGCGAACCCTGCATTCGATGGGTTTTGAATCAAAGCACTTGTTATGGGTTTTATATTTTGTTTGGTTTATTAAGGTATTTATTGCCGTTGACTCTTCGGGGTTAGCGAGTTATACTTAACTATTATTTTAAAGTTTAGCTATAGATACGAATTCAACTTACATTGGTATACAAAATAACATTATTAAAATAAAACATTTTCTTCTTATCGTTGAGGTATTTTGCGATTCCTAGACACAAATGTGTCGTAAATAAATAAATCTAAAATTATAATAATAATAATAATTTTGCCCTTTTAACGTCCCACTGCTGGGCACGGGCCTCCCCTCAATGCGAGGGGGATTCAGGCCATAATCCACTACGCTGGCCCAGTGCGGGTTGGTGGATTTCACATGTCTAAAGACATGCAGGTTTCCTCCGAATAAATCTAATTCTGGTTTTTAAAAAGCATGCCATAGGTGAACAAATTTAATTCTTGAAATCCGTTTCCGAGAAGATTGTCGGTACTCAGTTAATACTTGACACTGAAACAACAAAACGTGATTGTGTGCAGACCGTGTGAATCGGCGCTTGCCAAGTAACGAACCTCGAATTGCGAGCCACTATTACGGAAGTAACATGAGATTGGTCTTGGATTTCCAGCATCATATAGGAATATTATTTAGAAGATGAAGTAGTTTTAATAAACATGAACACAGAGAATATGTTATGTTACCTACCACAGACATGGAGAGGCTAGACAACGCGACCAAGCGTGCAAAGAAGTATGCGCGTTTACGCAAACTTGACGCGCATATTACTTTTGTTTTCTCATTCCTCTGTCATCGAATCGATTTTATTATCGATTTATTCGTCATTCTGTTAGCTCACTGACGCTTAGCGATTGAAACGATTCTGTTTACGTTGAGCAAATCACTAAATAGCTGTGGTGAGGTCATCTTAAGATGGCACGCTTGGTTTCATACTATCCAATGAACTTGCGTTGTCTAGCCTCTCCATATCAGTGTTACCTATTATCGAGCCTACTATCGAACAAAGTTTATGCTTAAGCGGTGTTCTCACGAAGTGAGTTTAGTTGACTAACCCATAGATTAATTTTAGTTTCCGCGGCGCTCCAACTAGATGGAGCATGCGCACTAATAAAATGCGGCAACTGATAATGCTCAAATTTTTGAGTACTTTAGTACATCTGACAGCAACCATTGTATGAAACTGACAGGCCGCGTCGAAAATAAGTTGCCTCATTTCTGGAAATGATTTTTCTTAGTAGGGCGGTATCTAGTAAATCTATGGACTAACCTCATTCTTGTAGAAAACTACGAATATCTAATGACACACTGTAACCTATAGTCTGACCGCTACCATTGTGCCACTCCTTAGCTATGCGCGGGGAGGTGGGGATTGGGCAACTATGGTCTGATTTTTAATTAGACGAAGTAAACTGACAGGTGCTAATGTCACTTTTCAATATAAATAGAACAAATAAGGTTCAAATTCATAGAACAGTGACATTTTTAGCTGTCAGATTGCGTCGTCTAATTAAAAATCAGACTATAGGTATGCGCGGGGAATGCGCGGGGAGGTGGGGAGTGGAGTCGCACCCCCCGACTCGCCGCTCGCTTACCTAAGGCGTGGTACAGCGGTAGCGGTCAGACTATAGTTCTCATGGAACCCACAAGGCGAGAGCATAGAGAGCATCCCAAATGTTTGGTGGTCTTCTATAGCTTGTGTTGCAATCTATAGCCCCCCCATTGATAATTGTAATGTGATTTATTAGGGCGAAATGATTCGTTGACACAAAACCGTTTTCTTCATATTGCTGTCTCATGTCAGTTTAATGAGCAGGGGGCTTACCACGAACTCTTATTGCGATTCAATTACAGGAACGTTTTAACGATTCATTGTCTTTTTGTGCAATGACGTACCTTATTGTCATGACAATAAGAAACGTCATTGCACAAATGGCCGCTGAAACGTTAAAACAAAACTGCTATAAGAGGTGGTGGTAAGCCCCCAGCATTGAGAATATATCAGCGACCAGAATTGTGGTGTCGATGATCTATGAGTTTGCCTTCTTCACCATGTCTTCTGATCCAGAATCTTACACCATTCCTTGTTATATTAAGACGACGCGATATCACGCTGATATTGTATCCAGCGTCATGATCGGCAATAGTTACTTTTCTTCAACACTTAAAGGTCTCGGCATTATAAAATATCAAGAATAGATTATGTGTTTGACCGCGACTGTAGCCTAGGGGCGAACAGGTTGGGCTAGCAATCAGAAGGTCCCAGGTTCGATCCCCGGTGGGGCATGCACCAATGGACGAATTTTCATCTATGTGCATAATTTACAATTCGCTTACGGTGAGGGAAAACATCGTCAGGAAACCTACCTAACCCTCGGGATTATGTAATAGTCAGTTCCTGTATACACGGCGACAAGGTTCACCACCTGTCACGTTGGGTTCTGACTATCTGGTGAAACGTGGGCTTTGAGTTGGCTTAATACCTCCACAATGTGGTGGTATATGGCCACTCAAGCCTCTGACTACCCCCGAATGGGGATAATAGTCGTGACGTATATGTTATGTATGTGTTTGTGAAATATTGTAAAATAGCGCAATGATGACATTGACAGACACTGGGAATAACAATAGTTTTAATAAACATAAAAACCAAAGAGGATATAATTACTACGTATATCAAAAATATTAATGGCAGGTGAAACCATTAGACAAGTTAAAAAAACCAAACAACTTTATTCTGAGTAAATTTAAACTTTGTTGTCGAACAGTTAGAACATAATTTTCTATGCAACTGTCTGTTCTATGACTTAGTTTTAAAACGTAATATGTGCTCGCAACACGTTAAATGAATCAATTTGAAAACTGGTTAACCTTTTGATTCCTCGACTGTACAACTAGGAATAAAATAAAGTATTTAAAACATAAAAATATAAAAGAGAATGAAATCCATTTTTTTTTTTTTATGAGTATTATGCCATTATGTGTGTGTCTGTGTGTGTATGTCTGTGTGTGTGCCTGTGTGTGTGTTTCTGTGTGTGTGTCTGTGTGTGTGTGTGTCTGTATGTGTGTGTCTGTGTGTGTGCGTCTGTGTGTGTGCCTGTGTGTGTGTGTGTCTGTGTGTGTGTCCGTGTCCGTGTCCGTGTCCGTTGTCGTGTCCGTGTCCGTGTCCGTGTCCGTGTCCGTGTCCGTGTCCGTGTCTGTGTCTGTACCTGTGTCTGTAAAGTAAAGGGTGTGTGTGGGGTATCTTTTATTTTTCCTAAGCAAAACCATTAAAACAGCACTTTGTGCTCGGGTCTATCTCAAGCATAGCGGTTATACCGGCACCGCCCCATGAGTTAATACAGTACCAGATTATGGATTCACAGAAGGCTGTGTAAACTGAATGTGAGGTTTGAGGATCTGCAAACATTACGAATGTGATGCATTACATGTGTCAATATTTTTATTTTTTTTATTTTTTTATTATTTTCTGATTTTATTGGCATAAGTTGATATGTGTTTTGGAGGATAGATGTTCATCAATCAGTACACCTAAGTATTTTATTGTTTTTACCCGTTCAATGGTACAACAGTTGCAGATTCTTGTATCATTATATTATTACATAATATTTTAGAACAAGTTTCTTAAAAATACGTTCTAAAATGTAGGGTTGCGTAGCCATTAAAAATGTAATGTAATGTAATGTAACGTCACGACTTTTATCCCCGTTCGGGGGTAGTCAGAGGCTTTGAGTGGTCATACACCACCACATTGTGGAGGTATTAACCAACTGAAAGCCCACTTTTCACTAGATAGTCTGAACCCAACGTGACAGGTGGTGAACCGTGTCGCCGTGTATACAGGAACTAACTATTACCGAATCCCGAGGGATAGGTAGGTTTCCTCACGATGTTTTCCCTCACCGTCAGCGAACTGTAAATTATGCACATAGATGAAAATTCATCCATTGGTGCATGCCCCACCGGGAATCGAACCTGGGACCTTCTGATTCGTAGCCATTAAACGCAAAGAAATCTCATAACACCTTTGTAGCGGTAACATAAAAATAAAAGACGAATGAATTGGCTGACGAATGAACGAATGAATGAATTGGATGAATTTTGGATAGACGGAATGACAAGCCAACAGACAGGAAGGCGGACAGCCGGTCGTACATGACCAAAACTGGGTTCCTTAAGACCGTTCCATCAGTGGCATGGAGCGCCGAATTTTTGTGAGTGAAAATGTTTTTTAACCTTATACACCGTGCTTATGTCCATTTGTTTTAACTTCGACATAGTGCTTGGAACATTATCATAAACTCATCCCTTAAATCGTTTTACGATATTTGAAAAAATAAAAAAAAAACGGTATCCCATACAAAATAATTAAATATTTAATTGATGGCTATTGTAAAAGGTCCTTATTAAATTAGTATTGTCAATTTGACGTGACACATGCGAGAAAAGTAAAAACAACATCAAAACGAACTCATTTTTTAAACCTTGTCGTACATAAGGAACATTGAAAACTCTTTACTTACGAACAAGACGAAAATAGTATTTGATTATGAAGTAAGAAGATTTTACACTGGCTTAACTTAGATTAGTGATTCTATATAGATTTTAAATAATTTGAAAACGGTACGAGTTAGACACGTAGCTTCTTTGAGAAATTAACTCAATAAGACGTAAGGAATTTACACTTAAAGTTAAAGCAAATGAACATGATCACGGTGTATACATAACCTTAACACTCAAATTTTGCAAGGAGCTTGAGCATGCTGCAGTAAGCTCAAGCTCCCTACTTAATAATCCTTTGTCGTGCCGTACCGTTTGGTGAGCGCCTGCCTTTAGTTTGACTACGGAACTGTAAAATTACCCCTACAGATATTTAGGCACTCCCCACTAGTGTTCAGTACGGAACTCTCGTAGAACCCAACTCAAACTTGACCGTTCTTTTTTTTTACGTCTCGCTTTCGCATATCATTATTGATGTCTATTAATACGACCGCTATGCAAAGTATTGTTCTTAAAGTGACGAAAATGTCGTTCAGGACACAACAAGTGTTTCTAGTACTTATTTTGTGCCGACTTGTGATTGGTTTAATGAGAGAGCATCCTATAGTTAAAACTGATGTTGGATTAATACGTGGTCTTCGGGCGACTGATGGTAATTATTCTATGTACATGGGGATTCCGTATGCTGTGGTCGATGAAGATAATCCTTTCGGGGTATGTATTTAGGATAACATATCACTGGATAAGTACTCAATTGTTACATAAATTTTAAGGCCGCGTCAGGATAAGAAAATTAGTATTTGTGTTAAGATACATGAATTATCAGAAGTGTCGGTAAATAAATTCAAGAATGAAGTTAATTCACATACAATATTGCAAGATAAGGACATTAATGACGTATCTGAAAGAATTTAAATATTATGTGGATGGTAATCGCTCATCGGTTTGATAAATCGGATATCGCACGCAAAAAATAAAAGCGGAAAGTGATCGAGCGTTCGACCGCTTTCGTACATTTCACATAATATCGCATGCCTTGAGGATGTACCAAGAGATGTAAGTACCTATTACAATTTGATATCAGAAGGGCTAGACGAGTGGCTGACGTCTACAAGCGTTTGTTCAAATCGCTTCATGTATGGAAATGACATAAGTCACATGATCTACATAGCAACTTGTTGTTGATCTACATAGCGACGTTTGACATTTCCATACATCGTGAAGTCTATTCTTCGATTAGCGTTCATGCCATTTGTCTAGCGATATCGCCACACCGTGCGATATTGTCACTATTTTCAGTAAACATAATGATGCTACTATTAATGATTTTCTTCGGTCGCATTGTTTATGCGATATCTGAAGGATAGCTTCAGATGCAATTCTGTATCGCATCGTGTCACGGGTCAATACGCAAATACTTTAAGTATCAATTATTATTAATTTGTAAGTTCACAGCCCATTTCTGACTTATTTAAACTAATGCAAACTTGGTTCTAGGAATCAACTCCACACTCAAACTTTAACGAGACGTTCGAAGCTTATGATGACTCAGCAATGTGTCCCCAAATATTTAACGGCAAAAGCCTCGGCTCCATTGACTGCTTACAGTTGAACGTCTATGCGCCTTCCACCGCTAATACCAACAACCGGCTCCCCGTTATGGTATATATCCACGGTGGAGGCTTCTACTTGTATTTTGCGGGACGATATGGCCCTACATACTTACTACGACATGAGGTCATCCTTGTAACATTGAACTACCGACTAGGACCATACGGTTTCATGTGTACAGATACACCAGAAGTTAGTGGAAATCAAGGTCTGAGAGATCAACTGATAGCTCTACGGTGGGTAAAGAACAATATAGAAGCATTCGGTGGCGATGCTAATAAAATAACGCTGTTTGGACAGAGTGCAGGTGGTTTTTCAGTACATCTGCACTTGATGTCACCTAGAGAGATATTGTATAATAAAATCATAATACAAAGCGGGTTTCGTGCAGTAGCACCAGACGTTATTGGCAGCCCTGACAATTCTGGTCCACTGAAACTAGCTCAATATCTGGGTGCTGAAACTAGTGATGTACATGAAGCACTCTCATTTTTGGCAAATAGTGATACAAATTCAGTCGTTGACGCGGTAAAAAATCTCTCTCTTGTATTTGCTCCATGCAAAGAATTGGAGTTGGATGGAGTAGATCCATTTATCACACAACACTATTTTGATGCGGAAGCTTCTAAAGTTAAAGATATACCCGTCCTGATTGGATTTAACGAACAAGAAATGGCATTGAAACATGTCGAGAGTGCGGATTACTCCGAAAGTTTGGCTTTAATTTCAAGATATTTAAACCAAGCGTTTGACATGGATAATGGGACGTTAGAAGATATAAAAACGATAATTGGACATTTTTACTTTGGCGACAATGGCAGTGATGTGAATTTAACGTTGGAAGCAACGAACTTTGATTCAGATTTCACCTACAATCATCCTATTCAGGCAGCTATAGCAAAATATTTGAAAAGTGGTCCAGAGAATATTTTCTACTACATGTTTTCTTACAATAGTGATTTAAATAGCCTGCCATATACTGTGTCGCATTCTGATGAACTAAAATACTTATTTTATATGAGTCCTGGAGCTGAAAAGCGAACACTAGAAGATAGAATTACCACCGATCGGATGACCGCAATGTGGACGAATTTTGCTAAATACAGGTATGAGAACAAATATCAGGTGAATAATTATAGTGTACAAATTTTTAATTAATGTTTTGATTTCAGTGATCCCACACCTAACAAAACTGCTCTTCTCCGAGTGAAATGGTTACCTCTTACAAAAGAATCCTTTTATTATCTCAAGATTGACAAAGAACTAAATCTTGGCAGAAGACCTCTGCACAAGAGAATGGCCTTCTGGGATATGTTCGACAAACTTATCCCGAAAATTGCAAAAATAAAATAAAAAAATTACAGCGGATCTGCGTTTATATAGATTTTTTTAATCTCGCCAGACTTACACACCAACTGTATGGTCCAGACCAGGACAAATTACGAAAAGGTCATGTCCAAAATTCGCCTCTGGCAGGAATCGAACCCGCAACCAACCGATGCAGCAAGCGCAGCGGCCATCACTTAAGCCACTGCGACAAGCGGTCGTCAAATAGAGACTAATTAACCAAAACTCAAAAGCGTGCGCCTAAAATCCGCAAAATTAGTTATGCACATCAGTGTGTCCAATCCACAGAGTAAAGACTAAAGAAAGAGGTGCCCTTATTAGATATATGTATGAAAAAAAAACGTGGTCATTGTTTTTTCATTTTCATTGTTCTATCTACCGGTAAATAGTTGAACTACTCGTTTCGTTTTATGTCGATGTTAGTACTAGGCAGACCACTCGGCCGAGTTGCTTAGGGCCAGTCCCCTTAGTAATTGGTACATGGTCCAATCAATTGTTTTACATCTTCTTGGTAAAGTTCTTGAGATATTACTTTATTCAAGATCGACTTATACATATAGCATAGTATGGTGTTATTAGTAAAGATGCTGAAAATATTAAAGGAGTAGCTTAATAAGAAATACAAAACAAAATAATATAGTCATTAAAGTAATAAATAGCAGCAACCACAATAATCGCTGGAAAATCTTAAAGTATTTTATTACTTAATAGTTTGTTGATAAATTTGTTTTATTAATAATTAACATTAGTAAGTGGATGCGTCGGAAGAGGGCGCCCAAGGAGAACTTTTCACGGCCAAATCAAAGGTCTCGTCCAGAAAGGTTAAGTCCGTAGCACCCTCAACCGACGGGAGTGCATGAGAAGATGTATGAATGTGGATGAAGCAAAAGAGGTGTGTCAGAAACGTAGCACGTGGCAATCAATAGTCTCTGCCTAACCCCTTGAGATACAGGCGTGAGTATATGTATGTATGTAATAATTAATATTTTGCTGATTTTATCATCTACTGTGACACAATGCTCGTGTTTATTATCTTTCATCGATATTGATATAATTTTATGCTTTGTTATGATAGCATGTTTATATTAATTATAGAGTCGAATCATGTTGCATGTGCTTGGTTTTCTTATAACATTTTTATTTCAAAATGTAATAAGTGTGGATCCTTTAGTTCATACTAATGTCGGGCTTATTCGTGGTGTCTGGGCGATCGATGGCAATTATTCTATGTTTATGGGAATACCGTATGCTATAGTGAATGAAGACAATCCTTTTGGGGTAAGTAAGTTATTTGATTTCAAGTAACATTTCGAAAATTCATCTATGTGCATAATTTACAGTTCGCTTACGGTGAGGGAAAACATCGTGAGGAAACCTACCTATCCCTCAGGATTAGGTAATAGTCAGTTCCTGTATACACGGCGACAAGGTTTACCACCTGTCACGTTGGGTTTTGACTATCTAGTGAAACGTGGGCTTTGAGTTGGATTAATACCTCCACAATGTGGTGGTATATGGCCACTCAAGCCTCTGACTACCCCGGAATGGGGATAAAAGTCGTGACGTCACACATTTCAAAAATGAAAATTCGCTAGGTCCTTTATCTTACCTACTGGAAATGGACGAAAATAAGTGGTCATAAAATTTTGATATCTTATAAGATTAGTTCACTACTGCATGGGTTATCTGGGAGCACGGTAGTGTCCCCGTCAAGAACAACACAAGCGCAAGGGCACTACCATACCTTTTCTCGAAGCGTTTCGTCGATATTTTAAACCCTCATAACTTGGGTTTGGATTATACCAGATAAACTAAATTCTCGGAAAAGTGGACTCATTAAACATATTAAGTTTCAATTGCATAGCTTATACTTTAGATTTTATTTATACCTAAAAAGCCTCGATTTCGTCACTCACTGATGATCATCAAAACCGATAGGGTACTTCCTAGAAAGCTGAAATTTGGTATGTAAGCTAGTATTAGTACACAAACAACAGAAAAATTATAAAAATTTAAACTTTTACTTTTTTTTATGAAGTTTGTACGGGGCTTCCACAAATTTTGATGCAAGAGGAAAAAAATCTCGGGATATGATTTCAGTTATTATATAATACAAAGTTTCAATTGCATAGCTCTTATACTTTAGATTTCATTGATATCTAAAAAGCCCCGATTTCGTCACGCCTTAGGGTATTTTCAGATGTCCTAGAAATCTGAAATTTGGTATGTAAGCTAGTACTAGTACACAAAAAACAAAATATACTAAAACTTGGTACTTTTACCCCCCAACCCTTTAAACTAGGGGATGGAAGTTTGTATGAGACTTCCGCAAATTATGATGCTGGAGGTCTGAAAATTGATATATGGACTCATGTTATAAATAATAATAAAAACATACATACCTATATCAGGAGGTTATGTAAATCACACCCTTTAAATTAGGGAATAGAATGAAGCTCGTACAAAACGCCTAATGTGTACCCGCTGTATACAGCGCAGCGCGAGCTTACCATCCGAAAAACTATTGTTGTCGATGTTGCCGATTACGCCCGACGTGTGCTCGTTGCGAGTGGCCGTGAATTACTCCGTGGGACGTCTCGATTCTATTTTTGATTCGTTTTGAATGCGTTGAAGAGTTCTTTCACATTACTAGGTGTTATTATGTACTTAGGGTCCGTTCACACCGACCGGCTCGGACTTCATGGAGGCAGCCGATCGGCTCCACTTATTATTTCACACTGTTGTCGGTGTTGTCGATTATATGTGCCAGTACGTTGCCAGAACGAGACCTCTTAAAAAGTTATCAGATCTCATGTAGAGCCAAGCTTCTAACTCTACAAGCTCTACACCTTAGTCAAAATATGTAGCTTGGCCGTTTCGTTACTACAAGAACTATTGTATAAGTTTTGTGTTTTGTTGTGTGTTGTGTAAGTGTTTATTGTAAAAGTAATGAAAAGTAATAAATAAATGGATAGCGAAACGGCCAAGCCACATATTTTGACTAAGGTGTAGAGTTTGTGAAGTTAGAGCTTGTAGAGTTAGGGCGTGTAGAGTAAGAAGCTTGGCTCTACATGAGATCTGATAACTTTTTAAGAGGTCTCGTTCTGGCAACGTACTGGCACACATAATCGACAACATCGACAACAGTATGAAATAATAAGTGGAACCGATCGGCTGGCGGCGTTCTGGCAACATTTTTTACATGAAAATGTTTTGGTGGGATATTATAATAATAATAATAATTTAGCCCTTTTAACGTCCCACTGCTGGGCACGGGCCTCCCCTCAATGCGAGGGGGATTCAGGCCATAATCCACCACGCTGGCCCAGTGCGGGTTGGTGGATTTCACATGTCTAAAGACATGCAGGTTTCCTCACGATGTTTTCCTTCACCGTAAGCAAGTGATAATCATATTAAAGTTATGATTCACACATAGATTTCGAAAAATCCAGAGGTGTGAGCCAGGATTTGAACCCATGACCTTAAGCCCGCAAGACGCGTACTTATCCAATCGGCTACCACTGCTTACTGCTGCTGGTGTGATATTACTCATATTTAATTATCTGTTTGTAAATGATAAAAATATGATTTCACCTGAATTTCACATATTATATTTCTTTCCAGGACTCAATTCCATTCCCAAGTTTTAACAGCACATTTGATGCCTACGACGACACCGCAATATGTCCACAAATATATAATTATAATGAAACAATCCTAGGGACACTTGACTGCCTACACTTGAACATATATGTACCATCATCAGCTTCATCTGAGAACCGACTGCCTGTAATGGTATGGGTCCATGGAGGCGGTTTCAGTAGAGGATTTTCAGGAAGATATATCTACGGACCTAGATTCTTAGTCCAACATGATGTTATCATAGCCACACTGAACTATAGAGTAGATGCGTACGGCTTCATGTGCCTCGACGTACCCGAAGTACCAGGGAATCAAGGTCTCAAAGATCAGTTTCTGGCATTCCAGTGGATAAGAGATAACATTGAAGCATTCGGCGGTGATGTTGATAAGATAACGCTGTTTGGGCAAAGTGCTGGAGGTCATTCTATAGATCTACATTTAATATCTAATAAAGAAAAAATATACAATAATGTTATACTACAAAGTGGGAGTGCTGTAGCGACTACAGTACTTTTTGACCCTCCAAAATCAGCCCATTTAGATATAGCACGATACCTCGGTTTGCAAACGAATGATACCTACGAAGCATTATCGTTCCTTGCGAAATCGGATACGAATTTAATTATTGAGGCAACGAGAGACTTAAATATTATGTTCAAGCCGTGTGTGGAAAGAGAGTTTGATGGAGTTGAATCATTTATATCAAGTCAATGGATAAACACAGAAGTACCAAAAGTTAAAGACACTCCAGTGTTGCTAGGTTTTACTGAAAATGAAATGGCTCATTTCCATAACCATGACAACGCGGATCATTTTTTGAATTTAGACATCGTTTCTAGATATATAAGGCAAACATTTAATTTTGACGATGAAGAATTTACGGAAATGAAAGCAGTAGTAGATAATTTTTACTTCGGCGACGAAGGCACGAATATAAATATGAGAAAGGACATCATAGCCTTTGATTCGGATTACACTTACCTCCATCCTGTACATAGAACAATAGATAATTATTTGAAAAGTGATGCAGGAAATATTTACTTTTACATGTTTTCTTACTTAAGTGTAAGGAATGCTATACCAGATTATGCAGCGCATAGTGATGACCTTCGTTACTTATTTGATATAAGTCGTGTTACTGTACCTCCTACGGTCCAGGATGCACGTCTTCGAGATCAGATGACTACTATGTGGACGAATTTTGCTAAATATAGGTACGTTAATGAAAAAAATAAACGTCTTTTCTCTCCCATTTTTTTAGCCGGGTCTAAAATAATATTTAGGGTTATAGAAAACGCTTGAGACATTTTAAATATGCCAGATATGCTAATGGAGCATCCTAATGCTGATACGGAGTTGATACGTAGTGATTGATAGGCCTCAGCGTGATGCCATAACTTGGCACTACTTAATTCTAGAATTATATTATATCTCGAAAAATGAAAAAAATATGACTAAAAATTTTTATTTCCTTATTACAGTGACCCAACTCCTGAGTCATCAGAGCTCCTGTCAGTAAAGTGGCTGCCTCTTACAAATGATACGTATCATTACCTGCACATCGATACCGAGCTCAGTCTTCGCAGCAGACCACTGAATCAAAGGATGACCTTTTGGAATCTTTTCTATAAACTTAATGAAGAATTACAACGGGGATATGTTGATATTTGAATGTGAGTTCGCGAGTTTCAACACATAATTTGATAAATAATCTGATATAACATAATTGTCGATCGTACACTGCCATTATTTGTTGGATTTAATTTTGTATAAAGAAATATATGTTTTGTATATAATGTTTGTGATTATTTATCACGATTTATACTATCTACTCGTATATCTGATAATAAAAAACCGGCCAAATGTGTGTCGGACTCGCACTTAAAGGGTTCCGTGCCACCGTAGAATATTAACAAACATCCCCAAAATGGTGATATATAGAGTCACACGTTGAAGTCTTTTGTATGGAAACCGACTATAAAACAAATAAGTTAAAAATATTAGGTTTTTTGTATGGGGACCCTCTTTATTTTTAAGTTTTATTTTATTTTTAGTATTTGTTGTTGTAGCGGCAACAGAAATACACATACTGTGAAAATTTCTAGTCTCTAGCTATTACGGTTCGTAAAATACAGCCCGCTGACAGACAGACAGACAGACGGACGGACAGACGGACGGACAGCGTATGCTTAGTAATAGGGTCCCGTTGGCACCCTTTGGGTACGGAACCCTAAAAATTACTCGTCTCACTTCCGAACTTCCAAAAAGCCGACCCTGATCACATAAAATCTCAAGTATTTCGCAATTACTTTATCAACATTATCATCGTCTGGAGATGATAATATTTACTTTTTGTGGTTATAACTTCTGCAATAAGTCTCGTGATTATAATCTTTAAAGATATTATTTTAAAATCTAGACATGGTGTCACATTATTAGAATTTTGTATTCACTTCTACACCGACCATGTTACTTGCGTTCAACTTTTTCGTAATATTTTTATTTCAAGATGTTCAAAGTGTGGATCCTTTAGTAGAGACCAATGTAGGACTTATCCGTGGGCTTATGGCCAGCGATGGCGATTATTCAATGTTTATGGGAATACCATATGCTAAAGTAAATGAAGATAATCCTTTTGGGGTAAGTAATAGTGAAAATAAGACTTGTATTTGTGTTGTATAAATAAACATAATTAGCAAAATTATTATTACCTACGCTACTAATATGGAGGCGCTATAGATTTTGCCATTCCATGAACTTAACTCTTTAAACTATTAGTGATCCTGTAGTGCCAATTAATTACATTAACGTTTTTAGGACTCAATCCCATTCCCAAGATTCAACGACACGTTGCATGCTTACGATGACACTGCAATATGTCCACAAATATACAAATTCAATGAAACGATTCTGGGGACACTTGATTGCCTTCATCTGAACATCCACGTACCATCATCAGCTTCCTCCAGGAATCGGATGCCGGTAATGGTATGGGTCCATGGAGGCTCATTCACTAGAGGATTTTCAGGAAGATATATGTACGACCCTAAATTCTTAATCCAACATGATGTTATTGTAGTCACATTGAACTATAGAGTGGATGCGTATGGCTTCATGTGTCTCGATATACCTGAAGTACCAGGGAATCAAGGTCTCAAAGATCAGTTTCTAGCATTTCAATGGATTAGAGATAACATTGAAGCGTTTGGGGGTGATGTTGGTAAGATAACGCTGTTTGGGCAAAGTGCTGGAGGTCATTCAATAGATCTACACTTAATATCTAATAAAGAGAAGATGTACAATAATATTATATTACACAGTGGTAGTGCTGTAGCGACTTCAGTACTTTTTGATCCTGCGAAATCAGCCCATTTGGATATAGCACGTTATCTCGGTTTTGAAACGAATGATACATACGAAGCATTGTCATTCCTCGCTAAATCTGATCCGAATTTAGTAATTGCGGCAAAGAGAGACTTGAATATTATATTTAAACCATGTGTGGAAAAAGAATTTGATGGAGTAGAATCTTTTATATCAAGCCAATGGATAAACACCAAAATACCAAAAGTTAAAGACACACCAGTGTTGCTAGGTTTCACTGAAAGTGAAATGGCTGAGTTTCATAACTATGACGATGCTGATAAATTTTCAAATTTAAACATAGTTTCTAGTTACATAAAGCAAACGTTTAATTTTGATGAAGAAGAATTGGCTGAAATGACAGCAATGGTAGAACATTTTTACTTTGGTGATGAGAGCACGAATATAAGCCTTAGAAAGGAAATTATTGATTTTGATTCGGATTATACTTACATCCATCCGATACATAGAACGATAGACAATTATTTGAAGAATGACGCAAGGAATATCTTCCTTTACATGTTTTCCTATTTAAGTGATAGGAATGAACTACCAAATTACGCAGCACATAGTGACGACCTTCGTTACTTATTTGAAAACAGTCGTGTTACTGTACCTCCTACGGTCCAAGATGAACATCTTCGAGATCAGATGACTACAATGTGGACGAACTTTGCTAAATATAGGTATGTTAATCTAGTTTAAGTACAGAACGCTATTCCCATACAAATTTTCGGTTAGAAATCAGAATCACGTCCAACAACTTTTTTATTTGTGGTTACGAGAAAACGCCTGTGACAAAATTTAATTTCAATCACATTGACAACTGTTGCTGATACAAAATAATAGGCTCTATTTGGCCTTTCATCTCTTAAACGATCATCAACTCTTTGTGTAATGCCTGTTACAAGTTTCGATAGTTTACCGACACTAAATTCTGCGTAGAATCTTTCCATAGGCTGCATTTCTGCCGCTTAAGGTGCTGCTGATTAAAAAAATATTCTCAATGCTGTCAAGATTTTCTCTACTAACACAGATGTGTATTGAAGCAGTATGCATTTACTTTAAAATGTATTTAAATCTATTACAGTGACCCAACTCCTGAGTCATCAGAGCTCCTGCCAGTGAAGTGGCTGCCTCTCACAACTGATACGTATCATTACCTGCACATCGATACCGAGCTCAGTCTTCGCAGCAGACCACTGAATCAAAGGATGGCTTTCTGGAATCTCTTTTATAAACTAAATGAAGGAGCGCAAAGAGGCTACGATGATAGTTGATTTTTTGTTTGCATTACATTCTCTCTTTTGAGTAGCGTGCATGTGACACTGGAGTAGTATTAAGCGCTGGATTCCTAGGAAAGAGGTACCGTCATATAACGGCCGCAATAGAACAAAAAAACGGTGTCCAATACCGGTCTCTAGGCAACCGCGCCATAGTTTACATAGACGATGTTCTAGTGCGGCCGTTTATGACGCCACCGTTTTGGAGGAACCCATAACTTTATGCCTGAATAAGAGTCGTCAAACTCTTATCCAGCCAATAAAATGGCGTACTGTCATAATGCCATATTTATTTAGCGGATAAGAGTTGTCTGCTGATTCTGTAACAGGCGCTGTAAATAATAGATCATGTTTAATGTATTTCTTTACGGGTTTCAAGACAAGAAGGTTTTGACTGGGAATAGCTACGAGTCAAAACTTGGTGTATTTACTAGAGAGCAATAGGTTACTTTCTGAATTTATCGGAGATAATCATAAGGCTCTACACTTAAAATACAGTTTTAAGGAAAAATAAAAACAACCCAAATATAATGAGTTTACTCAAAAAAGTTTATAATGTTGTCATTATTTCACAAACCTTCTTCGAGCAAAATCGGATTTGTCTTACTGCAAGAGCTTCTAGACATACAATGTATTATTACCCGGGATTATCGTCATTATATTTGTTATTTGACCGTTGCCATGGAAACGTAACAAACAGGTATGTTTTTGGTTCGTAAAAAAACTGATTGAAGGTTAAAAACGAGTTGGTCGTGCCGTTGCCATGGAAACGTTAACAGAGAAAATACACAACTACAGATATAGTTCGTAAAATATAAATATAATTGTATTAATTTTTATACCCACTTAGCTAGTTTTGTTTAAACTAATAGTCGCATTTTTGAGTAAAGCACTATACAAGCCTTGAGTCTCTAATGAGTGTACTGCTGACCACGCTATAATGGCCTCAAGCTAAGCTTCGCTACGCTCACGGCCTTCAAGCTTGGTCATCATGGCTACCCGTGCTGGCCGCGCTATAAAGGCCTCGACCTTCGGTCTCGGCCTTTATTTTAGCTTGTCCATCAAGGGTTGCAATGCTGACCGCGCTGTGAAGGCCTGGAGCTGCGCTGCGCCGCGCTTTCGGCCATCAACAACGCGGTCAACAACACACTCATTAGAGACCGCGGCAGTAATGTACTCGATCAAAATAGTCTTGTCAGTGCATGTTATGCAATGGGCCAACCCCATAGTAAAAATGGACATTCTTGATCATTTCATTCCACAATTTCTTTTCCAACATAAAATGGCAGGATAAAAATCTTCCATTTATATTTCATCTCACATTTTCTCACATGAAAACAAGATTTAATCTCACACACAGGGAACCTTACTGAAACTCGTTAATTAAAGGATAATGGAGTGGAGCCTAATTAATAATTAATTATAACTACATGTCGTTAGCAGGGCCGACAATGGCCGCCAGTGACGAGTGGTCATTGAGGCGGTTGAATAGATGGTAGCGGGCGGAGGGGGTGGAGGGGTTGGAGGGTAGAGGGATGATTAACGGGTGCCGATAACTGAACGATTGTATCGATTTGTATGATTGGTATGTATTGTTTCTACGCACCGTTTTGCGGAAGTTGACATTTTGCGTTTTTGACCTTTTGCAAATTTGACGGATTGGGGGCTTGACATTCTGCGTATTTGACATTATTTGCGTCTTTGACTTTTGATGGTCATTTCTGAATATAGTGCTTTTTTGACGGCAGACAAAAACCTACTGTATAGTCTTTTGCTTTTCTGGTGTGATCCCAGTTACACCCAGACCCAATTAAAGTGCAAATAATACCATTCTGGAAGTGATTTGAGATTGGCTACTCAGCTATTCGCATCAGGTGGTTAGATAAGGCCATTTCCAATATGGTTCCGTCAGAACAAAATTTGGATCTGTACGTTTTTTTTGGACCATACATGCTGCGTTCCATTCACCGTTATTTTTGCTATTTTCGTCCACAAAAACTGTTAAAAACGTTAATAATGATAACTTTCAGTACAAGTTGGTGCGAGTGGAACGAGATTTATGAACGAAAATAACGAAATTAACAAAATTAACAGTGAATGGAACGCACCATCCGTTGGTGTTCGACAATACCATTGACCATAAGAAAGATAGAGGACTGGCCCTATGTGACGTCATCTGAAGCCAAACACGAGCAAACGGCAGTCCAAAATGGCGCGACTCCGCCCACAGCTAAAAGTGTTGTACTTTTAGATAGTCGATAGTATTCATATCGATATACGTAACGATCATGTCGCGGGAAAAGTGCTGGGTCATGATTAGGTAGGTACAGCTATGCTGGGCTAAATCAAATAAGGCAAAAAAGGGGGGACACATATCTGTTAGGGTCAGGTCAATGTCAAGCGTGTACATTACCGGCACGATGGAGGCGGGCGCATTTCCAGGGTGGTATGGCTGGATCCTCAGGTCCTTCTGCGCAGGCACATCACTAAAGTTGTGCGATGTCTAAGCAACGCGGCCGAGTTGCTTAGACCTAGTCCTTCTTTAGTATTAGGTTCATGGTCATACTCACTCTAATGTTCTTGCTTGCTTGCGGTGGCTCTGTGGAGCGGGTCACCCTCTTCCCTCTAAAATGGTTGTGCTGAGTGAAGCTGCTGCTCAAGTAAAGTAATTTTCACATGGCAACTCTTCAGCGTTCGCAATTTAACGTTAGAGACGACCAGAATTTCGATATCTCGGCCTTGTTGGCGCCTCAACTTAACCATGAAAATATGCACGTGTGGAGAGCCTAATGCATAGGTACACGGCCATCATCCCTACCTACCCCTGCCCAATGTAGCAAAAGCGTAAAATTAAAAATCGACAAATTTATCAGCTAAAAATCTTGCGAAATCGGGCGATTTTGAATAAACTCTATTTTAACTTCTTTAAGCCGTCTTAGTACACAAAAATCTCACATTTAATTTTAAAATTTTCACTATCCATAAATCAACTTGTTATCTCTTTCGTGAATCTTTATGGTCTTGAGTAGTGATGACAAATATTATAAAACAATTTTAAGGCGGCGCAGTCACGCACCTTCCAAAACAAAAATAATTTCTTTGTGGTCACCCCGGGGTGACGGCGCGGCCCGACGTGTAGGTGAATAGAATATGTATCGATAACTTTGAAACAAAACATGTAAGAACAACACTACGTTTTTATGTAAACATAGCAAATATTTGTTAGTTCTATTTTAGGTGAAAATATGAATTAGAGAGTACGATTATAGACGGGAACTCAATTAAAAATGTATATAATGTACACAAAATTTATTTTCACACACTATAAATACACTTAAATATGAAAATAACACAACTAACCTGGAAAATAACAAACCTTCGAAATTCTTTCGAGAATCAGAACTGCATGCCCTAACGCACCACTAAACTATATTGTTCTTTCCTTGATAATCCTAAATAATATAATAAAGAGTCACAAAATACACACAGTTTACCGTAAAATTTAAATTAATTTGTTAAAACGGTAGAATGACAGATAAACTACTAACCAGAGAGAGCCGAAAATAACCGACAATCCAATATGTCGGTCCAAAAAGATCTTCAAGGAGAATTTTAATGACAGAACCAACCAAAAAATTCCAGAAAAAGGAAATATATGACATATACTGTACTGTTTTACATAGCTAAATTGTAACGTGTAAGAATGAGACGGATATGTTTTCGTTAATGTGGTCCATATTTGCATCAAATATGTATACCATAAACAATAGCTTCCGATCTATTACTTATATCTATGGACAATACTTATTTATTTACCGTCACAAAGACACCTTATTAAACGTCAAGGGCTGGACAGAAAAGCAAAGATAACGTCACACCTGTCCCTTGGTGCTGTGTTTGACAGGTTTTTTATTGGATTCCTGATTTCCCGTTCAATAAGTTTCGGGTTTACATTACGCAGTTTACTGGGCCGTGAAATGTTCTGTTGGGTATGGGTGTCTAGTCACACGTCTTATTGATGTAGACAATTTGATTACTATAGGACTATGTAGTAAGTTGTGCGGCTCGACTGACTGACTGCCCGTATTTTATTATTCTGTGCATGCGATAACTTCAGTTGCAAAGAGTCCTAAGTTTTCAAGAGAAATGCATATAAGTACTCCATAGTGTGTAAGTGTCTAAGTCCAGCGTATCTAGCTGGACTTAGACAATAGGGCCCGTATTAATAAATCGATCTCAAAGTTGTGATCGATCTTAAGATGCAGTTTTGACGTTTAATGTATGGAATATCTGTCAAAAAAAGCATCTTAAGTTAGATCTCAATCTTGAGATCGATTTATTAATACGGGCCTAGGAGCGCTTCTCTGAGACGGAATTTTAATGTAAATTGCAAAAGGCGTGGCGTGGCGTGGCGTGGCGTGGCATTCAGAACCACCAATTTGACCCATACTCACAATTCAATGATGGTATAAGGTTCTAATGATTGAGTATTGTTTCTTAAATTTTATTATCATGTATGTCACATACTGTTTAGTAAAATTAGTGGCTAAATAATACTATAATGTTAATATTGAAAATTACTTTAGCATCGACATTACAAATATTATTGTAAATATACATTTCAGCTAGTACTGAATGCATAATTTGAGTAGATTTGAACGCTCTCGCGGCTGCCTGTAATTACAGCGAACATGTAAAAATAAAAATTTGAATTTCAATATTGGGTGAGTGGGCACCACCTGTGCCCGCTCTTCATATATTTTGTATTCCAAATAAAAAAATACACTTAGTATATTTCAGTAAGCTAATTTTAATTTATCAAAGCGTTTGAAAAATTCAATCGCTTGATTTTATTAATAACTCGGAAATGGGATTGGGACAGAGGGAGGGGAAGGGGGAGGGGGCTTCTGACTCTGTCATTCATCGTACGAAACGCAGGTATATCATCTACTTTACGCCGATATTCTGTGAGAGAGCGGTACTACCCCGCCGAGCCAGCCCGTATATGAGCTGCAGTCAATTATCTACATCTTGGCTCTTCCACAAATAAAAAACATTTATAAGTAGCATAACAATATAACTTTTGTATCAGCTTTTTTCAGGGGAAATACCACGCGTAACAAAACGCCATCTGGTGTGCATGGCAGTCATGATACACTGTTGTTGTTACTATAAATTTGAATTAAAAACTTTTATCCATTATCGCGGCACGCACTCGGCGTTTTTCACGCATGTTGCACAAATTTATGGGTTGTTATTTAAACATTTTTGTGATAAAATTGAAACTATAGAGAGAGATACTATAGAGCTAAGTAATTGAGATGCGCTACCATCAGTTCACGCTCGCTAGTTGGTAACGTCTGCGCAAAGTACCTATTCTGAATGAAAAGTTGAGTGTGCTCCTGATATTATTTTATGTTTTTGTAAGTAGAATAAGAAACTTAGAATAACATTTGTAATTATACAAACCTATTATAATAATAATATTAATAAATCCCAGTATTATTATGATTATCATATCGAAATCGATTTATAAATGCAGGAGATATGCGGTGAAAGGTAAAACACTTTGTTCATCTCAGGGTCAAGTGCAAGTGATGATTTTGGTATTGCAAGCATCTATAGTCTACGGTAACTGCTTAACATCAGGCGAGCCGTATGGTTGTTTACTGCGTTATTGTATAAAAAATCCATTTGGGTCGAATTGAGAACCCCTTTTTGAAATTGTAGAAATACTTTCTCAAAGGATCACTCCTTCGGTACAAATAAATCTAAAAATATAACATTTTAATACAATTCCACGACTTTGAACTCGAGTTCGGCGTCTTTGGAATTTAATAAAATATTTCAAATTGTTGATTCCATTTAGTATCAAAAGCCGTCTTTATTAAATTCCTTGATAATTCGGCAGATGAAAAAGATTAAGAAATATTAATTTGAATTCAGTGAATGTGGATTCGTAGGTCGCACCCGGGAGTTCGTCGCCACCACTTGATTACCCATTTTTATATTCCTATTCCATTTCCACATCAGGAATTTTCCAATTTTGCGTCTACTGGTTTATTACGTCATAAAAGGAACCAAATATAAGATTAAAAGACAGATAGTTAGATTATGAATTAGGGCCTCCGCAGACTTGCTACCTTTAGCATCGGCGACCGGCGATTTTGTGACGTATCGATGCTGCGTCGCGTTTCTTCGAGCGCGAACGAGCGAGACGCAGCATCAAAATCGCCGATCGCCGATGCTAAAAGTAGCAAGTCTGCGGTGGCCCTTATATATTATATTAATAGACTTCAAGAAAGGAGGAGATTCTCAATGCAACCAGAGCCCCAGAGTCTGCTAGCTACTATATAACCAATGGAAAACCACTGGTTATCTTCATGAATCGTAAATTCATGGCAGTCGACATATTGTTGGCTATCTGTTAGCAGTACTCTGGCGGACAAAATGCCAATCGCCAAGAATTTACGATTTATAATGAAGACTTGACAAAGATATTAATATTAGAGACCAGGGTCTTTAGTCGCTTAGCCATTGTGGCGCCACTATTGCGTTTTGCTATAGCTATCTACCCAATAAGAGGCCGATCAGCTGGGCGGCTTAGGCCCCATTGGTTTCGCAATGGTTAATGGACACCAAGGAGGGTGGCGTGTTGACTTGCTATCTGGGATGGAAGAGGCGGTAAATAGAGAAGTATACGGGAGAATGGTCCAGCATAGGGTCAAAAATTCAAGCGATAAGGTCAACGCTCACCTAACGATTCCGCACCCGACCAGCACCGCCTTGCCGCTCGGCGTCCACTCGTTGTTACCTGGTGGTCCGCGGGCGGATGCTGCTTTTACACCATAAACGTCACGTGATCGCCCAGTGGACCGCGCGGGGTCAACGAGTGAACGCCGCGTCCACTTATTTCCGGTTCAGTTAGTGGACGCTGAGCGGCGAGGCGGTGCTGGTCGGGTGCGGAGGCGTTAGATGAGCGTTGACCTTTATTCTCATAGGTATGTTCATAAAATGTAATGAAATATGCCGATCCCAGCATTTTCCGATGTAAGTATCCGAGCTATTTATAGGGAAGTTCGCCAAACTTTTCGGTTTCGCATATTTCCGCTTTGAGCTGGAGTTATTGAAATAATTTCGTGGCCAGTGCTATACCTATAGGCACATTATAATCAAATTCTATTATATATAGCGACTGTAGCCTAGGGGTGAACAGGTTGGGCTAGCAATCACAAGGTCCCAGGTTCGATCCCCGGTGGGGCATGCACCAATGGATGAATTTTCATCTATGTGCATAATTTACAGTACGCTGACGGTGAGGGAAAACATCGTGAGGAAACCTACCTATCCCTCGGGATTAGGTAATAGTCAGTTCCTGTATACACGGCGACAAGGTTCACCACCCGTCACGTTGGGTTCTGACTATCTGGTGAAACGTGGGCTTTGAGTTGGGTTAATACCTCCACAATGTGGTGGTTGTAACAAGGTGTATGGCCACTCAAGCCTCTGACTACCCCCGAATGGGGATAAAAGTCGTGACGTTATATTTATTTATTTTCTATTATATATTTTATGGCTTTCTAACACGACTATGAACCTATTGTAAACAATCACAGATATACAGGGTGAAATCGAAATCGTGGGCAATATTTTAAAATATGACTCTGCACATGATTCTGAATATTTTGGGAAAACAAATAAAAAAATCTATTGATAAAAAAATATTGCTTGGGTAAGCAAATAAGCAAACCATTTAACTGTTACACCTTACCCGGGTAATATTTTTTTATCAAATGATTTAATGATTAATATTCCCTAAATATTCTGAATTATGTGTAGAATCACCGTTTACAATATTGCCCACGATTTCGATTTCACTCAGTAGATAGATATCACACTTATGTGATAATTTTTAATGATATAGTATATAATATCCTACTAATATTATAAATGCGAAAGTAAGTTTGAGTGTGAATCTTTGTTACCACGTATCTACATAACTACTAAACCGATTTGAATGAAATTTGAAACGTAGATAGTGTAGGCTCTGGTATAAGACATAGGCTAATTACATCAATTTCCACGCGGGCGAAGCCGCAGGGCACAGCTAGTCTTAAATGGAACTAAAGTCTGAGTTTATCAACAGACTATTAGAGCAATAAACGGCCGTTACCAGTAGGTACATCAAACAATTGGTTACTTGTCAAACGGTCCGTTATTGTGTTGATACGGGCTAGGGATGGCGATCTGAGATCGATTAATCGAAGAATCGATTTTTCGGGCCAAAAAAAATCGATTTTTTAAATCGATATGTAGTACTGCATCGATTTAGTGAATCGATATTTCACCCTTGAATATCGAAATTCGATTTTTTCTGTTTTGGTAAAAACCATTAACCTGGTGAAATTCATAGTACAAAAAAAAAGAAATTCAAGAAGATAATAATATATAATTTTCCATAAATCAACTGTTACGCTTTTTTGTCTCTTTCGCGCACGCACTAACAATCGCTGTGCGAATAAATGCGCAATACTCAACTTCAAGGTCACGCACATCTGATACTTTGATATGGTAATAAAAATATTTGTTACTATCGAATTACCTGATTTTACTGATAAGAGATCGTTTATTATGGTATCTTTCTTGTTTTTAATAAAATGGATTTATATTTACATTGTAAATGCAAACTTGGAAAAAAAATCGATTATTCCGAAATCGATCTTTTAGACCTCGATTTTTTTGTGAATCGATTCATCAGGTTACGATTCGAATCGATGTTTTTCGGAAAGAATCGCCATCCCTAATACGGACCTTATAGTAGTAATACCATTGTGTGCACAACGGAAGTATTTTCTCATTACCATTATTTTCAGTAAACTTTGCCTGTTGAAATACCAGTATAGCGGGACACATTAGCGGCGCGGGTGCAATTTTTGCGGCAGGTGCGACCCCGAACGACTGCAATTAACTTTTCGCATGCATTTGTTTATCATCAGCACGGGTATATAAATTCATGATTATAATTTAGCGGAATCCAGCATGTACTCGTATGTTATGTTTTTAATATGTTACTAAATTGGCAAACAAGTCACCCGCCAGAAGGGCTAGACAAGTGGCTGACTTCTACAAGCGTTCATTCACTACGCTTCATGTATGGAAATGACATAAGTCACGTGATCTACATAGCAACTTGTTGTTGATATACATAGCGACGTTGGACATTTCCATACATTGTGAAGTCTATTCTATTCTATTCGATTAGCGTTCATGCCACTTGGCTAGCCCCTCTGTTAGTAGCCTTTAGATGCTTGCAATACCAAAGGCATCGCTCGCACGTTGCCGACCAGAGGGCCTACTCTTTTACAAACGAAAACGACATTCCGGACAAATTTCGCGTATTTCCTACTACGTTTCTCATTGATTCCGACATTTCTTACGAACGAAAATTGTTTGACGTCTTCGTCGTCGTCGAATCTAAACGTCAAACAATTTTCATTCGTAAGAAATGTCTGAATCAATGAGAAACGTAGCAGGAACCGTAGTAGGACCACCCTGTCGGTCTATATATGAGCTGCAGTCAATCAGCTACAGCTTGACCGAATCAGCGTCAACACGTCCAGTGTGAACACAACTTTAGTAGTAAAGACAAGGATAAGGGTGCGTTTCCATTGAAGCGGAGCTGGGCGGAGTGGAGCGGAGCGGCGGACTATCATTGGCCAGTGATGGGCCAAGAGCGGAGTGGAGATTTCGAGCACTGTGATTGGCCAATTCACAGTCCGCTCCGCTCCACTCCGCCCAGCTCCGCGTCAGTGGAAACGCACCCTAATGATAGGCCATCAACTTTAAACACGAACCAAGACGAACTAGCCTATAAATAAACCATCATTAACATTTCGCAATATACAGTCAACACTATCTAACGCTCTAAATGATCTTCAACCATAACACTAAAGTATAAAGTTCAATTTAGACAAGAATATAATTCCAGCTTGATACATCATGTTCAATTGAGGAAAGGAAGAGTGGAAGACGTTGGTCTCTATATACAGGGTTATTGGTAAAACACTAACAACCTTGCAGGGGCGTATTACTGACATCAAAAACAACAACTTTTGTTCTATGACTTTATACAAAACAAAAAAAAATTAACAAATAACACTTTCTAAAATGTATGAAAAAAATATTTTTTCTCATCTAGAGGAAAGCCTTGGTACGTGGTTGTATTCCACTTTGCCCCAAAGTACCTAAACGTACCACGGCTATTTTCTAGATGAGCATATTTTCTTGTTTCATACATTTTAGAGTGTGATTTTTTGTTTTTTTTTTTTTGTTTTGTAAAAAGTCATAGAACAAAAGTTGTTGTTTTTGATGTCAGTAATACGCCCCTGCAAGGTTGTTAGTGTTTTACCAATAACCCTGTATAGGTTTCTATATGTCTCTATATGGTCGAGGATGTACATTGGTGACAGGGCCATTCGCAAGTATGTGACTTGATTTATGACTAGCTACCGGTGTCAGGTGACGGACGGTGCGTTTCCTTATAGCGTCCTCTCTTTCACTACAATTATACAGTATGTTTCAAGAGTGCGTTAGTTATATTTTTTTATAGCAATTTGTTTTTTTTACAAATATATTTGAAATGAAAAATTTTGAAAACTATCCTACTAATATTATAAATGCGAATATTTGTGTGTGTGCATGTTTGTTACCACGTATCTGCATAGCTACTAAACCGATTTTAATGAAATTTTAAACGTAGATAGTGTAGGCTCTGGAATACGACATAGGCACATTTGTATTCACGAGTATGTTTAAAGTAATTATATAATTAGAGAAGAATCGAGAGACACTAACGGCCGAAAACTCGTACGCAACTTAAATTTGAGAGCTGTTTAACTTTGACGCGCCATAAAAAAAAAGACAGTTAACGACGTCTCAAACTACTAAGTGGGACATTTAAATAGCCTTTGAGTATTCGGCCGTAAGTAGCGGTCATAAAATGTGCCTTAACATTTTGAATAGCAATGATTGCGAGTTTTCCATAATTTTGTTGGCGTCAATTTGACGGGCCCGTTAGCGTGGTTGGCGCGGAGGCGACTTTCACGCTGCAGGTCGTAGGTTCGATTCCTACCCGTGACATGCATTTGTGTGCATGAACATGTCTGTATGTCCGGAGTCTGGGTGTATATGTATATTAAGTATGTATTTACAAATAAATAGTAGTATATGTAGTAATATCAGTTATCTGGTTTCCATAGTACAAGCTCTGCTTAGTTTGGGATCAGGTAGCCGTGTGTAAAACATGTCCCAGGATATTATTATTATTATTAATCTCTACGTCATCGATTTCTACGTAACGCAGGTAGATCCTCTTGCTGAAGCCCGCAGGACTTAGTCGAGGAGTTGGGAAGTTAAACAGCGCGCGTCTTATGAACCCAAACTACACACCTTGGCGTCTAACTAACGCTTAGTAGTTAAGTGGTAGCAGGTAAACTCGTAGATGTACCTATAGTACTACTAGGTTGCTTTAATAATTTAAGCTTTAAACCATTTAAGAGAAATTTTCAAAATTGGCGGGAAAAAAATACTAAAAAAGTGTTCAAATTTCAATAAAATTCAATGCTAATCCAAACCCCTAATTAATTCGCCATTTTTACACGACTGCCCAAAAAAAGGAGTGTATATGTGTTTAGGGTTCGTGTATGTTTGTTTGTTTGTATGTATGTATGTGAGATTCTTTATTCCACCATAACTTATAAATGCCTGAACGGATTTGGATGTATGGGGTTTCGTTAGAATCCGTACATCATTCCAGGTAACACTGGGTATATTATTTTTGAAACAAATCAATATGGCGGCATTATGACTCAATTATGAAATGTGAAAAAAAATCTACCATTATTACAATATAAAAAAGTATATACAATTACAATTACAATTATTACAATATGGGTATCAAATTGAAGGCCTTGATGAGCACATTCCAAAACTGTAGAATTTATAGGCATAATTTAACATAGGTAGGATGTACATGCAAAACAAACATTTCATTTTGGCTGTTGTCACTAAAATGCATGAAATAAAAAAAAATAAAAACACGACCGCCCTGCCAAAAAACCAACTAAAAACTATCAAACAAGCGCAGTGTCATTGCAATCGGGGGACCGTTCTGTGGAACATATTTAATCTAAGAGGCCCCCGACTGCAATGACACTGCGCTTGTTTGATAGTTTTTAGTTGGTTTTTTGGCAGGGCGGTCGTGTTTTTTAATTTTTTAAATTATAAGCAACCTGTAGATACGTTTCGAGTCACGAAAATGAGTTACTCTACCATACATCTTTTCTACCATGTCCAGTAGGACAGAACCTAACACGATAACAAGCTCTGAGTATTAATAAGCCCTTTTTACACACACCTCAGTTCATCGGCCAGACTGTTATGATTACAGTATTTACAAGAAAATTGTAAAACCCTATCTCAAAGTCATTGTACCACATCAATTGAATCTATTTGTAGATAGAAATGAAGCCATGTCTACAAGCTGTTATTAAATAAATACATGTGGCCCTTTATTCGCTTAATGCAGTGATGGTTGTGAGCGAGCAGGGAACGTCGTCTGCAGACAAATAAAGTTCCATTACGCACTTATGTGGCTAAAGGGTGCGAGTGATAAGCTAAGAGCTCGCTGTACTGTTTGCCAGACCCTAATACAAAGCCGAGCGGGCATTTTTCTACTGACTTCGCTTGTTCCAGTTTGGCCACCTGAACAAATAAGTATGTGGCCCAAAATGTGGCTAAGAAGCCACTCTGATTTGGTTAATTTTCGGTATTTGTTTGGAGCGATTAACGTCACTTTATGTTAGCGTGGCTTGAGCCTAATATTATTGGAGTTTTCCAATAATATTAGGCTCAACCCATGCTGACATAGAGTCAGCGTCTGTTGTTTGCCATACATGAGATAAGCCCCTTTATATACAGGGTGTTAAGATAGAAAAGGGGCGTGTCCCTACCTATGATAATTCACGCTTACTCAAATAAATATCAATAATAAAAACACTAATAAATGACATAGAACGTGGGCCACACTGACGCTACCGAGCGAAATTTTAGGTTGTTTTATCAACGGGAATTTACTCGTGGAAGGAAAACCAACCAAAATCTTGAAATTTTACTAGATACTGGCTATATGCATAAGGCGAACCCATAACGAAGAAAAAAAGGAAAAAACCATTTGGCTAGATGGGAAGGTATGTTACAATGCGTTGTTTATATCTCGTTCTCGTCTCATGTCTTGTACCAAAAACCCTTTGCATCACCTTTGTTTATGCTCTCAGCATGAAAGGCTTTCATGATACGCTTAGAATTTGCATACTGGATTTAATCTTTTGTTTTGTTGCAATGAAAGTTTTCTTTGCTTTTGAGTGTCGTTTTAATCACATTGTCAGCATCATAAAATGACTTTTATTAAGATACTCACTCGAGAGTTTTCAGAAAGATATAATAAATTCAGTGTTTTAACGCCTCCTAAAAATTATATTTGTAAGGATCAGAAAATCATCTTAGGGGCCATCCATAAATTACGTCACACGTAAAGGAGGGTGTCGAAAATGTGACATTGTGTGACAAGGGGGTGGGAGGGGTTCTAAGTTTTCTGACGTCACATTTAAAAATCTAATTTAATTATCTAAGTATTAAAACCGAAATTAGAATTATTAACGAAAAATTTAAAAAAAATCAGAAAATTAAAAAAAAATTGTGACGTCACACAGGCAGGAGCGAGTCTCGCAAATGTGACCAGTTGTGACAAGGGGGGGGAGGGGTCTAAAAATTAAGACATTCGTGTGACGTAATTTATGGATGGCCCTTTATTATTAAATCATGTAATCTCAAATAATCTTGAATAAAACATATTTCTCATTAAAAGGAGAGTGTTGTTTCAGAGTATAATATTGAGATTTTAATTAGTACCTATACCTATAGTTATGTCAGACAAAAACATGTGAAGCTCACAAACCTTATTGTTGGTAGGGACAAGCTGTAGACAAATGACTGCAGCTCATGTACGGTCTGGCCCGACCGGGGTAGTACTACCCTCTCACATAAATCGGGACATGAGACGTTTCGTAAGACGAGTGAAAGAACCGAAAGCCCCCCTCACCCTCTGTCCCACTCCCGTTCAGAAGTGCTAGACAAGTGGCTGACGTCTACAAGCGTTCCTTGAAATCGCTACGCTTCATCTATGGAAATGTCATAAGTCACGTGATCTACATAGCAACTTGTTGTTGATCTACATAGCGACGTTTGACATTTTCATATATTGTGAAGTCTATTCTATTCTATTCGATTAGCGTTCATGCCACTTGTCTAGGAGGGCAGGTCGGCAAAGTGCGAGCCTTTGTTATTGCAAGCAAACGCTACGGTAACTCCTTAACATCAAGCGGGCTGGGCTATACGCTTGTTTGACACCTTAGTCACCAAAAAATATACTTGGACTTGGGCCTGAAATTCCCTCGAATTGAAGGACAATGTGCAATATCTAACATCGGAACACCAAGCACATACTCTACATAAATACATCCGATATGAATTTGTCACGCTTCGGCCATAACCCCAGCCTCGTACCAACATACCATATATCACTCTCAATGTTCCAGAAACTTGGTACACGTACTTGCCTAATTGAATTACTGTCCTCATCACTTCGGCTATCCCACCAAGCCCATTGAGATGTCTGCGACAAACTTCTTTTTATTACGTTATCTTTGTGTGTTATGTATTTGTGAAGATATATAGTTTCATTTGATATTCAGTGCGTTTTCTGTAATGCTTACGATTAAAGGAGACTGGGCAAATTGGGTCTGGAACCAATGGCGGTTTTTAAGTTAGATTATTTCAAATATCCATGTGCAAATGAGGTAATAAAATCTGATTCGGCAGTTTTGAGAACACTGATATAAATGCCCGATTTAAATAATATATTATTGTCGTATTTAAATACCACTTTCGAGCAGTTTCCTTTATCAAAAATCCATTACCAGTATTTTTATATATCAGTAGGTAAATAGGTTAACAGTGAGAAATAAAAACACGACAGCTAGGTATAAACAGTAGCAATAGCGGATATCATTTACACGCAATACTTTGTAAATTTTACTGGTTTTATAGTCTGTGTGTGTGTGGTTTGTGTCTTTTATTGGAATGAAAACATCACGATTTGTATGTCATCATGACATATCATAAGACCTTGACTTCATATAAAATTAATAAAAAAAAAACAATAAAAGTTAATCAACTATTAGGTCTTACAAACTTAGGTATCACAATCTTAAGGTCAATAATGCATTAGGTGTTAGGTATTTCGTTGATTCAAGTTTAGTTCGACCGAGCGTATGTCAAATGATTATTAGGTCAAACGGATTTTGAGATTAGGTATGTGTTTCGATATTCGGTCAATGAAGTTTAGGTCTTCTAACTATTTTATATTGCATAGGAAATACAAATTATTTATTACGTTTATAGCTAAGTATAAAACCCGTAACAACTTATTTATTTTGGTAAAAAATATAAATATCACAGGTATTCTATACAATTAAACTAAATGCCTAAAATTAAATGAAGAATATCTTGTACACATGATAGCAATATCATTAATACTGAGACTCGTCGAGGGTCAAAACTCACCGTCATCGTTGGACACCATTCTTTATCCTGGCTTACAGCAGTGGTGGGCCTAGTCCAAAAAAAAAAACTAAATCGGTAAATGATTGCATGTAAGTACTTCAATTGGCCATCCAGATGCCATCCATCCATCCATCCATCCAAACTTTCACATTTAGAATATTAAGTGGGATAAGTACCTGAGTTAGCATTTTTTATAAACTAATATCAACGTTACAGGTCAATGGGCTGCTCAAACTCAAGAACAGGAAAAGTTAAAGTTGTTTCGAGACAGACCGTAACATCAATTTTAACGTTATAAAAGAATACACCTGTATCACATACATAGGTACATTTATTTGTATGTTTTTTTAAAATTTCAGTATCGATATCGCTGTGGAAGATATAACACGTATTACGATAAAGCTACTAAGTATGTATTAGTAGAATATGACTTACGTTAACAATTTGTAATGTAAAAAAGGATTGTTTATAAATAAGCAAAACTTTTGATTACAAATGAAAAAAAAAGAATAATATTTAAATTCCGAAGTGTTTTTAATTTTATTAAATTTGAAAATAGAACAGTTCCATATTCAAATTATTGAAAATGATTTCGGAGAACGTTTTGGCGGGGAAGCCGACAAGTATCGATGATATTCTTTCCAAATTCGGGATGTTCGCACCCTATCACAGAACGGTATTTGTGTCTATTTCGTTGGCGTACTTGACCAACTCTTTGCACGCTACCAACTACGTGTTTGCTGCTGAAGAAGTCGGCTACAGGTAACTATCCTCATTAATATTAGACAGGGTGAATTTGAAATCATGGGCATCCTTTTAAATTATGACTCTACCCATGATTCAGAATATTTTGGTAAAATAAATAAAAAAATATTGCTCGAGTAAGCAAATAAGCAAAACAGTTAACTGTTATAACTTATCTGGGCAATAAATAGATTTTTTAATTAATATTCCCTAAATATTCTGAATCATGTGTAGAAGCACCGTTTAAAAGGATGCCCATGATTTCAAATTCACCCTGTATATGTGAAAGTGTGTGTTTGTAAGTTTGAGTAACGCTCGAAAACGACTGAACGGATTTCGATTCAGTTTGGCACGTATTAGCACCTATTCTGTTACGACACAAGGGTGTTATTACCTGAATATATAATTTGAAATCTAAGCGGAGCGGTCACCCAACTTTGACTGACCTTGCCAAGCGTTACTTAACCTCCGGTCATTTACCGATCAGTGATTTCAGCTGGCTATGAGCGCCACATAGCCTTATTAAAATGTGACTTGCAAAGGCCGAAAGGCAATTTTAGACCTACGTATACATGTGTGTGTAGATAGATATAATAATAATATCCTTAAGATCTCGCAAGCACCTATGCAACGGTGGGGCATGCACCAATGGATGAATTTTCATCTATGTGCATAATTTACAGTTCGCTGACGGTGAGGGAAAACATCGTGAGGAAACCTACCTATCCCTCGGGATTAGGTAATAGTCAGTTCCTGTATACACGGCGACAAGGTTCACCACCTGTCACGTTGGGTTCTGACTATCTGGTGAAACGTGGGCTTTGAGTTGGTTAATACCTCCACAATGTGGTGGTGTATGGCCACTCAAGCCTCTGACTACCCCCGAATGGGGATAAAAGTCGTGACGTTACATTTTTTTTTTTTTTTAAGATCTCGCATAGCCTGATACGGGGAGGTCATGTCACGAACTGGCCAAGTGTGTGTCAGAACATACACAGTGTGGTTCTGTAGGCATTGCGCAGTGTTTTGTTTATAAGATTAGACAAATACATTACTAAGAAAGAGGGAGACATGTGATTGTCCAAGGTTACTAAACGGAGTCCATGGACGCAATACGACTCAGTCGCTCGTGGAACATAATGTTGAAAGCATGTCGGTATTGCCAATATGGCTCATCTTCTAGTAAATAATACGATTCAAAATGCTTAAGTTGATTGTCGAATTGCGAGTGCGATGCCAGATGTGTGAATTTCGCTGCATGTAGTGCTGCGCTAAGCACAGTCTAGTGAATGCAATGTTAGGTGGTATGTACCATATCTGCTAAAACAATACATCAGTGGAGTGAAGCGAGATCTGAAAATCACGAATGAAGATTAAATATTCGTCGTGGCTTAGCTTAATATCTGTAATCGCCAAAATAAAAACATTTCACGTATATTTACCGGGTAAAGTGTCTGTCTTAGTGTCTTAGACTAATTTCCATGTAGCGAATGCGGAAAACGTATAGCGTAGCTAATTATTGTAACATTAGCCTTAATAGCGTTTAAAATATTTCCAATATACAGGATGTACCAAAAGTGCGAAATAATACTTAGGGATTTGGATGAGCATCGGGAATAGAATTAAATGGTATGAATATGTTATTGATATTCAAACACTTTTTCAAATAATGTTCTACCAATTTTGAAAAATTGTACTTTTTCTTTATTATTGTTACTCTTAAATACACTGGATTCTAAGCCACTTGATGTGTTCTTAAGACGCATCACGAAACTTGTCACTATTTACATAATTCAAAGGCTGATAATTCAGAAATAGAAGATAGTTTACTTGTTATTTTGTACTTTTGTATAACTCAGTCTTCAAGGCTTTGTGGTAACAAGCACCTGAAAATCACGCCACATCTAGCAATTTTATACGGTATTCATCTTTGTTTTGCCACACACGTCACAGCAAACAAAGCAGTATGCTGAAGTTGAAAAGAAATACAATCGTCAAAAACGCATGCAGTATGTCAAATTTACAGTCGATTCGGTTATTAGATACGGATATACGATTATAGTCGCATGGCGAATGGCCGTCATTACTTAAGGTAAGAGTTGGATCAACGCGGTACGACGGCAGACGTCATTGTCGACGTCGGTTTCATACAAATTATCGCGATGACAGTGCCGGGACGGCAAGTTGGCATTCAATTTCTATGAGATCCAGTGACCTCTGCCGTCTGCCGCTTGCATCGAACTCCCGCCTTTACAATCGCATTGCTCTGCCGCCGCGTCATTGCCTGCCCCACGGACTGTTACGATTCGTTATTGTGTCTCCATCCGCAGTACTAAAGTCTTGTGTTCGAATTTTAAATAACGCTTCATTAAAATTTAAAACAATTATCATAGTGTAATGAATGGCCGCCTTTATTGTAATAATTCAAAGATATTATGATTCTAATTTTAAATTTTACAACAAAAACCTAAAAATTAATTAGATAATTATTTATAACTTATATAAAAATACCTAGTGAGTAAAAAATAAACATAATTTATATAAAAAAGAAGATTGTTTTGTATGTGTGATGACTGTGATAGATAAACCAATTAATTTGGACGATATTTTGGCGAAGTTTGGGATATTCAGACCCTACCATTCACGGCTGATCTTGTATTTCGCCTTGGCTTACGCGTCGAATGCCGCGTATTCATCGAACTATGTTTTTGCTGCACAAGAAGTCAAGTACAGGTACCTACCTCTTACTACTCCACCAAGCCAACTAGACACTCGGGTATAAATATCAAATGATACTATGTCAATGATTCCGCGGTCCTTCAACCTCGTAGTGGGAGCTACTGCCACAGGAGTGCCCAGGCATTGGCCCAGGCTTGTGGTGTCTTGAGTGTCTAGTTGGCTTGGTGGAGTGGTACTAATATTGCCTATACAGGTTGTTTCCATTCTCTTGGCGATTAAAACCAGTGCAAGTTATAGCGTGGACCTATCTCTACCAATTTAATGACACGCAGAATAGAATCAGACGAAATACAATCAAAGCGATTAGTTGGTCGACCGCAATATTCCTACAAATGTAATTATCTAGTTGGAAGATTTGTGTCTTCAACACGGGAGAGTAAATATTGAGTATTATTATGATTACGTTAAATGAATAAACACGTTACGGTGAGGGAAAACATCGTGAGGAAACATACCTATCCCTCGGATTAGGTAATAGTCAGTTCCTGTATACACGGCGACAAGGTTCACCACCTGTCACGTTGGGTTCTGACTATCTGGTGAAACGTGGGCGTTGAGTTGGTTTAATACCTCCACAATGTGGTGGTATATGGCCACTCAAGCCTCTGACTACCCCCGAATGGGAACAAAAGACGTGACGTATATATATATATATATTTTTTTTAATGAATAAATATCGCTTCGGTTCACTGCATCGGTTGGTTGCGGGTTTGATTCCAGAGACAAATTTCGAGAATTGCCTTTACGTTATTTACACTGTTCTGTCACTGGGATCACCCCCAGTCTAGTGTACGGTACCCATAGTACAAGCGTTGCTTAGTTTGGGACCATACAGTTGGTGTGCTAGTCTGGCTATAAAGCGGGAACGCGCAACCTCTCGATCACAGAGTAAAGACTAAAGAAAGAGGTGCCCTTATTAGATATTTGTATGCAACAAAACGTGGTCATTGTTTTTCATTTTCATTTTCATTTTACTATTTACCGGTAAATAGTTGAACTACTCGCTTCATTTTATGTCGATGTTAGTACTAGGCCGACCACTCGGCCGACTTGCTTAGGGCCAGTCCCCTTAGTAACTGGTCCATGCTCTCGATGCGGGCGACCTACGCTCAAACCACTGACGTCGACTAAGTTTTAAGTATTGTACTAATAACTACCTTGTTACATACCTTTCATTTATCTAAGTAGGTACCAGTAGATTACAATAGAGCTAACCGCGCGCGACTAACTGAGCGACCTTCCATTTAGTAGGTACCTACGACTTGTAGGAAAAATGTTTACATAACTGAGAGACTAACGAAATAAATCATAATCACGATAATCAACTATGTATTATACAACTTTTTTTTTTTTTTTGTTCAGAATCACAAGGGAACTTCAACTTTGAATTTCTATCTTCTTCTAAACGTTAATTAATATTTTTTCCCACCAAAGTTGGTTATTTTTTATTAGCCTATTTTGTGTCCCACTCCTGAGCAAAGGTCTCTTCTTGACTTCTCCACAAAGTATGATTTTGAGCGGTCAAAGACCTAGTATCTCCCGCAAAGGTGACCAAATCATTCAAACGTCGATAAAGGTAAAAAAAAATGCTTGTTGGATTTTGTGAGGCTATCGTTTTTCACGTCACAATTAATTATTTTCGATATATTCGCATAATCGTGGGCGGGGTCAATGCGCGGGCGACCAATCCACATGGCCAACGTCATTGATGGAAACAAGTCCCTTTACAATTTGACATTGACATTGACTACAAAATACTCTTTCGAATGAAAGAAAAAAAAATGAAAATCAGTTCACAATTGACAGAGAAATCGCGTAATAAACACACAAAAAAAAAAACATACAGTCGAATTGAGAACCTACTCGTTTTTCAAGTCGGTTAAAATGCTGAGACCTCGAAATTTAATCCGGCAAAAGAACTGTTTACATAAGATGTTTGTTTCCACGGTAGGTAATTTAATTTAAATAGTAACTCCTGCGTATCCTTGTACAATGACACCTGTTTTAATAACTTGGCTATCCTCGCTTGCGAGAAAAATGTACCATCGAGTATAACAATCATTGTATTGTCGTGTTTGAAAAGTTGAGGAATCTTGTTTATGAAACCTCACGTAGTTATGAGCTACAATAACAAACGGGTAAAGTTTTTCTACCACTGAATGGCGACTGAAACTGAAAAATTTCAGACGCTGACCTGAAGGCTTGATCACTGTATAATCCTTGATGCGTAGGTATCATAATTAACTTGCGCTGACAGGTCAAGATACGTGATTTGGATAGGAACAGCCCCGATACGGCTGTTTGAGATACGGAAATATGGAGTACTGGCTTTGCCCGCGACTTCATCCGCGCATAATTTAATCGGGATAAAAAGTATCCTACGTGTTAATCCAGGTTATATAGTATCTGTGTTCCAAATTTCATCCAAATCCGTTCAGTAGTTTTTGCGTGAAAGAGTAACAAACATCCATACTTGCAAACTTTGGCATATAATATTAGTAGGATGAAGTTAGTATACATTTGCTCGATGCTACTTCATCCATAGATCCAAGCCAAGCTGTAGCTAATTTGCTGCAGCTCATATTATGAGCTCGACCGGGGTAGTACCGCCTTCTAACAGAAGATCGGCGTAAAGTAGATATTACAGCTGCGCTCCATACGATGAGTGAGACAGCCGGAAGCTAAACTCCTGCATCTGTCCCACTTTTTAGGTCGTCAACGTGCGAGCTACAACTTTGGTATTGCAAGCATCTATAGGCCACAGTAACTGCCTAACATTAAGCAGGCCGTATGTTGTTTTTCCACTTTTCCGGATGTTATTAACTTTAAATTCGTTATTTATTTCAGGTGCAAAGATGAAACATTCGCGAACAGCACTTGTGGTAGCATCAACTCTACATCATGCTCAGAATGGGTGTACGACAACCCGGACACATTCGTCGGAGAAGTACGTACAATTTTAGAACAAAATACAAATTGCAAACAATTATTACAAGGTACACAACTTATGATTTCGTGCATAATTAAGATCTATTTTAAATACAGGTGTTTCAAAAGTTTAAAATAAAATTTTGCGGTGTGGATGAGCATCGGAGATAGAATTAAGGGCCACCGCAGACTCGCTACTTTTAGCATCGGCGATCAGCGATTTCGATGCTGCGTCTTGCTCGTTCGCGCTCGAAGAAACGCAGTTTCGATACGTCACAAAATCGCCGGTCGCCGATGCTAAAAGTAGCAAGTCTGCGGAGGCCCTAAATGGTTGAGCTTTTTTAACGTTTTTTTTTCACACAATTATTGAATCACAAATATTGAATAGGCAATAAATCTACATATCAGCTACCATTAGGTACCAAAATTTATATGTTGGACTTTTCAGATACCCTGTAGACCTTTATCCTTAAAACGTTATTTATTTGTTACGCGATAGTCCTTGAAAATTACTTAGACTTTTGTTATTGTTCAGTTTCAGCTAGCGTGTCAAGACTGGAAGAGAACTCTTGTCGGCACGATCCACAGTTTAGCCTACATGGTTGGTCTACTCTTCGTAGGACCTATGTCTGACAGGTAAATATCGCAAGACTTACATAACAACTGTATGGTCCCAAACTAAGCAATTCTTGTACTATGGCTACCGTACAACTGGACTGGGGGCGATCCCAGTGACACCCAGACGAAAGTTACGAAAAGATTTCCTAAATTAGTTCTTGGTGGGAATCGAACCCGCAACCATCCCATACAGTAGACTGAGTGGCCTACGCTCAAACAACTGCGCCAAGCGGTCGTCATGTAATTCTGTTTATAAATAACTAGCTTTTTCCCGCGACTTCTACCGCACATAATTTAAAAAAAAGTAGCCTATGTGCTATTCTAGACTATAATCTATCTCTTTGCCCAATTTCATCTAGATCCGTTCAGCCGTTCTGGCGTGATTGAGTAATAAACATCCATCCATCTATCTATCCATCTAAACTTTCACATTTATAATATTAGTGGGATAATTATATTTTGAACGTCTTATAAGAACGTATGCTAATTTTCTTTCTTATTTATGCTCGACATAAATTTCGTTAAAGGCGACAAATTATCACAGGTTTATTTTACTTCGCCGTCTACTTTTCTATACAAGTATATATTAATAATTTACGTTAGCATAAATGAAAAATAAATACTGAAGAGAGCCTAAAACACTTTGAAGTACTGTTTTAAAAACATCTTAAAAGACCTGGGCTAAAAGGCAATTCTGAAAAAGCAATTTATTTCCTCATTTTCTAGCAGAAACTTATTCCGCAAAATATCCTTAAATAAGGAATCTGGCAAAAGAAAATCAGCAAAATCAATAACTTTTACAGAATTGCTATTATGTGGCCTTTAGCCCCCCAGAAATGGAACAACTAGAAGACTAGGAGGAATAGGCTTCATGTTAAGTTAAAGGTCTGTCTATAAATATGACGTTGCATGCTCAGGTTAGGTAGGAAAGCAGCTCTAATCATCACTGGAGTGCTCGGGGGCATATTTGGATTGGCGAGGAGTTTCTCCCCCTGGTACTGGCTGTACATCGCTTTGGAGTTCCTGGAGTCAGCCCTTGGAGACAGCTGCTCACCAGTTTACGTATTGAGTAAGTTCCTAATAATTATTTAGAACTTAATACTCGTAAATAATAGTTTGCAATAAGGGCCTCCGAAGACTTGCTACTTTTAGCATCGGCGATCGGCGATTTTGATGCTGCGTCTCGCTCGTTCGCGTTCAAAGAAACGCGACGCAGCATCGATACGTCACAAAATCGCCGGTCGCCGTTGCTAAAAGTAGCAAGTCTGCGGAGACCCTTAGATGAACAAGAACTGCAAGGATTTATTTGTTAGAGTTTTAATAGTTTTAATATTATAATGGTGTTGTTGTTGTGACCATTAGTACCTACCTACCTAATCAGAAATCAAAATAACAACCCTCCTGTTTGCCTCGCTGTAGTCAGGTAAAATAAGTAGTATGACAAAAACGATTACAACCAATAAATTAAATTTAACTTCTAGCAAATACTAATGTTTATAAGTAATTTATACAGGCTGACTGGTTGAACACTTTAAATATTGATATAGTTTTCAGTACTCGATTCTCGTTCTAATTATGTAAAAAATAGGTGCCTAATATTTGCCTAATTTATCTTTAATTATCCACTCAAAACAATAAGCGTGGTCAGGATCGTACCTCCTTGATTTGACGTACCTATCAAGTGTCATTAGTGTCATTAGCACTAGCGTTCTACGCGAGGCACCGCGGTGTCCACAATTTCCGAGTTGTAGCACATTCATTTAATGAAAGTTTTCTCTGTAGTTCATTGGTATTTTTTAATTTTATTTTTTTAAACGTTTCATGTTACCATAAATTGTCATGTCCTTCAATATGTAAAGTGTTCAAAACCGGTCAGCCTGTATATAGCACAAGCTTAAAAAAAGTTCAGACGGGTTCACCTCTGGATTTTTTGAACTATATGTGCGAATCATAGCTTTAATATTATGATTATCACTTTCTTATCTTTCAAATCTAACAAATCCATCAACCCGCACTAGGCCAGCGTGGTGGATTATGGCCTGAATCCTCCTCGCAAATAAGGGAAGCCCGTGCCTAAGAGTGGGACGTTAAAAGGACGAATGTCATTTGTTTTTTATAGATGTCGAAATAATAGCAACGAAAAGAAGAGTACCATACTACGTAATGTGTAGCTTGGGGTACTCGTTAGGTGGAATAACAGTTGCCTTAGTGGCGTGGCAAGTGCCATACTGGAGAAATTTCCTGAGGGTCATCTACGCCCCAGCTCTACTGTTCGTAGTCTTTATATTCCTGCTCGACGAAAGTCCAAGATGGCTGCTATCAAAAGGAAAACGAGAAAAGGCGGTGACTATCATTGAAACGATGGCAAAGAAAAACAAAGTTAAGATTGAAAAGGCAGAATTGGATAATCTGGTTTGCGAGGCCGATGATGATGAAATGGACTTCCCGAGTCTCTTGAAGAGTACCTTCTCATCCAAGGCGTTGTTCAGGAGGTTCATAGTCTGTGTGACTTGGTGGATAACGTCTACCTTCGTGAACTATGGGATGACGATCAATTCTGTGTCGTTGCAAGGCAACAAGTACTTCAATTACGCGTTATTATCGATAGTTGATATTCCTGGAAGCTTTATAATCATGTACATCTTGATGAAGTTTAGACGGAAGATACCTTTGATCGCGAGTTTCTTGACTGCTGCTGTGTTTTGTATCACGCAGCCATTTTTGCCAGATGGTGAGTAGAGATATTATTATTATTTGGCGAAGGATGGTGATCCGATGGTAAACAGTTACCGTAGCCTATACATGCTTGCAATGCCAAAGGTATCGCTCGTACGTTGCCGAACTGAAGGGGAGTGGGACAGAGGGATGTGAAGCGGGAGTTGGGCTTCCGGCTCTAACTCATCGTTAGAAACGCAGCTGAAATAGCTACATTACGCTGATTTTCTGTGAGAGGATGGTACTACCCCGGTTTAACCAGCCCGTATATGAGCTGCAATAAATGATGTACCTAGTTGATAGTATTTCTCTCTCTTCCATTTCTTCTTTTACCATTTCGTTTTTCTTTTATTGGGTCTGCGTTCAGTGTACTCTGATTGGCTGATAACTGAAATGTACTGGCAGGCAATGTACATACATTTTTTTGTCGTTTATTCTTACAAAGAATGAAGAAAATCATAAATTATTAATCCACCGTCTGGTCTCTCTGTTTACAAATATATTTTCACCTTGACATTGTTTTAACTTCGCGTCGCTTACCGAATTCATTACTGCATCAACAACATGATCTGCATGTCTGAAAACATGATGACGGATTCAGCTTGTATAAAGAAAAAAATAACATGGCTTGAACATTTCTGACTAGTGTCAGAAATGTTCAAACCATACGATAAGAAGATGAAGAACAGCCCCCCTAGACAAGTAGCATGAACGCTAATCGAATAGAATAGAATAGACTTCACAATGTATTGAAATGTCAAACGCCGCTATGTAGATCAATAACAAGTTGCTATGTAGATCACGTGACTTATGTCATTTCCATGAACATCTCATTCACATGAAGTGTAGCGCTTTGAAGGAACGCGACGTCAGCCACTTGTCTAGCCCTGCTGGGCCCTAAGTCGCTTAGCCATAGCGCCACTGTGGCGTTTTGCTATAGTGATCCACCTTTTGATTGGTCGGTTGATTCTGACCGACGAATCAGAGGCCGATCAGCCGGTCGGCCGACCTATCAGATGGTCGATAACTATAGCAGCTCAATGGCAATGGCTAACCGACTTGGGGGCCAGGGGGGTTACTTTGAAAAACGAAACGAAAGCTTCGGTTGACGGATAGGGCGATTTCCTACTCCGAAAGTGTTACGGATCCGAAGTACGGATCCGATTTACGATCAAAACTATGTCAAACGCTGAAATCGTAAATGTCAAATAACTTTCAGAGTAGGATCCACGAAAGAAGAAACGTCAAATCACGATCATCGCATCCGTACTTCGGACGATCCGTCAGCCGAAGTTTTCGTTTCGTTTTTAAAGTAACCACCCTGATATATTGAAATATTTCTGAAGTGAATAATAATTGTTTACCTATTGAATTTCAGATCTTCCTTGGTTATCGGTAACTTTGTTCATGGCGGGAAAATTCATGGCGTCTCTATACTTCAGCATTACCTACATGTACACATCGGAGCTGTTCCCTACATACACCAGGAACTCTATGCACGCGCTCTGCTCCTCATTGGGGAGGATAGGCTCTATCATAGCGCCGCAGACGCCGTTACTGGTAACGCATCTCTATATTACCTGGCTCTATTTATTTATGTTGGCAAACAAACGTACGACCAGTATGATGTTAACGTTACATTTGCAGTTACCGTAGCCTATAGATGCTTGCAACACCAAAGACATCGCTCGCACGTTGCCGATTTAAAGGGGACTGGGACAGGGAGGGGAATAGGGGGATGGTTCTTCCGGCTCTCTCACTTATGCTACGAAACGCAGCTATAATAGCTACTTCTTCTGTGAGAGGGTGATACTACCCCGGTCGAGCCAGACCGTATATGAGCTGCAGACAATTGGCTACAGCTTACCACCAATAATATGTTGGGTTATTGACTTTTAATAGAGCTTGTACATTTGTTTATGTTTATATTAATTCTGTGCGAACATTGCGACGGGCCCGTTAGCGTGGTTGGCGCGGAGGCGCCTTTCACGCTGCAGGTCGTAGGTTCGATTCCTACCCGGGACATGCATTTGTGTGCATGAACATGTCTGTATGTCCGGAGTCTGGGTGTATATGTATATTAAGTATGTATTTACAAATAAAAAAGTAGTATATGTAGTAATATCAGTTATCTGGTTTCCATAGTACAAGCTCTGCTTAGTTTGGGATCAGGTAACCGAGTGTAAAAATGTCCCAGGATATTATTATTATTGTAGTTAATAAAAATAAAACAAAAAATATAAAAACAATACTGACACCGAAACAATATTTGGTCGAGTTGGAACCTTGGTATCAATGTCACAAGGCAACGGTCTTATTAAATGTCTATGCTTTTTTATTAGATATCATTCTAACGAGGTCAAGAAAGTGAATATAATTTAAATTAAGTGTCTATTTATAGACATTAGAAATATCAACGTTAGCCGCGTGTACAAGCAGCGAGCAGCCGGGTCTTACCAATCAGTATCGCATTATCTACGAGGTCAGACGTCCAAACGGATTGGTCGCGGCGCTCGGCTCATGTAGACGCACCAAATAAACGATGTTTCTAAAATTACATATACAAATCACTCATAAGCGACGACCATTTGTTTTAAGAGTTAAATTCCCTTAGAAATTTTGAAAATTGACTTTTCGTAATTTGCCTAGTCTAGCTATACTATGATCGATTTTAATACAATGTATGATACCCATAGCTGCACATCAACGGTAACGTTTTTAAAATAAGCTGAGCTCTTTTAATAACGGGTGCCTATAATTATGAGAGCTCAGTTTATGTTGAACGTACAAGGGTTGATTAGTTTGGCAATGCAGTTGGTGTATTCAGCGCTATTTATGGTAAAACCCCCAATTATTAGCACCGGTGGACCCAATTCTTGTCCATACATATTTCTATGGGATTACTTAGTTCAGCGGATAGAATAGTAGGTAGGTGTGAAAAACTGTGAAATTTATGACTTTTAACATAAAAACACTGTTTCCATGTTTAGTTTTCTTATTTTTTAAAGATAACTTCAAAAGTGCCAATAATTGGGGGTGGTGCCAATATTGGGTGCCGTTACCCTATTCATATTATCTTTCATTTTCAGAGGGTCTACTGGTCCGGCCTCCCATCACTGATATTCGGAATAGTGTCTCTCATTGCCGGCCTAGTGACGTTTGCAGTGCCGGACATAGCCAACGACACGCTTCCGGACACCGTCCGGCAAGCAGAAGCATTGGGGAGCAAGGAGACCATCGGCAAGGAGATCGGGATTAGTTACATCATCCCGAGAGATGGGGAGAATGAATGTCGGTTGAAAAACAGAAGCTAGACGTAACTGGAGAATATGCAGCGTTATAGCCTAGTCGCCCGTTGGATTTGACGTCACTGCCAGATATGTAACTATTTATGTCGGCACATCACTAGTTCCGGACGAAATGCGTCTGTCCGGATGAAATGCGTCGGTCCGGAATTTGTTTGATTCAAGCATTTAAATACCTAAAGGACCTGTGATATTAGCAAACTTACATTTCTGTGTTCTATTTAACTTAAAAATAAATACGTAATTAGTAATAATTGTGATATTGATACATCGTTGTAAAAGCGAATATTGTCCTTTACAACATTTAGGTAATGTTCAATTACTTCAGGAATAAATTATAAGAAAAATGTGTACCTATTTTATTTTATGTAGCCTTTTAATGCAAGGTAAGGTGACGACATTATGACAATAAATTAAAACATGATCCCTACTAGTCAATGGCGGCGTCTTCATCAGGCGCATGCCTCGCGCGAGCACTCACTTTTGACGTCGGAACGCATAGACGTAATGTTATAATATGAGTGCTCGGGTGAGGCATGCGCGCCATATGGACACATCTAATGGCGGCGTCTTCATCAGGCGCATGCCTCGCGCGAGCACTCACTTTTGACGTCGGAACGCATAGACGTAATGTTATAATATGAGTGCTCGGGTGAGGCATGCGCGCCATATGGACACATCTAATGGCGGCGTCTTCATCAGGCGCATGTCTCGCGCGAGCACTCACTTTTGACGTCGGAACGCATAGACGTAATATCATAATATGAGTGCTCGGGTGAGACATGCGCGGCATATGGACACATCTATTCACAATACTTTAAATTAGATTTAGATCAACTTTCAAAAATCTAAATTTTCTATGTAATTAATTGCGAAAATAATCTAAACGAAACGCAACATTACTGACTTATAGGTATGAGCGTATATGTATCAGTAGCTAGTTTCAATTATTATCGTGATGTCATCACCACTCTATGTATGAATAAAATAATAATAAAAATTAGAGAACTCTCGCACGTAAACACTATTTCACTGAATATAGTAACGTCATCAATATAACAATGAACACTTACTAGCTCTATCGATTACGTTCAAGTCGTTATACAGTACACCATAACTCGACGACCGCATGGCGCAGTGGTTTGAGTGTTGGTCTCTCGGCTCACTGCATCGGGTGGTTGCGGGTTTGATTCCCGCCAGAGGTGAATTTCGGAAACGGCCTTTTCGTAATTTGCCCTGGTCTGGGTGTCACTGGGATCGCCCCCAGTCCATTATATGGTAGCCATAGTTCAAGCGTGCTTAGTTTCCCCGTTTTTACCGGATCCCGGATCCCGTTTGCCTAATCCCGGATCCCAAATACCCCGGATCACGTATCCCGGATATCCCGAATCTCGGATCCCGGATCCTGGCTTTGAAAAAGAAACCTAAACACCAATTTTCATCCTACTAACTTAAAAATGACGAACTTCCATACAAACTTTCATCCCCTATTTAACGCCCTTAGGGGTTGAATTTCAAAAAATCTTTTCTTAGTACACCTCTACCCATCACGACACACACACCCTCAAAATTTCAAGTCCCTACGACCAGCGGCTTAGGCTGTGCGTTGTCTGTCAGTCAGTCAGTGAATGAATGAGTCAGGACTTTGATTCTTATATATTTAGATTAGTAGGCAACTAGTAACACGTATTTAAACTGTGGTCAAATAAAAGGAATTCAGTGCCAATATAGTGCTGTATTTTCCAAAAGGGACCACGCTAAAGGCACGCTGATACAGATGTGAGATTGTATCAGAATAATACAGGAAACGTGATTAGAAGTAGGTACTAGGGTAACAGAACTTATACTAGGGTAGCATGATCACCCACAGCCACAACTTTCCCATCTTAAAGAAGTGTTTTCTACTAAAATTACTTGCTAGTTAAAAATTAATAAGCTTTTGTGTGAGATATAAACGTGAATCCAGTGTAAGTGGAACCCTCAGGTAACCAGGAAACTTCAGTGAATAAAAACTATCATGGTGAGAACGAAAGCGGGCAGCCTAATGATATTGGCACAATGGGAAATTCATTCCATGTCATTAATTTTCCGGAAGAAATGTTACATGGGTGTGATAAATTTAATTTCCACCTAGAAAGAAGTGTGAAAACTGATTCTGGTTTTCTGATATTATTTTGTTATTTCTTATTTTAATTTTAGAATTCTCGTTTTCTGTACAATTTTGGCATTTCCACATTAAGTATATTCATTACAGAAAGAAGAGACAAGTAAAATTCACACAGCAAAAAGTAAAGTCCGAATAGTTTACACGCGTTGTGCTTTGTTGAATTCTCAATACATTTTCTCTTAGTGTCGCCACAGCTTTACAGTTAATATTTTATTTAAAAACACACTTCCGATGTAACCTTTTTATTATCTAGACTGGCTCTATGCTGTGTTCCGACCAGTTATGTAGAGTCATGCCGGAATTATCCGGGGTCCGTTACGAGACTTTGAGGATCGTTACGGAATTATTAACATAAACTTTTATAACTCTCCTACCCTTGTTTGATCTGAAAGTATGGTAGCAGAATTTTGGAAATTTCTTTGTAGTCTATTCGATAAGTTACTGAAAACATACTGAAAAGTATACAAACTTCTTGTTTAGTAAATACGTATTAAAAGTAAAAAGGTTTAATGAGAGAATTCTTGTGACTACCTACTCCAATTATAAAAACCACGATTTCTCAGTATTCTCATTTAAATTAGCTTACAAAAATGTACTTGTATCAACATCCCTTAAGAAACATGTTAAAAATGTACGAGAAAATAGATCCTATTTATCAAGAGCTTTGTTAAGTCAAGCCAACTTCAGCAGCCAATCAAAATTCAGAGCGGGTGCTTCGTGGAAAAAAATTACACATTCCGAGCCACTCACAAACTTCCTTGAAACTCGGGGATTATTTAAATCTGGAGATTATCGTTTCCCTCCCATTTATTACTGGATTCTTATCTTATCCTCGGATCAATGATAGACTCCCTTCGAAGGTGTACTCCCAAGTGCGGATAGGGCTGGCGGAAAAAATCGCGATAATATTTTGGGGATTACCCTGAAACAAAATCTTAAAAGATGTTAAGAGAATAATTGAATTTAAAATAATTATTTTTTATTTATCTGGCTAAAGATATACCATACATGACACATACATGATACATGATACATGACTATCTGGTGAAACGTGGGCTTTGAGTTGTCTTAATACCTCCACAATGTGGTGGTGTATGGCCACTCAAGCCTCTGGCTACCCCCGAATGGGGATAAAAGTCGTGACGTTATATTTATTTTATTTTTCATTTATATTTTATTACTCTGAAACAAAATCTGAAAAGATGTTTAGAGAATAATTGAATTTAAAATAAAGATTTTTTATATTTATCTGGCTTAAGATACAGTCGACAAAATGGAATCATTATCCACAATTGCCTATCAATTCTGTTACTATAAAGTAGAATTTCTCTCTTACATATTTATATTATTTATTTTCAGTGTCATAATCCTTTTTGTATGCAACACTGTTATTCTCTTTATTTAACGCTTTCTGTAAACAGAACTCTCGTTCTAACACAAGCTAAATAAATGATCTTCCAAATTCCTCTAAAATCCAGAAAACAAAGACCAAAGATTAAGCCCAGCCACTCGCCGCCTAATCTCCTTGGCGTTATATCCCACTATTCCAATAGAAACTTGGCCAGGCTATTCCCAGATAACGAGATGTTAAATCGCCGGCAATATATTGCGATTTACAAAAATTTACATAAAACAATCCGACGGAATTATAACGAGAGAATTAATCAGTTAAATGGTCTCATTTACAAGTCAAAAATTATTATGGTGTTGACAATAAAGTTTACCGTCGGCTGTTATTTTAGTTGGGAACTCGTGTTCGTAACGTTGTTTTTCATTAATGTCCGGAACTTTTGGATGTTTGGAATTAGGGGCCGTTCGATCAATATTCCTTTATGTGACTATTCTAAGATTACTATTTACTTGTCTACTTTAACGGTGAGGGAAAACATCGTGAGGAAACCTACCTATGCCTCGGGATTAGGTAATAGTCAGTTCCTGTATACACGGCGACAAGGTTCACCACCTGTCACGTTGGGTTCTGACTATCTGGTGAAACGTGGGTTGAGTTGGCTTAATACCTCCACAATGTGGTGGTGTATTGCCACTCAAGCCTCTGACTACCCCCGAATGGGGACAAAAGTCGTGACGTTATATTTTTTTTTATTTATATTTATATTTATCTACTTTAATACGTATTGCGTACAACAAAGATATTACCAAGAAAGAGGGATATGTGACTGTTCAAAAAAGTATGTCCTACTAAGCGGAGTCCATGGACACAGTACGACTCAGTCGTTCGCGGAAAATTATGTTGAAAAGATATCGGTATTGCCAATACGGTTCATCTTCTGGTGAATAATACTAGATGATATCATATTCGCACGTAGTTTGGTGAAGCTTATACAATTTATTAATAAACGTCGCGTGCGAGCGATCACAGTACGGATATTAAATACACAATACTGTAAATATCACGCATATCTACCCCCCATGACCACATAAACGGTATCCTCAGGGCAAAAATATCCGCTTATAAGTATCAATGAGCATAAACATACAGTATCAAATATGGCGGGCGGGCGGCCGTGACCGACCGGAAGTGGCCGCCGCATCTGGCCGCTCACGTCACACACCGGAAACGGCGCCACTCCTCACTTCCGCCGGACTCGTCCAAGTTGGGACCGCATTTTTCAATTTTAGTTATTTAGTCTGAAATGCTGAAATTGTGTATTATTCATCGGCTTTTTTGGGTATGGAATTTGTCGTGAACATTATCTATTTCGGCGTTGATCTTTAAGGGATATCACTTGTTTCATAAATCCAAAAAATACCGAATTGCAGAGCCAGAGATTCATAAAAGTTTCGCGCACCGCTTGGTTCAATACACCGAGCGATTGCGGGTTCGATTCCCGCCAAGACAAATTTCAGAATAGCCTTTTCGTAATTTCCCCTTTTCTGAGTGACTTTGGGATCGCCCCCAGCCCCCCTAGACAAGTGGCTTTATCTACAAGCGTTTCTACAATTCGCTTCATGTATGGAAATGACATAAGACATGCCACTTGTCTAGGAGGGCAGTTCATTTTACGGTAAGCGTTGCTTAGTTTAGGATCATTGACGAGCCCGTTGGCGTGGTTGGCGTGATGGCGCCTTTCACGCTGCAGGTCGTAAATAGGTTCGATTCCTACCCGGGACATACATTTGTGTGCATGAACATGTCTGTATGTTCCGAGTCTGGGTGTATATGTATATTAAGTATGTATTTACAAAAAAAAGTAGTATATGTAGTAATATCAGTTATCTGGTTTCCATAGTACAAGCTCTGCTTAGTTTGGGATCAGGTAGCCGTGTGTAAAAAATGTCCCAGGATATTATTATTATTATTATTATAGTTGGTTAGTCTCGTACATAAAAATCTCTTTCCCAATGTTGCTATAACATTTCTGGCAGGCCTTCTGGCAGCTTATATTGAAGATCGATATAGTGCGGGATTCCCCTCACGTGCGCACTGAGATCAAACGCCGTGATTCCAACGAGCTGTTCAGTAGTTATTGCCTCGACTGGGGCCTAGTATTGCTTTCCTATACTATTATATCAGCGAAAAGATTTCCAAGCTGTCTGAATTGGGAGTAATAATGGGATCAATAAGTGATAAATTGACTATTTTATGCGACTGAGGTGGCAAACAAGCGTATGGCCCGCTCAGTGTTGCCAGATGGGGGGGATTCCCTGCAAATTCGGGGGCTTTTTTCGCCTTTGGGGGGAGATTCGGGGGGACGGATTCTTTGGGGGGATTTTCGGGGGGTAAAATAAACACGGAGGATCATCAATACCTACTTATTTTCATTTTTCAGTAATCAATTCTATCTATTAATTCAATTAGTTCGTTATCGTTTTGTGACGGAAGTTATTGAAAGAGTACCTACCTATTTTTGTTTTTGTATAAAAAATGATAATAGAAATTTGAAAAAAAAAAAATTACTAATTGAAATTTCAAATGAGTAAAAACTGTTTTGGTGGGATTTTTTCTCAAAAAGCAAATTTTCAGGGGAATTTGAAAAAAATTGGGGGGAAGCTCCATGGTCATCTGGCAACACTGGGCCCGCTAGATGTTAACGTATAGATGCTTGCAGTACCAAAGGCATTGCTCGCACGTTACTGAACTGAAGGGGAGTGGGACAGGGGAAGAGGAAGAGGGTCGTTATTTTAGTAACGATAGTAATATCACAGTAGTTTTTTTTTTTTTTTATAGGACTGCGGTGGCAAAAAGCTTGCCGCGCCTGGTGTTAAGCAGTTACCGTAGCCTATAAATGCTTACAATACCAAAGGCATTGCTCGCACATTGCCGACCTGAAGGGGAGTGGGATGGATGGAGGGGGAGGGGGGATGGGCATTCGGCTCTCTCACTCATCGTACGAAACGCATCTGTAATAGCTGCTTTACGCCGATCTTCTGTGAGAGGGTGGTACTATCCCGGTCGAGCCAGCCCGTTTATTAGCTGCAGTCACTTGGCTACAGCTTGGCTCTACCACCTTGGTACAGATACAGTTGGGAGAGTACTTAGTACCATTTATTTTTAATGGACTAGGTCCGCCACACACTCCTAATACTGCTTCTCCTGTTTACTGGATTCCGCTAGGATTTTCATATTTTGAAACCAGCATGAAATTTAATAAAAAGGACTCATCAACTCCCTATGTTGGATGAAGAATATTCACGTCCCTTCGTTGCAAAGCGGGAGTCAAAAATAACAGCACAGGCTGATTGCCACAGAAACAAGACTAGTACAACTGATGGAAGCACCACGGATTGTAGTCTAATTGGACTTAAATTCGGAGCTAGTTATACTTACCAGATTGGTTGGTGTTACCATATACTGTGTGAAATCGAAATCGTGGGCAATATTTTAAACTATGACTCTAAATTACGATACAGAATATTATGGGAAAATAAATAAAAAAAATCTATTGATAAAAAATATTGCTCGGGTAAGCAAATACGCAGACCAAAGGTGGTAGAGCCAAGCTGTAGCCAATTGACTGCAGCTCATAAACGGGCTGGCTCGACCGGGGTAGTACCACTCTTTCACAGAAGACCGGCGTAAAGCAGCTATTACAGCTGCGTTTCGTACGATGAGTGAGAGAGCCATAAGCCCACCCCCCCTCCCCCTCCCTCCATCCCACTCCCCTTCAGGTCGGCAATGTGCGAGCAATATCTTTGGTATTGTAAGCATCTATAGGCTACGGTATCTGCTTAACATCAGGCGGGCCCTACGCTTTTTTGCCACAAAAGTCCAATAAGAAAAAAAATAAATTTTACTGTTACACCTTACCTAGGCAACAATTTTTTATCAAATTATTTGTTGATTAATATTCCCTAAATATTCTGAATCGTGTGTAGAATCACCGTTTAAAATATTGCCCACGATTTCGATTACACCCAGTATACCTACGACGGTGTTGAATGTTCGTTGGTCTCATGGACCAATTACTAAGGGGACTGGCCCTAAGCAACTCGGCCGAGTGGTCGGCCTAGTACTAACATCGACATAAAACGAAGCGAGTAGGTCAACTATTTACCGGTAGATAGAACAATGAAAATGAAAAACAATGACCACGTTTTTTTCATACATATATCTAATATCTAATAAGGGCACCTCTTTTTTTAGTCTTTACTCTGTGGTTGGTCTGCTCCTAGTTCACCTCATGTCTTACTGCATCATAACTATTATGTATGTATTCAATACATCGCAAAATAAAATATCCAATATAATATCCTCCGAAGCATCTATTTAATCCAATTACAGGCAATTAAGTCCGCACGGTTCAGTTTCCCATCGGAACCGGCAGTTTCAATCGGCGGGTAATTAGCGGTTCCAATCTTAATTAGAGCTCATTAGAGGCTCCTGATTGCCGGAATCGGGCAAACCTTAACGACGTATTGAAATTACACTCCAAATGTTCCGTCTCGTCTGATTGATTGATTAATTTTAATGTGGATTTCGGTTGTCTTAAAGGGTGTTATGGTAAGAGGATTTTGGGGTTCCAAAGGAAGGTGCATTTATTTATAGATGTACCTACAAAGATATTACCAAGAAAGAGGGAGACGTGAATTTTCGAATGCCCTACTGAACGGAGACCATGGAGACAGGACGAATCAGTTGTTGGTGGAAAATAATGTTAAAAACATGCTTTGTGTCAAAAATGCCTTTAAGTTGGTTGTCGAATTGCGAGTGCGATAACAGCCCCCCTAGACAAGTGGCATGAACGCTAATCGAATAGAATATAATAGACTTCACAATGTATGTAAATGACATTACAAGTCGCTATGTAGATCACGTGACTTATGTCATTTCCATACATGAAGCGTAGCGATTTCAAGGAACACTTGAAGATTTCAGCCACTTGTCTAGAGGGGCAGATGTGTGAATTTCGCTGCGTGTAAGTAGTGCGCCGAGCACAAGCTGGTGGTTGCAATGTTAGGAGGTACCACATCCTCTAAAATAATACATCAATGCCTACCTATATGGTTGTAGATTATAATCAATTAGCAAACCATCTTATCAGGGTATTACATATAATGATAGCTCATGATAATGGGCTTGTCATTTTCAGATATTTTGTGAATTGTATGTTCTTAGCACTTATAAAGGAACTTGAAGGTAAGTCAGAAGGAAGGGAAGGGAAGGAAAGAAATAGATAGTTATGTATCACAGAAAATGCGAATTGGATGTTCTAGCTCAAGACAAATAGAGGGAAATCAAAAATCTGCATTGGCTGATATAGGCGTTTAAATAGGAAAATGTTTATTCCAAAGATATTAATAAGACGATGGATAGCAACCTTCACTACTTCTTACCTTACAGTAGGCTTCAGTCTCGGTTTCGCGTGACAAATAAGCGCTTTCATCGCTCTCAAGCGCTACGGTTACACACGATCTAAAACTAATATCGCTGGATTCAGCGCGCCCTAGTTTTTGTGGCGCTCACAAAGGCATCGCGTGTCAAGCCTTTGTCACCGTACACCGCTTTAGGTGAATAGACATTGTGTATAACCAATATATAGACTGCAATCATTTCGAGCTAAATATACGAGATACGGCTCAAAACTGGAAATATTTTTAAACCTGGTGTTAATTGAACTTTATCATGCAGGCTGTATCACGCAATGGATCCCAAATAGTGGGATGATGTGGCAAGCCTAGAAAGTGGTTGTGAAGATATGGTACCTCCTATCATTGCAATTACTAGGCTTGTGCTCAGCGCACTGCTACATGCAGAAAAATTCACACTACTTTTATCGCACTTGCAATTCGAAATAATGAGTGTTATTCACCAAAAGGTGAGCCGTATTGGCAATACTGATATGTTTTCAAGAACTTGTTGCAAACAACTGAGTCGTACTATGGCCATGGATTCTGTTTAGTAGAACATACTATTTGGGACATTCACATGTCTCCCTTTTTCTTGGTAATGTCTCTGTTGTGGTACGTGGCCCTCCTATTGTCAATGGGTTGGCCATAGATGGGATAGAACTGACTTGTAATTAAAATAATGAAAGACGGTAGGTATGATGAGTTTTCTACTGCCATGAAGGAATAACTCAAGCTTATACATTGTGTGGTTATCCACGTGGCAACAATTGGTAGGTATATAACACAAAAGTTACGGCAGTTAAAATTGAAATTTTAAATGCTAAATATTCTACCCTTAACGGACTCATTTCAATGAAATCCATTTGATTATTAATTCCTAAAACCTCATTACAGGAACAATCAACTGTCTGAAACATAGAAATGAACTTTAAAACTTCGTACGCTTTTAAATAAACTAATTTTGATCCCTTTCGTGAAATGGAATGATATTCAGAAACATCAAATTTGTCCGGGGAACTTCTAAACGCGCCGAAAGTATTCCAAGACGGGCCACAACAAAGGTAATGATGGGAGATGGCGCTGGGACATCATTAATTACGCGCCTTTGTGAGGTGGGCGAGGTCCCGGTTGACACATCTCTCGCATAGCTCCGCTTTGCGAAACCAATTTTCGATTGAAAACTACTTTTTTATATTACGGATAGTGAATTTATTTCCCATCTTATGTCTTTTTCAAAACCAATGCAAAATAAGAAATTATGCATGAAATTAGGTACTTATCACAAATTGAGATGATCTTGATAATACAGGTCCAAGGTAGGAAAACGGATCTCTACTGTAAGAAAAGTAGCCATTCGGTACGTCCAGATGCCTCGCATGCTTCGCACGAGCACTCATTTTATGACATTATGTCTTCGCGTTCCGAAGTCAAAACTGAATGCTCGGGCGCGGCATGCGCCTGATGTAGACGTTGCCAATTGACGTCGACGACTTTTACGCTTTTTACGCTGCAATATAATGTAATTTACACTTGAAAAATGCTCGGCATTCTATGGATCGCTATGACAACTAATAATGAGCTCATTGTCAAAGAGCTAGGTATCACCAAAGTGCTCACCACAACCTGCTGGGAAAGTAAGCTCGGCTTCATCGGACACATACGCGGTCTCACACGAGCTGGAGAAACACATTATAATGGTCCAAATTGAGGTGCTAGCCAGCTGCAATCACTGATCGTAAAACGAGGTTAAGCAACGCTAGGCAAGGTCAGGCAGAGATGGGTGACCATTTAGTGGCATTTAAACTGAGCGTCTCCGTGCTTCGGAGGGCACGTAAAAAGTCGGTTCCGGTTGTTGTTATCTAGACAGCAGTCGTTAAGCCATGTTAGCCTCGCCATACACGGACTGCTTGTAGCTGTCGGAACGGACAGCTCTAGAGCAGTTGGTTGCAGTCGACCGCATCGACAGCCCGCCGACTGCTTGCGACAGCCCGCCGACTGCTTGGCGTCTAGCAGTCGGCGGGCTGTCGATGCGATCGACTGCAACCAACCTTCGGGCGGCTTGAATAACTCTGACACTAGGTTGGCCACTAACCATACGATAAGAAGATGGTCCAAATGGAAGGCAGACACGCCAGTGGTAGGGCACCAACAAGATGGTCCGATGCCATAAAAAGTGCTGTAGGTTGCAGCTTTTGCAAGGCGGTGCACAGCGCATATGATCGGGAAGTGCAGAATTGAGAGCCTCGTTCGAATCGTCAAAACAAACCGAATTCCGAAGAAAACACTTGAGAAACACAATACATAGGCTACAACATATATATATATATATATATATATATATATATATATATATATATATATATATATATATATAACGTCACGACTTTTTTCCCCATTCGGGGGGTAGTCAGAGGCTTGAGTGGCCATACACCACCACATTGTGGAGGTATTAAGCCAACTCAAAGCCCACGTTTCACCAGATAGTCAGAACCCAACGTGACAGGTGGTGAACCTTGTCCCCGTGTATAGAGGAACTGACTATTACCTAATCCCGAGGGATAGGTAGGTTTCCTCACGATGTTTTCCCTCACCGTTAGCGAACTGTAAATTACAACATAAAAAATAAAAATTCGTAATCCAAGCGTGAACAACTCTTTCTCATTTTCTCTCGCTCCGCCGACAATGAAGCATTGGTCTAATTGTTTATATTAACAGAAAAAAATATGAATCTCATTCCAGCACCTCGGGGCTTATTACCGGGTCCTTTGAGTTGTGACGAAAGTAATTCACGTTTTGTTGCTTTAAACCCTTTGTTTGACGGAGAAATTGTATTATGACGAATGAAATGCATTTTGCCGTTTTAATTTTGATAATTTTAATGTAAAATAACTTTGGATTGTTGTTATAATATCTTAATTAGTCTTTTAGGGAGCTTGGCTGGTGATTGTGATAGTATAAAAGGTATCATTTTATACCCACATAGTCTGTATTTTATAATGAAAATGTTTTCTGAGAAATATCAAATAATTATGCTGCGCTTTTTGGCTATGTATAACTTAGCTCTGTCAATACAGACAAATACAAAAAGCCACTAAATGAACTACGAATTTGACAAATTAAAATGAGTATTTCGATTATTGGAAAAGTTGTTTCTGTTAACAATCAAATAAAGGGACCCGGGGTTAACTTTGTTTTCAAAATTTATTTGATTTCAACGAACTCAACACAGAAATTCATTTGTCTTTCAGTTAAAAGCAATATTTTCCGTCACAACTTGTTGTCTCGTTGCTCCGTACCTGTTTATCTGCGGACATCTTTTTCTAGTGCACACCTATTGTCTAGTTTCCAACAAATGCACCGATTTCTTGCCTGGTTGTTAAAGGTTGGCTTAAATATGGCACTTTTAATTTCTTTGGGACAGTTTCGCAATACTTGGAGGATTTATCTATTTCTTAAAATAGATAAATAATAATAATAAGAATAATATCCTGGGACATTTTTACACACGGCTACCTGATCCCAAGCTAAGCAGAGCTTGTACTATGGAAACCAGATAACTGATATTACTACATATACTACTTTTTTATTTGTAAATACATACTTAATATACATATACACCCAGACTCCGGACATACAGACATGTTCATGCACACTAATGCATGTCCCGGGTAGGAATCGAACCTACGACCTGCAGCGTGAAAGGCGCCATCACGCCAACTACGCCACCGGGCCCGTCAAATCCTCTTTTAGTTTCGGAAAATAAATGTATAGAACGAAACTTTTCTTGTGTAACAAATACCCATATGAATGCTCGTATTATGAGGATGAAGCAGGTCAGAGTAATGGAGACAGGAAAAAGAGATAGCTACCATCCCTCTATTTTTTAATAGTTCTCTCTGAAGGACGACGGTCGGAGTCAAACACGTCCGAAGCCCTAACTCAAGCTCCAACCCTTTAAAACGACGGTCCGAATATGGTAGCAGTTATGGTACGTACCTACATGACTCCAAGTAGAAAGTGAATGGTCATTCGGTGCATCTAAAGGTAGGAGTTCGATGCAAGCGGCAGATGGCGGACGTCAGTCGATCTCATAGAAATTGAATAGATGTGTCCATATGGCGCGCATGCCTCACCCGAGCACTCATATTATGACATTGTGTCTATACGTTCCAACGTCAAAACTGATTGCTCGGGCGAGGCATGCGCCTGATGAAGACGCCGCCATTGCCGTCGTGCCGTCGCGGCACATGTCATCGCGACAATTTGTATGAAACTGACGTCTGCCGACTAACGTCGGCCGTCTGCCGCTTGCATCGAATTCCCACTTTTAAAGAGGCGAGCGGGGCCCGAGCAATCATTTTATGACATTATGTCGATGTGATGAGACCTTAAAGCTACAGTCACAGTTATTTTACCTCTGATATTTACCTTATTGAATTATTTTTGATAAACGTAGTCGATATTACGTTTTTATAAGTCATGTAGCCTGTAGAATAAAGCCTTATCCACAGTTCATGGTCTCAAAGGCCAAGTTCAAAGGCTGACTTTGCGTTTTACAACAATAAAATGAGGAACGTCAGAGGTAAATTATTATATTATTATTTTTTTATAGGACTGCGGTGGCAAAAAAGCGTATGGCCCGCCTGATGTTAAGCAGTTACCGTAGCCTATAGATACTTACAATACCAAAGGTATTGCTCGCACATTGCCGACCTGAAGGGGAGTGGGATGGAGGGAGGGGGAGGGGGGGGGGTGGGCTTACGGCTCTCTCACTAGTCGTACGAAACGCAGCTGTAATAGCTGCTTTACGCCGATCTTCTGTGAGAGGGTGGTACTACCCCGGTCGAGCCAGCCCGTTTATGAGCTGCAGTCAATTGGCTACAGCTTGGCTCTACCACCTTAACTGTAAACGGCTATAATTCCTCGGGCGCTCTTCTACCAGTGTGTTTTCAAGACACACGACGTGTAAAGGACTCTACCCACTACAACGTATCATACCATGACCGTGCTACGAACGTATCAGACACGGCAAGCAACACGATACGCTCTACTATGCCCACTAGAGCGTATCAATTACGTATCAAAGTCGTATGTATCGGCTTTAATGTCATGCACAGAGCGTATCGCCACCGGCAAAATATTCTCACCGACAATCCTTGCCGCTCCGTGCATGGCACGCTACGGTGCTGGTCGGTAACGGAACGGGCTAGTGGGCATGGTCTCATACCTTTTAATACAGAGAATATTTTTTTGCCTGACACGTTCATAGCACGGTCATAGTATGATACTGTGTAGTGGGCAGAGAGCTTAATTTAAATTTTGAACATAGACAAACACTTAAGTCGGTGAAAATAACTTGTTCAGTCCACGGCCAAGCTATGTAATACAAGTCTTCCTCGCCGCTCAGCCGTGTCTAGTTTCTTTAGTCAGTCGCGACAATGTTCTCTCCGTTATTGTGGCGCAGTCGCCGCCCGCCCACAGCCCGCCCAGCTGTGGGCGAGATGTGTCTGGGACACTGATTGAAAAAATATGGGTTGATAAGGCGCTTTTTATGAGTTTCATTTCAATATTTACAGATATCTTAATGGTAGAGCCAAGCTGTAGCCGATTTACTGCGGCTAATATACGGGCTTGAACGGGGTAGTACCACCCTCTCACAGCAGATCGGCGTATAGTTATTATTAGCTGCGTTTCCTATGATGAGTGAGAGAGCCGGAAGCCCAACCTTTCTTCCTTCGTTCGTCTCCCTCCGTCTCATTTTCCTTCAGGTTGCGTGCGAGCAATGTCTTTGGTATTGCAAGAAATTACACGCTACTACGCTACGTTATTATTTGACGGGCCCGTTAGCGTGGTTGGCGCGGAGGCGCCTTTCACGCTGCAGGTCGTAGGTTCAATTCCTACCCGGGACATGCATTTGTGTGCATGAACATGTCTGTTTGTCCGGAGTCTGGGTGTATATGTATATTAAGTATGTATTTACAAATAAAAAAGTAGTATAATTATGTATTAATACCAGTTATCTGGTTTCCATAGTACAAGCTCTGCTTAGTTTGGGAACAGGTAACCGTGTGTACAAAAATGTCCCAGGATATTATTACGGTAACTGCTTAACATCAGGCGGGCATTACGCTTGTTTGCCGCCTTAGTTAAAAAAATCATGGAACCCGATATCATGATTAACATAGAAATATAGAACATGATAACCATTGTGATTATGTCAGGTTCTAATATTTTGATGCTATGATAGTCCCTTTGTGTTACGTATACGGATAAAATTACTGCAGAACTAATCATAAAACACTTTTTATACGTGCTATTTTTGTATCGAGATCTTATAAATAAGTAATTGATGAGATTTACCAAACGAACGTGACTACGTCACAAACGACAGTCTTAGTTAAAAATTACTTTAATAAATCGCAGTTTATATACGCACGCATCGCTCTCTGAGTTGTAATTCAACGTGCCTGGTCTAGTGATTCAGTGGCGGTATAGACATGGTATAAGAAAATATAAGTAGAAGGGACGCTTCTCTCTCCACTCATTACCTACTTTGTGTGGAGCCGCAGTTTCACCACGCACGGATGTTTGGGTTGAATTCAAACTTTGGAATAAAACATCCGCTTCTATCATGATATTTCTAGTTTATTATCACATTTACTATCATTATTATTATTTGATTAGGTAGGCAGGCAAAAATTGTACGCCGTATAGGCAGTTCATAGAGAGCTTAACATTTTAAGTAACCATGTTCACCTCTGTATTTACCTATGATACACAATAAATTAAATTGAATTGAATTGAATATCTTTCCTTCTTCTTTTCGAGTCAAACTTTCTACTATTGTTAGACCTTATTTACGAGGTATTTGGTATCTTTCCTTGAATATAGGTTATGCCGCGCTTGCTTACATCAGGCTTATTATGCACCCGGACCATCTGTTTCGATGGTTCGTTCGATCGTGATATCATAATTACGAATCATAGTGATCAGCAACTTTCTATGGAAATGTGTCCAAATTCAAAATTGGAAGCCCAAATGAAACTGATTATAAATTGGGTAAGGCCAGGCGTAAAGTAAATACTGTGGTCCGTCATTATTTACCAAAAACCGTGGTCCAAACTGATCGTGTAGGCTAGTACCTACTGATGGATGACAGTATTTACCACGAATTTCAAAATGACAGTTTGTGGTAAATACGCCGCGAAAGCAATAGAGTGGACATGTCTTCTGAGATTGCGGATTAAACCAAGCGCTAAGGTAATATCCATACAAGCTTTCGTGTTTAATTTGACGTCTGCACTGAACGAACTACGTCACGATACTGACGGAATAAATACTGAACGTGTAGCATGCGTCGATGGAATGACATCCATTATTATTTACCATACTGACGGACCACAGTATATACTTTACGTCTAGCCTTCGCCTAACGAATTTTTAATAGTAGCTTTAAGCAAAGCGTGTAGGTATTGAAGTTGTCGCCTCTGTGACGCCTTAATCTGTGCCCGCTGCCACGTGCCACGTTGTCTGAATGGGCGTCACGTCTCCTGACGTCGTCCCGGGCCAAGTTTCTTGATTATCAACACGTGGCGCGAATGCCGGCCGGCTAATCGCGACCCGCCTGCTCAGCTTATCATCGTTGATTGGACTTGACGAATTTTTCTTTACAGGACTTTCTTGGAGTTTGTTCGGCAAATATTTGACATAAGGAAACGAATTGACCCTACATCAAGCTCGAAATACACACATCAGAAAAAGTTTGGGGTAAGTCGGTCAGTCCTATTTAGGTATTTCTTATTTTGTAAGAAAGAAAATTTCGCTGAACATATTAAGAGGTGTGTATTATTTTTATTATACAATTAGGTTGATACGATAAAAAGTTCCTTAATTGGTATAGGGAATATGCTATAGGGGATACCTTTTCTACTCCATCTCGTGATCTAATAATAATAATAATATCCTGGGACATTTTTGTACACACGGTTACCTGATCCCAAACTAAGCAGAGCTTGTACTATGGAAACCAGATAACTGATATTACTACATATACTACTTTTTTAAATGCATACTTAATATACATATACACCCAGACTCGGGACATACAGAAATGTTCATGCACACAAATGCATGTCCCGGGTAGGAATCGAACCTACGACCTGCAGCGTGAAAGGCGCATCCGCGCCAACCACGCTAACGGGCCCTTCACATCTCTATAGGTACATTATCCGGTAGTTTTAACGCTTCCTGCAATTATACTTCTCGCCTACTAATTCAGGAGCAATTTGAATTACTAATTAGTAATGTCTTGCCCCTTAACGGAACGCTGTAGTCGTGGCGACACAAGAAATCTATGCTCACTGCCGCATGCAAGAAATATGGAGTTAGGGGAGATGCACACTTGCGAAGACATCATGATTTTCAGGAGAAATACCTATTTCGTTAAAAATAAATAAATATAACGTCACGACTTTTATCCCCATGCGGGGGTAGTCAGAGGCTTGAGTGGCCATACACCACCACATTGTGGAGGTATTAACCAACTCAAAGCCCACGTTTCACCAGATAGCCAGAACCCAACGTGACAGGTGGTGAACCTTGTCGCCGTGTATACAGAAACTGACTATTATTATTATTATTTCGTTAAATAAGTGAATTAATACTAAAACATATACCTACATTGTGTGATGTGATAGGTGGCCTAGAGTCATATAGTAATTGATCTACTGATAACCCCTGAACAATTCCGTTTAAAAACTATCAGCCACGTGGAGGACGAGTTGACTTAAGCATAAGACAAGCATCTTACGAAATAATGCATAACTTTTTGTGTGTTATATGCGTCCCCCATATTCATAGAGATTTTAGCCAATTTACAATGGTTTTGTAAAACAGTTTTAAGAATAAATGTGGTTTGTAATTCCGTTGCAAGTCGATCATAACTTTCTATGAATTTGGGGGTAAGTGTACATACTTCATCGTAAGTAAACAAAGAACGTATTCTAGGAATTCTCAATTCTGCACCGTCTTTAACAACCAGTAACTCGTGAAAAACATCTTCGCATTTCACTCGTTCATTAGTCATGCAAATTAGCGGTGGGCGGGCGGCGCGGGCGCGGGCTCGCGGGCGGGCGGCCCCTGATACAATTATTACAACCGCCCGTAATATGCTAACTGCCTGAGTGTGGATGATGTTCTTTACTTTGCATTTCAGAATAGTTTTTTATTCGCTCTTCTTGTAATTAAGTCGAGTTGGAATAAGAACAATTACTCTTAAAATGTTACTTAATTAAACAATTCTTTCAGTAGCTCTACTATGAGTATTGCGTTTGCTCGTTAGAAGCTAGCTCTACGTAAAATGCAAAGCACCTATATTAGTTACTCAAGAAATTAACAAATTGCCATTTAACAATTTGAGTAGAGGCTATCGATTAGGAACTCTATCGATAACTCATGGTAGAGCTGTACACATTTCACCAAAACTAGTATCTTGACACTGAAAATTAAGATGCAGTTGAGCTGTATTGACAGGGCGATTAAAATAATATATGTACCTATATACCAAGATATTTTTTGACGTAGGTACGGTAAGCAGCATAAGTCGCTGAACATCCTTCATTTATCAAATCCGTATTAGATACTCTTTATTTTACACAATTTCGTGAACCCTGTCAAAACCAAAATTTGTTAGCAACATATTTAAATACTGTTTGGATCCTGAAAAATTGTGGATTTGATGCAAAAGAAAAGTGTGCAAGCGATCTCTAAAACTGAAAATGTTCAGCGACTTACGTTGCTGACCTACCTTATAACAGATATAAACACGTTATCGAATTCTATTTCAGCTGTTGAAATCCGCCCGCCCGCCTGACAATCCTCGCAATTAGTATAATGACGTTTATTGAAATTCTTCCAAACAACTTCCGGATGAACTTCCTCAAGTTTCTGAATAACATGAATGAAATTTAGCAATCGGGAGGTTCGAATTAAAATCGATGTTTTAAACTTATGCGACAAAAGCAAAGACAATTACCAAGTAAAAGGGAGATATGTGACTGTTCAAAATAGTATTTCCTACTAAACTGAGTCCACGGACCCAGTATGACTCAGTCGTCGCGAAAAATAATAGTGACATGTCGGTATTACCAATACCGCTCATCTTGTGGTGAATAATATGTGAATTATTAACGTGTGGTGTAATAAAGCGGACGTAATTCAGGATGGACCTCATTTTCGATAAAATATTGGAATGATTTTTATTGCTGCAAATTTTGTGTATGGTGTATTATGCACAAGTGGGCGATCCATTGAATTGGATAGTAATTGTAAATTGCTTATGTAAAATTCAGCTAGTCAAACCTATGCAACTTACAACTCCTATAAATAAATAATATCCTGGGACATTTTTTACACATGGCTACCTGATCCCAAACTAAGCAGAACTTGTACTATGGAAACCAGATAACTGATATTACTACATATACTACTTTTTTATTTGTAAATACATACTTAATATACATTTACACCCAGACTCGGGACATACAGACATGTTCATGCACACAAATGTATGTCCCGGGTAGGAATCGAACCTACGACCTGCAGCTTGAAAGGAGCCATCACGCCAACCACGCCAATGGGCCCGTAATAAGTATGTATTGTTTACAATTAACGACTGGCGCAGTGGTTCGAGCGTAGGCCGCTCGGCTCACTTCATCGGGTAGTTACGGGTTCGATACCCGGCATAGGCAAATTTCTGTAACCGCTTTGCCCTTATTCACCTGTCTGGATGTCAATGGGATTGCCCCCAGTCCATTGTACGGTAGCCATATAGTACTGTAGTGTCTAAGTATACTGGGTGAAATCGAAATCGTGGGCTATATTTTAAACGGTGATTCAAAAAATGATTCAGAATATTTTGGGAACATTAATCAACAAATCAATTAATAAAAATGTATTACCCAGGTAAGGTATAACAGTTAAATGGTTTGCTTATTTGCTTACCCGAGCAATATTTTTTTAATCAACAGATTTTTTTATTTGTTTTCCCAAAATATTCTGAATCATGTGTTGAGTCATATTTTAAAATATTGCCCACGATTTCGATTTCACCCTGTATAATGTAAGTAAGTTACTTAGTGATAAACGTAGAACCAATATCACGTGTCAATATAAGTGACTTGATATTCGACTTCGTGATCAAGTGATGCGTTTCTGACTTGTACCCACCGAACATCGACAGCTGATACATACGCTCCCAGCGGTGTCGTTTACCTCCTCCGATGACATTTATAGCAACGTACTGAACCGAATTTACGCTTAATTTATGGGTCACCAGCCTTTTTAAAGTAAACAAAATACTTCGGATATTAACCGACCTTTTCCCAATACCTTTCTACGATACGGAAAATCATTGGAGCCATCAATGATTGCGTTCAAAGGACTTTAATTACGGGAATGTGGGGATATTACACGGTATTCATTTTACGTTACATTTCGCCGATTTCAGCGCTAATGTGGTATGTTCGATATGGATGTGTTATGAAAACGGAATTGAAAAATTAATTGGGGAATTCTGAAAGAAACATATTTGGGACTAAAGATTGAACCGCACTTATGAGGCGCCGCCCTGTGTGACTAAATAATATAATATAATTTGTATTGGTTTATATCACCTTAATCGCAATACAGTGGCGCGGCGCAATACACTTCAGGGGGCTTACCACGACCTCTTATCGCGATTCAATTATAGGAACGTTTTAATGACGTGACAATGACGTTTCTTATTGCCATGACAATAAGGTACGTCATTGCACAAAAAGTCGCTGAAACATTAAAACGATCCTGTAATTGAATAGCAATAAGAGTTCGTGGTAAGCCCCCAGGAAGCAAATCTGTCGCGCTGCGCCGGTGTAGTGCGGTATAGCTCGCGATAGCGCAGAGGCGCAGCGCGAAAAAAACTCCTACAGTTCTTTCACGGCACTGCGGCATTGCTATGCGTAGAAAATATCGCACCGGTGAAAATATCGCCGCGGTGCGGTTTAAGCTTAACAGTATTAGGTAGAGACACCAAAAACAACCTATAAAATAACGGATATAATGTTCATTTTAAACTCACAACACAAAAATAAATTTAGCGGCACAGAAAATGAAATCTCGAAACTTAGCGGCAACGGGCCCCGGATAGGAAGTGGTGGAAATGAGTTTCGCAGTCACTCCGCGTTTGGACATGTGTGTTTCCGTTATACGTTCTTTGCGGTTTATTTAGTCCCTACTTATTGGCTGCGTCACACTCGGCATCCTGAGTCACATGTTCGGGTGAGCCAAAGGGCGAGCCAACCTACACTCTAGTCAGAGAAATAGCGGAGCAATCAGTTACATAGTTACATTATCGTCATCTCATGACTAGGCTAAAACTAGGCGAGGCAAATGACAGCTGCGCTTGGGTGAGGTAGGGCAATCATTTGGCTCGAGAGCGATCTGTCATATAAAGCAAAATTGCCTCGCGCGGCATTTGAGAAATGTGGTCGCGGCTATTGAATGGATCGTTGTACATACAAATCTGGAGTGAGGACTGGGTAGACGAGCGATTACGTGGGCTGCGGTTTTAAGACCACTACACACTTTGGCCCTCGACGAGGCCCACGATAAGGTACATTACCTTAGAAAACGGAAAAAAAATCGGCCAAGTGCGTGTCGGACTCGCACATAAATGGTTCTGTACCACCGTAGAATAACAATGTCGAAAATATCACGTGTTTTGTTGTAAGGTCCCGTTGGCACCCTTTGGGTACGGAACCTTAAAATAGCAAGCAAGCAAGCACTCTTCCATTGCAAAAGGAGAGACAAAAAAATAACAGATAAGGCCGCTCAGCTCACTAGATACTAATTTAAGATCCAATTACTTTACCATAATGATAAAACTAAAGAACCAAAGAAACGTAGATTTTAGTTATTTAGATATTTAAAGGGAAACCGTAGCCAAGAGTAAAGTCGCAGCATTCACTAAGTAATTACACGTTAGACGGTAATTAAAAGGCCACTTGAGGCAAAAACGGGCCCCAATCGGCCGCCTAACGAGTGCCGTGATACTTGAGACTGCATAAACACGAGCTTAAAACTGATTAGTCTGCGTTTTGTTTTATTAGAAATTTGTTTGAAAATCTTGCTTTGAACTTTGCTTGGTTCTATGTCGAAGGTCCAATAGTTTTTTTTTTTAATTTTTTTTATAGGACTGCGGTGGCAAAAAAGCGTACGGCCCGCCTGATGTTAAGCAGTTACCGTAGCCTATAGATGCTTACAATACCAAAGGTATTGCTCGCACATTGCCGACCTGAAGGGGAGTGGGATGGAGGGAGGGGGAGGGGGGGGTGGGCTTACGACTCTCTCACTCATCGTACGAAACGCAGCTGTAATAGCTGCTTTACGCCGATAGTTGGCCATACGTTGTAAAACTTCAGCCAATACTCTTTCTCTATGAAAGTTGACAGCTTGAGTAGAGACCCAAACCACAAGTCATTTTGTTCTATAGTACGTTTTTTTATACTTGTCCTATTTGGTAAGCAAAGATGCCGTCCAGCGGGGCGATTGCGTAACTTTTTGTCAATGTTTCAATTGGTTTCGTATATAATTGACACAGGATGAACGAAACCAATTGAAACATTGACAAAAAAGTTATGCAATCGCCCCGCTGGACGCCATCTTTGCTTACCAAATAGGACAAGTATAAAAAAACGTACTTTATATACCTACATATTTTCAGTTCTAAAACCTATAATGATTTGTCGGTTAAGAGCACTCTACGTATTGGTGGTAGAGTCAAGCTGTAGCCTAGTGACTGCAGCTCATATATGGACTGGCTCGACTGGAGTAGTACGCCCTCTCACAGAAGATCTGCGTAAACTATTACAGCAGTCGGAAGCCCAAAACTCCCTAGCCCCTCTGTCCCACTACCCTTCAGGTCGGCAACGTGCGAGCGATGCCTTTGGTATTGCAAGCATCTACAGGCCGCCCACATGTTAGCCACATTAGTAACAAAAAAAAAAAACCGAATCATGATCATGAGCCCACGTTTCTCGTGATTTTTCGATGACGCAAATTTTACCATTTTTCGTTACCGACTTTCTAGGAAACCTTAAAGATGAAGAAAGACCATGAAAAAGTTGCTGCTATTGTGAAAATTATTTTTCCTGTTTCTTAAACCTACTTTAAGAACAATTTCGAAAGTTTGTAGGTATGTTGCAAGAATTCTCTGTAGAGCCTTAATTAATTGGAGATCTTAGAAAATTAAAGAATATTCTTACCCATAAAGGCAAATCATTGCATGTTCTTGAGTAAATTCCAATTTCGTTTTCGTTAATTCCGTTTTGTCACATTCTTTCTGTAAATTTCATACAATATTGTTAATATTTAATGAAAGATCTGTCAAAACGGATTTGTGAGACTGGTTTCTTGTTTAGAATGTACTTAAGAACAAGTACTCACTTGTATAGATAAGGCGATTAGACTTAAAATTGGCGTAAATTTTTCTCAGAAATTTTATCAAACCGGTCCTAAAGAAAATGGGAGTAAAATTTGTGAAAGGGTCAGCCAGTAGATATTTTGCATATTTAACTTCTATTAGTTATTCCAAAAGAAACAATATTAATTTCCTTTCTCTGTTGCGGGGTAATTGAAATAGCTTTGTGAATAGAGACAAAAGAATTTTCAATATTCCGCGTTACGAAAGCTATCGGAGGTGATGTGGACCAACTTACAGGCTGCATTTCTTACGTGCACCACAATATAAACGTGTCGTTAAGGCTGCGAACATACTGGAATCGATATATTAAAATATTTTTCTAGCACCTTCCTCCAACGATTTTTTTTCATAACCTGCGTCATCTCACTGCGAAGCAATGGCCTCCCTTTCCTTCCTCCGTTCGCCCCTGTTTAACACTTTAGTGGGCCAATCCTTCTTGTTGTAGTCCAACTTATCCCGTTATCTCCTTCTGGGTGAGCCGCGATGCCGTTTGGCTAGTTAACTAAGCGCCGATGACAGTTTCCGTTTCTCTTAGGGCCATGCTCCAATAGCGCGTTGCGTTGCGTCGTCGCAAGATTTTGTACTGGCGCATCACCGTCCCCCGCTTCGTCTCTCGCCCGTCGACCCTTTGATCCGTTGCGACGACGCAGCGCAGCGCACTAGTGGAGCCGCGCTCTAACTCATCGTACGAAACGTAGCTGTAAAAGCTACTTTTCACCGATCTTCTGTGAGTGAGATAGCCTACTCCAGTCGGGATATACCCTAGTGTCCATGTTTGCGGCAGCGTATTGTAAAACCCTGAATATTCGATGTCACGTGTTGTTTTAATATTCCGTCGCAAGAGGGCGCTAGTGCGACGCCATTCAAAGAGCACGCCGTCTGAATGTTCAGTTTCCAACTGAGCAATATTGTTATTCAGTAGCTTTTATATCTAGCGTGTGTTTTACATCAATAAAAAGTAGTTACCTTGTTCCAGAGCAAACACGGCTACTGTATTTAATAATAATAATATCCTGGGACATTTTTTACACACGGCTACCTGATCCCAAACTAAGCAGAGCTTGTACTATGGAAACCAGATAACTGATATTACTACATATTTGATGTCCGCTTGACGCAGTGGTTTAAGCGTAGGTCGCTCGGCTCACTGCATCGGCTGGCTACGGGTTCGATACCGGGGTAGTACCACCCTCTTACAGTAGATTGGCGTAAATTAGCTATTACAGCTGCGTTTAATACAATGAGTGAGAGAGCCGGGAGCCCAACTCCCCTCCCCCTTCCCCTCCCTCTGGCCCACTCCCCTTCAGATCGGCAAAGTGCGAGCGATGCCTTTGGTATTGCAGGCGTCTATAGGCTGCTTAAAATCAGGCTGGCCGTATGCTTCTTTGCCACCTTAGTCACATAGAAAACGACATTTTGCATAAATGGCATTACCATCTACCTAACCAAAATTTATCTACAAAACATATACCAAACCTCAATAGCTCAGGTATATTCTATAGGTATCGGAATACCGGCCACGTTGCGGTGACATTGCCGACCGGACGGTCCGGAACATTCCGGACGTGGCTGATAACCTGTAACTGCGGTCTTTGGGAATTTCAGATGGAACCATGTCAATTATGTGACAAGGAAAATGTTTGATAGAGATACTGTCGGCGATAGAGCTATGGAGGGTGGTTCTTCTTTGTCGATACACTCTTGGCGGTATAATCACTTAAGTGATTATACCGCCAAAACAGGCTTGATCGGAGGCTATCTCCTCTTAGACAAGTGGGTAAAAAAATAGAAAAAATATCACAGTATTTATTAAACCTTCATCTCTAAATTTTAAGAAGTAAAAAGTGCTACTTACTGTTTTAGGGCCTCCGCAGACTTGCTACTTTTAGCATCGGCGATCGGCAATTTTAAAGCTGCGTCTCGCTCGTTCGCGCTCGAAGAAACGCGACGCAGCATCGATACGTCACAAAATCGCCGAACGCCGATGCTAAAAATAGTATTTTTTTTTTACACCAAAAGATGGAGCAAGGTATTACCTAACAAATTAGTGTCGGATTTTGTGATGCAATAGTTCTTCACGTTACAATTAATTATTTTCGCAAAAAAAGCGGGCGGGGTTTGTGCGCTCTCGACCAATCCAGACGGCAAAAATGCTCGGATGGCGAACGCCGCGGGTTAGTAGCACACTTGACAATCCCTCGCACTATTGTCCATCTGTTAAACTAAGGTTAAACTCATAAAAAGAACTATGAAGGTAAGGTTAGTACGTATCATAATGATTTCAAAGTTTACAAAGACTTTCGCACAGGTATTCACAACCTTTGATATGCTGGGTATTTTACTTTAACCCGTGGAATGATCCAAAAAAAAAAGTCAGTACATTTTCTATTGAACTTATGCACATGCGTATGTGCACTCATCACTCGGGGGATTAAAGTAAGTGTTTTTTATAGCCAAGGATGGCACACTGGCACACGGTCCTCCTGATGGCAAGTGCAACTTAAGGGGAACATTATCCAGGAAACATTACCGAAGTCGATTCTCCAAGCACACCTCAAGTATTACCGCACGTTCCCCTCAAAAATAAAATGTGTCCCCACCTGAGTTGGACATTTCAAAAATTGGTTATTCCAGCTATCCAGTAGCTTTCCTCGTACAAGCCGAGCGCTCTCATGTAATATTAATACGCCCGACGCCGCCTCTTTGCCTCAAAGTACCAATATATATTTAAAAAACTCGCCCCGGTCCGCAGCGTGAATTCCGCGAATGCTTATAGAATAACTGAGCAACTACCTGGAGATGCGGTATCATTATTTATGAGTTGGAGATTTGCAGCGGGGACGTTTATTTGTGAACTGCAAGTCTCTTTTATAGCTGTGGTAATAAATCGATGCGAGGGTTCACGTGTCTCACATGCCTCGCGAGGCCGCTTAGTACAACAGGCCCGCGCGAGCCAAATGCTCGCCCTGCCTCCCCCGAGCGCTGTTTTTTGCCTCGCCTAGTATAGCGTAGTCATGAGACAGAACGATAATGTAGGTAACTATTTAACTAATTGCTCGGCTATACCCTTCTCTGTCTAGAATATAGGTTGGCTCGCCCTTTGGCTCACCCGAGCATGTGAAGCATATGAGCGTGCAACCTCGCGCGACATGCGCCTGATATAGACGCAGCCAATTATAGAGATACCATTGCTTTTATGGTCGCAATCATCGATAGCATAACCAGCTGATCATACGTTTTGTATAGGGTCGTGCAAATCTACAAAACATGCATGCACCTAAGCAAATGACTCATGACCATGAAACTCATGACTATTTCAAATGAGTTTTTCAAATAACTTTATCATGTAAATTTGAAATTAGTTTGAGTCTCATTTCTCTGTTTTGTGGTGGCAATAGTATGAATTTATTTCTCAGTTAAATTAGTAAAGATTACGTATATGTCTATAAGGCTATTCGTACATTTTCACTTCCGTAAGTTTCTTAATAGAGTTAAGAATATGTCAAAGTGTCGAAGCAAACAGTAACTTAGTTTAAGTTCATGTAATTACTTCTTCACATGACCCAAGCATCTATAACATTATGCTGAAAGAATATAATAATAATCTCTAAACAGAATTTAAAATACAAACTAATTTCCTCTCGGTTTTTCTCACGATCAGCGAACACGTAACCGCAGAGATTTCACCGAGGATTCCGAATCAATTCCTTTTCGATTCCTGTTCCGGACGCGGCTCGAATAATACCGTCATATGTACAATCTGTTGTTTTATTTAAACCTGAGACAGTACCGTTTTATGTAGCTTGCGTGTGGATTGTTAACTTTAAACACCTTTGTGATACTTAAAAGGTTATTGTATCTAATGCAAAAACTATAACATCAATTCTTAAAAAAACTTTATTGAATATTAGTTTTTGCCCGCAACTTCGGCCGTGTGGATCTCTGGACAGATTTTCATCCCTTATTTTACTTCATTAGGTAGCATTTTTCTATGGTAAAGGTGAGCAATATAAGTCGCTGAACAATATTAGTTTTTATTGTATGGTCCCAAACTTAGCAACGATTGTGCTATGGCTACTGTAATGGACTAGGGGCAATCCCAGTGGCACTCAGATCAGTGCAAATAACAAATTTGACTGGCTGCAATAAACCTAAAACCACCCGATTCATAGAGCCGAGCGGCCTACGCTCAAACCACTGCGTCAAGCGGTCAAAACTGTCAATATTTGATAGTTTATGACTAGAGTACTTTGCTTTACATGAATTCTTTCCCCTAGATTTTTCCAATGGTATATTCCCAACAATAACGTTACGATCCGGTGGTATTTTTTTTTTACTTCTCTCACTCAAAAGACAGCAGCCCAAGCCGAGGCCGTTCCCAATTGGACGCCCTTGAGCCAGCTGTCCCCCTGCCCTTATGGCTGGAGCTGCACTTTGTGCGCTCGCCCTCTGATCGGTAAAGTTGTTAAGCCCACTCTGGCCAACATCATAATAGTCACACAAAAAAAAACACAACTGGTTTACCATTGATATCCATTGATAAGGATCTGTTCATTGACCAATTCCAACCTGAATTCCATTCATAATTCGAGTAGCTAATCATGAAATGGTTTCCAGGAAGCTCAACCCTCAGATACGGGCATGCAATGGTTGACAGCGTCATCCCATCCCACGCGCTCTGCGGTTTGTAACGAATAGGTAGTCTGCCGACCGAATTGCATCCCTGACCGCACTCTATGTACTAATCTCTAATTAATTTCAGGCTGTAATCAGAATATGGAATGGCATATGAGCAAGTATATAAGGTTGTTTCAAAGGTACGAAATAATAATAATAAGTTTTGGTAAAGCAGTGCACTGCGTAAAGTAGTTAATGCATCATGATTATGCAATAATATTTAATCGGTGTTATTAATAATGTTCAATACTGGAACTATACTTGAAAATATATTTCCAAATTTATAAAGTTATGATTGACTGAAACTGAACTGATCTGATTGTTTGAAAAAAAAATATAAAAAAGTCACTTATAATGTCATCACTTTGTTCCTGGAAATGCTTTGTAAAACCATTGTAAACCTCTATTAATCCGCAGCTATGTTCAAGACCCATTTCCTAAATGCTTCCTCCCTTGTCTTTTTATGAATACAGAAACTCAGTACTTATTGAATACATTTTGAGTTTCAAGTGTGTTGGAAAGATAAGTTGTACATGTTTGTTTTAAACAAATGCGACGTTTTAAATGGAATTGGAGCTTAATCTTTTTGTATGTTAAAATGAACCTATGATATGTATCTTAAGTACTTGCATTTAAAATTTAATTTTATATAAACTTATCGTTGTACAAGGAAAGCGTGAAAAACCAAGAATAAGCTCAACAGATTAGGTCGGTATCATGACTATAATAATAATAATATCCTGGGACATTTTTTACACACGGCTACCTGATCCCAAACTAAGCAGAGCATGTACTATGGAAACCAGATAACTGATATTACTACATATACTACTTTTTTGTTTGTAAATACATACTTAATATACATAAATACCCAGACTCGGAACATACAGACATGTTCATGCACACAAATGCATGTCCCGGGTAGGAATCGAACCTACGACCTGCAGCGTGAAAGGCGCCATCACGCCAACCACGCCAACGGGCCCGTCATATAAAGAGATGAAAGCATTGGATGAAAGACACTGTCCTAGACAAGATGGGGAAAGCTTCATCAAGTACATGCGACAAAGGATCTTAGAACATGTAAATAAGAAGATTCAAGTAGGTACCCATTACTTAACGGGCATTACTTGACGGGCCCGTTAGCGTGGTTGGCGCGGAGGCGCCTTTCACGCTGCAGGTCGTAGGTTCGATTCCTACCCGGGACATGCATTTGTGTGCATGAATATGTCTGTATGTCCGGAGTCTGGGTGTATATGTATATGATGTATGTATTTAAAAATAAAAAAGTAGTATATGTAGTAATATCAGTTATCTGGTTTCCATAGTACAAGCTCTGCTTAGTTTGGGATCAGGTAACCGTGTGTACAAAAATGTCCCAGGATATTATTATTTATTTATTTATTTTATTATTTATTTTATGTCAACATTATGTGAGATTCAATGCTAGGTAATTGATAGCAAAGAAGCCGAACGCATGCTTTAGAAATAAGGTGCGCAAGTTCAAACCCCCTGGAATTAACAGATTTTAGTATGAATCACATATTTTCAAGTAAGGATTATCACTTGACGATGGTAAAACAAAACATCCTGATGAACTGAAGGGCTAGACAAGTGGCAGACGTCTACAAATTCGCTAACGCTTCATCTATGGAAATGACATAAGTGACGTGATCTCAAGCGAGATCTTCATAGCGACTTGTTGTTGATTTACATAGCAATGTTTGACATTTCCGTACATTTTGAAGTTTATTCCATTCTATTCGATTAGCGTTCATGCCACTTGGCTAGCCCCTCTGTACATCTTTCGACAGACGTGCGAAGTTCGCTAACCCACACTAGGACTGTGATACCTAAACAGCTTGTATACCATACAATTTGGCTCACTCCAGGTACACGCTATTTCAGTTCAGACCACTTTAATAGCATCACAATCCGTTTCAGATGTAACTGTTATTTATTTTTTTAGACCTGACCGAGTCCACGAAAATATCTGTAGTATTTTTCCGGCGGGTCCCAGTAAGCAATATCGGTTTAATTAACGCTGCACAAATATTTGTACTACTCTCCGCGGCGTCACACGATCGTGTTAGATAGCGATTCTCAAAGATTCGTCAAGTTGAATGTTGAGTGAATTCGTTTTCACCATTGTAAGTTGTTCATAAAAATACCATAAAGTTCATAGAATGTGTATACGTATTACTTATTATTTCTTGCTATTATTTAAGAAGCTAAGATTTGTAGGTAAAACTGAATTTATTTGACTTATATCATTGAAACTTTTATCACGCCGAGATCGTTTCTAGGAATCCTTATAAAATGTCAATATACAACAAAGTCAAAATATTATTAATTTTCTTGGAGCAACGTTTATTACTAGAAGACTTTCTATTTAAAGAAGAACTTACAATTTGAGCACATCGGTACTCATATTAAATGACTTAAAGGAGTGACGTCAGTACCATTTCATACGATATTTTTACTTTTATAAAAGTAATAATAAGCAGCAAAATATTAAATGCCAAGATTTTTTTGCTAGACGTCTCCCAAGATCATTTTAAGAATGTGTATTGCTAAAAAGGAGCGTTATGACATCTACTATATTAGGAAACAAACAAGATAAACATTGTCTCAGATGAATATACTTGACGTAAAGACCATGTTGTAGTAAGTAGCAGTAGCAATAGTCGTAACAAAAGTTAGAATCTTGACCAAAGAACATAAAGACTTTTCACATTATAAAACACAAACACAATAACGGTTGATGTATCTCCCACTCTATACCGTGTGAGGCTTTACAAACTTTGGGAACGGCTGTTCCAAATGAAACCGGCGGGAGTCTTCTGTGACGTCATTGTGGTCTCACTCGAGTTGGCGCTAGGGAGTCCTTAGGTTTAGTACGCAAGTACAGGATTATTCTAGATTTCAGAAATTAAATTGTTTGGAAAATATCACAGTTAAATTTTAGAAATAATTTTAAGATTGTATGTTTTAGTAAGTGGATTTTGTGAACTTCTGCTATTGTCGCTTTATAGTATACTAGCTTTTGCCCGCGACTTCGTCCGCGTAGACTTCAAAATAAAAAAAAAACCGGGCAAGTGACTTAAGACTATTTAGTAATTTTTAGTGCGCCAGGGTTTTTTAAGTCAGTATTTGCTTTTTTATAAAAATAATTTTATTTTACGATATTTATTGGAGCCATACAAACTTTATCACGGTACCTAATTCGGTGAATGCGTGTTTTGGTAGGTAGGTATATAGAGCCAAAATCCCAAATCTCCCCTTCTCTACCCCTTTTCCTCCCCTCTCTTCCTTCTGCTCCCTCCCCCTCTATTTCCCTTTCCCCTCCCCCTTCCACTTCCCCCTACCTTACGTCTTCCCCTTCCTCCCTCACCTACCCTATGCATACTAAGTTTCAAGTCAATCGGGTACAAACATATTATTCTGCCGTACTTTTCTACCTTTAGTTTCCCCCTTTTGGGTGTTGATTTCCGAAATGATTTTTTATGGGATCAAACTGAAGTAGTACCTACTATATTCAGCTCAGCTTATACCCCAATTATTTAAAATGAATAATCATAACCAATCTCGAGATATGGATGACTAAAAATTCGCAAACCCCGCTCTCCCCCTTTCCTCCAAAATATTAAAAACGCTGAAACCCCAGTCTGATTATTTAAAATGAACAATCATAACCAATTTCGAGATATGGATGACTAAACATTCGCTGACCCCGCTCTCCCCTTTTCCTTCAAAATATTAAAAACGTTGAAACCCCAGTCTGATTATTTAAAATGAACAATCATAACCAATCTCGAGATATGGATGACTAAACATTCGCTGACCCCGCTCTCCCCTTTTCCTTCAAAATATTAAAAACGCTGAAACCCCAGTCTGATTATTTAAAATGAATAATCATAACCAATCTCGAGATATGGATGACTAAACATTCGCTGACCCCGCTCTCCCCTTTTCCTTCAAAATATTAAAAACGCTGAAACCCCAGTCTGATTATTTAAAATGAACAATCATAACCAATTTCGAGATATGGATGACTAAACATTCACTGACCCCGCTCTCCCCTTTTCCTTCAAAATATTGAAAACGCCAAAACCCCAGTTTGATTATTTAAAATGAACAATCATAACCAATTTCGAGATATGGATGACTTAACATTCGCTGACCCCGCTCTCCCCTTTTCCTTCAAAATATTAAAAACGCTGAAACCCCAGTCTGATTATTTAAAATGAACAATCATAACCAATTTCGAGATATGGATGACTAAACATTCGCTGACCCCGCTCTCCCCTTTTCCTTCAAAATATTAAAAACGCTGAAACCCCAGTCTGATTATTTAAAATGAACAATCATAACCAATTTCGAGATATGGATGACTAAAAATTCGCTGACCCCGCTCTCCCCTTTTCCTTAAAAATATAGAAAACGCCGAATCCCCAGTTTGATTATTTAAAATGAACAATCATAACCAATTTCGAGATATGGATGACTAAACATTCGCTGACCCCGCTCTCCCCTTTTCCTTCAAAATATTAAAAACGCTGAAACCCCAGTCTGATTATTTAAAATGAACAATCATAACCAATTTCGAGATATGGATGACTAAAAATTCGCTGACCCCGCTCTCCCCTTTTCCTTCAAAATATTAAAAACGCTGAAACCCCAGTCTGATTATTTAAAATGAATAATCATAACCAATCTCGAGATATGGATGACTAAACATTCGCTGACCCCGCTCTCCCCTTTTCCTTCAAAATATTAAAAACGCTGAAACCCCAGTCTGATTATTTAAAATGAACAATCATAACCAATTTCGAGATATGGATGACTAAACATTCACTGACCCCGCTCTCCCCTTTTCCTTCAAAATATTGAAAACGCCAAAACCCCAGTTTGATTATTTAAAATGAACAATCATAACCAATTTCGAGATATGGATGACTAAACATTCGCTGACCCCGCTCTCCCCTTTTCCTTCAAAATATTAAAAACGCTGAAACCCGAGTCTGATTACTTAAAATGAACAATCATAACCAATTTTGAGATATGGATGACTAAACATGCGCTGACCCCGCTCTCCCCTTTCTCGTCAAAATTATTAAAGATACGGAAACCCCAGTCTGATCAATTCAAATAAGCAATCATAACTAATATCGAGATATGGATGACTTATTAAAACATCCCTTGACCCCGTTTTCCCCTTTCCCGTCAAAATAACAAAACTCGACCACCCCTATACAAACTTTCACTCCACATTTCACCCCTTAGGGGTTGAATTTCCAAAAACACGAAAGAAATCTAAACACAAACTTTCATTCCCCTATTTCACCCCCTTAGGGGTTGAATTTTCAAAAACCCTGAAATTACTCTTTTTTATGTTTGAAAAGACACCTAATCACCAATTTAAGTAATTCTAACTTCAAAAATGACGGAACTTCCATACAAACTTTTATCCCCAATTATTTAAAATGAATAATCATAACCAATCTCGAGATATGGACGACTAAACATGCGCTGACCCCGCTCTCCTCTTTCCCGTCAAAAAATTAAAAATGCTAAAACCTCAGTAGGATCATTAAAAATGAACAATTGTAACCAATCTCAATCGGGTACAAACATATTTTTCTGCCGTACTTTTCTACCTTTAGTTTCCCCCTTTTGGGTGTTGATTTCCGAAATGATTTTTTATGGGATCAAACTGAAGTAGTAACTACCATATTCAGCTCAGCTTATACCCCAATTATTTAAAATGAATAATCATAACCAATTTCGAGATATGGATGACTAAAAATTCGCTGACCCCGCTCTCCCCTTTTCCTTCAAAATATTAAAAACGCTGAAACCCTAGTCTGATTGTTTAAAATGAACAATCATAACCAATTTCGAGATATGGATGACTAAACATTCGCTGACCCCGCTCTCCCCTTTTCCTTCGAAATATTAAAAACGCTGAAACCCCAGTCTGATTATTTAAAATGAACAATCATAACCAATCTCGAGATATGGATGACTAAACATTCGCTGACCCCGCTCTCCCCTTTTCCTTCAAAATATTAAAAACGCTGAAACCCTAGTCTGATTATTTAAAATGAACAATCATAACCAATTTCGAGATATGGATGACTAAAAATTCGCTGACCCCGCTCTCCCCTTTTCCATCAAAATATTAAAAACGCTGAAACCCCAGTCTGATTTTTTAAAATGAACAATCATTACCAATTTCGAGATATGGATGACTAAAAATTCGCTGACCCCGCTCTCCCCTTTTCCTTCAAAATATTAAAAACGCTGAAACCCCAGTCTGATTATTTAAAATGAACAATCATAACCAATTTCGAGATATGGATGACTAAAAATTCGCTGACCCCGCTCTCCCCTTTTCCATCAAAATATTAAAAACGCTGAAACCCCAGTCTGATTTTTTAAAATGAACAATCATTACCAATTTCGAGATATGGATGACAAAAAATTCGCTGACCCCGCTTTCCCCTTTTCCTCCAAAATATTAAAAACGCTGAAACCCCAGTCTGATTATTTAAAATTAACAATCATAACCAATTTCGAGATATGGATGACTAAAAATTCGCTGACCCCGCTCTCCCCTTTTCCTTCAAAATATTAAAAACGCTGAAACCCTAGTCTGATTATTTAAAATGAACAATCATAACCAATTTCGAGATATGGATGACTAAACATTCGCTGACCCCGCTCTCCCCTTTTCCTTCAAAATATTAAAAACGCTGAAACCCCAGTCTGATTATTTAAAATGAACAATCATAACCAATCTCGAGATATGGATGACTAAACATTCTCTGACCCCGCTCTCCCCTTTTCCTTCAAAATATTAAAAACGCTGAAACCCCAGTCTGATTATTTAAAATGAACAATCATAACCAATTTCGAGATATGGATGACTAAACATTCGCTGACCCCGCTCTCCCCTTTTCCTTCAAAATATTAAAAACGCTGAAACCCCAGTCTGATTATTTAAAATGAACAATCATAACCAATTTCGAGATATGGATGACTAAACATTCGCTGACCCCGCTCTCCCCTTTTCCTTCAAAATATTAAAAACGCTGAAACCCCAGTCTGATTATTTAAAATGAACAATCATTACCAATTTCGAGATATGGATGACTAAAAATTCGCTGACCCCGCTTTCCCCTTTTCCTCCAAAATATTAAAAACGCTGAAACCCCAGTCTGATTATTTAAAATGAAAAATCATAACCAATTTCGAGATATGGATGACTAAACATTCGCTGACCCCGCTCTCCCCTTTTCCTTCAAAATATTAAAAACGCTGAAACCCCAGTCTGATTATGTAAAATGAACAATCATAACCAATTTAGAGATATGGATGACTAAACATTCACTGACCCCGCTCTCCCCTTTTCCTTCAAAATATTAAAAACGCTGAAACCCCAGTCTGATTATTTAAAATGAACAATCATAACCAATTTTGAGATATGGTAGACTAAACATGCGCTGACCCCGCTCTCCCCTTTCTCGTCAAAATAATTAAAAATGCGGAAACCCCAGTCTGATCAATTCAAATAAGCAATCATAACCAATATCGAGATATGGATGACTTATTAAAACATCCCTTGACCCCGTTTTCCCCTTTCCCGTCAAAACAACAAAACTCGACCACCCCTATACAAACTTTCACTCCACATTTCACCCCTTAGGGGTTGAATTTCAAAAAACACGAAAGAAATCTAAACACAAACTTTCATTCCCCTATTTTACCCCCTTAGGGGTTGAATTTTCAAAAACTCTGAAATCAATCTTTTTTATTTTTTAAAAGACACCTACCTAATCACCAATTCTTTATAATTCTAACTTCAAAAATGGCGGAACTTCCATACAAACTTTTTTCATCCCTATTTAACACCCTTAGGGGTTGAATTTTCAAAGACCATAAAATTAATCTTTTTCATTATTAAAACACACCAAGTCAGCAATTTTCATAATTCTAACTTCAAAAATGACGAACTTCCATACAAACTTTCATTCCCCTATTTTACCCCCTTAGTGGTTGAATTTTCAAAAACCCTGAAATTACTCTTATTTATTTTAGAAAAGACACCTAATCACCAATTTATATAATTCTAACTTCAAAAATGACGGAACTTCGATACAAACTTTTATCCCCTATTTTACCCCCTTAGGGGTTGAATTTTCAAAAACCCTGAAACCCATATTTTTTTATTTCTTAAAAGACACCTAATTAGCAATTTTCATAATTCTAACTTCAAAAATGACGAACTTCCATACAAACTTTCATCCCCTATTTTACCCCCTTAGGGGTTGAATTTCAAAAAACCCTTTCTTAGTACACCTCTACACATCAAGACAAACCCACCCTCCAATTTTCAAGTCTCTACGATCAGCGGTTTAAGCTGTGCGTTGTCTGTCAGTCAGTCAGTCAGTCAGTCAGTCAGTCAATCAGGACTTTGATTCTTATATATTTAGATAGATATAACGTCACGACTTTTATCCCCATTCGGGGGTAGTCAGAGGCTTGAGTGGCCATACACTACCACATTGTGTAGGTATTAAGTCAACTCAAAGCCCACGTTTCACCAGATAGTCAGAACCCAACGTGACAGGTGGTGAACCTTGTCGCCGTGTATACAGGAACTGACTATTACCTGATCCCGAGGGATAGGTAGGTTTTCTCGCTTTATAATACCTTTAGGAAACTCTCATCTTAAAAAAAACTTATCTAGATACGGCCCTATAATGTTTTGAGGTCTAATGTAGCCAAGTTCAATTAATGCAAGCTTACGGCCCGCCTGATGCTATGCAGTTACCCTAGCTTATAGATGCTTGAGACATAAAAGGTATCTCTCGCTTGTTGCCAAACTGAAGGGAAGAGGGGGGAATGGAGAGGGGGAGGTTGGGCGTCCGACTCTCTCACTCATCGTACGAAACGCAACTAAAATAACTACTTTACGCCGATCTCCTGTGAAAGTGTGCTACTACCCCGGTTGACCTAGCCCGTATATGAGCTGCAGTCAAATGGCTACAGTTTGGCTCTACCACCGTTAACTTTACGGTGCATCATAATAGGATTTTCACTTTGTAAGTAGATTGTTATTGTTGCAGCTGAAGTGGGATTGGGCCGGCCGCGTGTCACGAATGGATCCGCAAAGGTGGGCAAATCGCATCAATACCTGGACGCCCAATGATGGTCACCGACGTCGTGGCACACCGCTGCGAAGATGGTGTGACGATATGAACACCTTTGCGGGTAAAACGTGGCCATTACAAGCCCAGGATAGGGACCTGTGGAGACAGAAAGGGGAGGCCTTTGCCCAGCAGTGGGACATTTAATAGGCTATTAAAAAAAAAAAGAAGCAGATTGTTAATTTGAATTGCGTAATATTTAATGCCCACTTAACCTCTTTTTTTTTTTATAGGACTGCGGTGGCAAAAAAGCGTCCGGCCCGCCTGATGTTAAGCAGTTACCGTAGCCTATAGATGCTTACAATACCAAAGGTAATGCTCGCACATTGCCGACCTGAAGGGGAGTGGGATGGAGGGAGGGGGAGGGGGGGTGGGCTTATGGCTCTCTCACTCATCGTGCGAAACGCAGCTGTAATAGCTGCTTTACGCCGATCTTCTGTGAGATTCTTCATGTTTTTACTTCAACTCAACAATATCCACTTCACGTTTACTTAACTGTTCCGTCTGATGAGTAACAAGATGGCCGACCATTCATTTTAAATGACTATTTCTCTCCATTAAACGCGAGGACACGGCGAGTACAAAATAATTAATTATGCCTGGGAGATTACGAAATTCGCTGATATTTTAAAGGTTATTGCTGTGTTTAAGTATTAAGGGATGCCTGGTTGTGTTAAGGGTTTTGCTGTTGAAGGATTAGGGAACGTCAGTAATTTGAATGAAGATATTGTTAGACCGGAGTATTTTTTGAGGTCTTCCCTGAAATTGTATTAATGTTCTTGAAGGGTCAAGGTGGTTATGCCATGATCTTTTTAAGTGGTGCTAGTATGATGCTAAGAAAGCTAGAAATCATCACACTATAATCTGAATAACTGAAGATGGAAACTCACGCTCATCGCAAAAAGCAGCGGTGCTATCCTGATCGACAAATAATCTCGGATTGTTTCACGCGTTTAAAATGCTAAATTTGCTATTTCACTCGTGGATTTACGCGTGAGGTCTGAAAGGACATCCTTTCAGAATAGAACTGCTGGAACGGATGCGAGAGAAATCGTGACGTGTGGAAGTTCTTGGTGGAGAACTGGGGGCTTACCACGACCTCTTATCGCGATTCAATTATAGGAACGTTTTAACGTTTCAGCAACTTTTTGTGCAATGACGTACCATATTGTCATGACAATAAGAAACGTCGGCACAAAAAGTCGCTGAAACGTTAAAACAATACTGCTATAAGAGGTGGTGGTAGGGCCCCTGTACCATATTTCGACTAACCTACCTTCCTAACCTATACTTCTAGTTCTAATACATCACCTATTAGATTTACTAGGTCATGTAGGTATTCATCAAAAATGTGGTAATGAACCACTGATGTATTGTTTTAGCAGAGATGATGCCTTCTAACATCGCAGTCACTAAACGTGCGCTCTATTTGCAGTGACACACACATCTGTTATCGTACTCAAAATTCGTCAATTAACTTATTAAATACATAAGATGCTTTTATTTTCCAGAAGATGACCCGTAATACCTATATGTTATCAACATTTTCCGCAAGCGACTAAATCGTAACTTGACTATGGACTCCGTTTATTAGGACATACTATTTTGGAGAGCCACGTGTCCTTTTTCTTGGTAATGTCTTTGTAATAAACTGACCACATATTTTTTTTCTCAAATAAAACAAAAATATCCCCTGTTATTTCACCATTCAAAAACATCCCTATTCTCGTCTCCGAAGTTAGATATAACGATCGCTGTAACACCGAATCGGTTATGAATATGAAATAAGTGCAACCGTTTAATAATGCAAGATTAATCTGAAATCTGAAGTGGCAATAGCCAAGTTCCCCTCATCCGATAAATAAATTGAAAATGGACCGTGTACTGTCTGATACGGATGGGGTTTTCATTATTAATAACAGCTTGGAACAGGATAAAATGAGCTTTGGGATGGGTAATAACAGGCGTTATTGTTACTACAGAAATAATTTTCCATTTTCAGTTGTATACTTACACAATAAATAAATATTAGGGCGGGTATCCGATACATACGGTATATACAGACTGTCTCAAAAGTACGAAATAATACTTGGGAGTTTGGATGAGTATCGGGAATAGAGTTGCATGGTGTAAAAATTTTATTGAAATTCGAACACATTTTTTCAAATATTTTTTTTACCGCCAATTTTAAAATACGGTAATATCTCTAAAACTATGTATTATTTTTTCAAACTTTTTCTTGAATATTAGTGGCTGCTACTTCTAAATGCAGTTAACACTGGTTTCTACGCCATTTGATGTGTTCTAAGGCCGAAACACCAAAGTTATCACAAATATTCAAAGGCCCATAACTCAGAACCTATTATAATTACGTATAGTTGGTCTTCACTAAGCATCTACATATCAGCTACGGTATACGTGGTTTAATTATTATTTCGTACTTTTGAGACACTAGGTATAGTAAAGTTAACTTATCTTTCTTGTAACTAGCTACTTAACTTTTTTAGATAAACATCAAAACCCAATTGCGTCAAGCCCTAGAATACTGTCAACGTTCTAAATGGATAAGGATCTTTCAAAGCCGAAACACAAAGACGCCGCGTCACAAAATAAGTCCCGAAGATGAATGGAGTGTCATAAAGTGCTTTTTACCAGAATGCGAGTCTCGGATACCGAACATCTTCCGTTGCCGCGTCAAACACGACTGCTGGTGAGATAAAATATGGCGCTGCAAAAACTGAATTAATGAACGCTAAAGTCTGCGATATTAATTACGTTTTCCGTTACGTTTTTATGTGGTACAGTTTGGGATAATAATAAGATATTCCCCAATTATTTTGTTTTAGTGTATTGTCTATGATCTGGCGGAATAATTGAGGATCGTTAAAAATTATGGTTATCATTTCTGCTATTGTAGGTTTTTTTGCTGTTTTGGGATTAGGTATAAAGTTGCTTACCCGAATGTTGAAATTTACCGGATAACTTAGGTATAATATAACAATAAGTTTGTAGGTATTTCTTTATAAAACTTGGGTTAAAATGTTTTAAAAAATCAAAATAATAATTTAGCCCTTTTAACGTCCCACTGCTGGGCATGGGGCCTCCCCTCAATGCGAGGGGGATTTAGGCAATAATCCACCACGCTGGCCCAGTGCGGGTTGGTGGATTTCACATGTCTAAAGACATGCAGGTTTCCGCACGATGTTTTCCTGCACCGTAAGCAAGTGATAATCATATTAAAGTTATGATTCACACGTAGATTTCGAAAAATCCAGAGGTGTGTCCAGCGTTTGAGCCCAGGACCTTAACCAATCGGCTTCCACTGCTTAAAAATGTTTTAAAATTACGAATTTCCAACTCAAAGGCCAACATTTCGCAAAACGCTTTAAACATCATCCTTACGCAAATCGCTGATACAAAATTGGCAATAAAAAATTCAATCACAAATCACACCGATTCTCGAAAGCCACCTTTGATCCCGACTTAACTCGTATTAACCCTTCAATTCTTTATCCCCGGCTAATTAATTGGACCCGCAGAAATAAAATGAGATATAGCACGGTCGATTCGAACCCTCCAGTTAGGGTAAATGGTGTGTAAAATTAACGTTCTCCAGTTTTTGACAGTTTTCTATTAACACGGGGGATTAATAACAGAGAAAGTAATTGATTCTTGGGAACGGTGGCGCGGCTTTATGTGTGATAGTTAGGGGCTGGAATTTTAAGAGATCATGACCGCAGACCTTACGACCTATGACCTTTCGACCTTATGACCTTTCTGATTTAAAGTGAATTTTGCCTGCTATCTGATGTTAATAAATTCATATCCATCTACTTTTTTTATAAATTTTACACCTTTACAATGTTTTTAGGGTTCCGTACCTCAAAAGGAAAAATCCGGAATCCTTATAGGATATTTTTTTGCCTATCTGTCTGGCTACCTGTCTGACCATCCGTCGAAACGTGCACAACCCAAATCACGGGAGTGATGACATGAAATGTTAACCTTATAACGTAAATATCCGCTAAGAAAGGATTTTCGATAATTCCACCCCTAAGGGCCGGGCCCCATTAGCGCGTTGCGTTGCGTCGTCGCAAGATTTTGTACTGGCGCATCACCCTCCCCCGCTTCGTCTCTCGCCCGTCGACCCTTTGATCCGTTGCGACGATGCAGCGCAACGCGCTAGTGGGGCCTCGCCCTAAGGGAGTAAAATAAGGTGTAAAAGTTAGTATGGCGGTCAAGCGATTTGGACAATTCATCTCCTATTAAGTTCGTAAGGAACCCTCAGGGTGCGAGTGCTACTCGCACTTGTCCGGGTTTTTTTACCGCTAAGGCGGCAAACAAGCTTACGGCCCACCTGATGTTAAGCGATTACCGTAGCTTATTCTAAAAAATAGGTACGTTTAAATCAAAGAGCATCATTCATTTCATTCCCTTTTATCTCAAATGGAAGCATGGCCAATTTGACATGTTTGAAGGCGGACAAATTGAACCGTCGGTACACGCCGCGCTGATTGACGCGGCAGTTACGGGTTAATTAACTATGGGCTCATTTCCTGTATTGGTGATTTCAAAATGATGACGTCATTTGAGGATTTAGAATGATAATGAGGACTGCAATCTGCACCTTTGCCCAGCAGTGGGACGAAATACGTTATTTTATTTTATACTTTTGATAGGGCTGAGGTGGCAAACAAGCGTACGGCCCGCCTGATATTAATCCTATAGATGCTTGCAATACCCTATAGCCTATAGATGCTTGCAATACCAAAGTTATGGCTCGCTCGTTGCCGACCTGAAGAGGAGTGGGACGGAGGGAAAAAAGAAGGATAAATTGTTCTTAGTGATGGGATGTTCTCGAGAACATTCTCACTCTCGGAAACTTACTCGTGAGAATTTTTGAGAATCTTATATTTTGGGTGACGTTATCCTAACTTTCAATCTTAAAAACAATTAAAACCACCATATTTGCATGTTTAATGAGGTTTATGCCAAGTTTAACATGGTTCAGAAGATAAATTTTTGAAAATTCTCACGAGTAAGTTTCCGAGGGTGAGAATTTTCTCGAGAACATCCCATCACTAATTGTTCTTCATTCAGTTTCTTGCCGGCTCTTCGCAACTGAAGCAGCGTTATGAACCGGTGGTAACCCTAAAATACTTATAATATTGACTATTCATAAGCGCTTCCTTTAGCCTACTGAGCTTTAACTAACATTGGTCTGAATAAAAATAAATTCCAGTCGTTTTAAAACTCCACATTAGAGCCGGTGTACACTCGCTGCAGATGTTTGTTCTTCCTATAGAACAGGTCCCAGAACGCTGTTCTTTCGTGAAAGGGCCGCGCACCCAACTTCAGTTCGGAGTTTATGTCCATGTAATACAGTGACGAGCCTTTCGTGATAGGCGTCCATTGCACTGGCAATAGATCTGTTGTTTGCGGAGTCGGGTTCCTGAAAAAGTTTAGGATATAAGTATATTGTTGAGTTATTGATCAATCTCTTTGTTACATCTGTGAGGATCCCTTGACAGAAGTCAGAGATCCTAGAAGGCAGGGCCAGAGTAAGGGCATCAACAAGAAGGTCCGATACCTAAACAATGCTGCAGGGGGTAGTTTTTGCAAGACGGTACACAGCGCATAATAATGACTGTGATATTTATAAGGACATCCGCAATGCTCACAATCCTAAGAATAGAGAGAACGAAGTAGAAGAGAATCCCTTATTAAAAGCTGATCAGTAGAAGCACATGTTCGATTTAAAAAAATCTTAAGCAGAAATTTGAGTACTTATGCCAGAAATTTAATCTTAATTTCATTTTTAGTCATATACTGTAGCCACTTACCCGTATTTTACGAAGTTAGTCCACATAGTAGTCATCCGGTCTATCATTTGTTGGTCATTGTAACTGATCGGTTGATCTCTCATATAGGACACGTCGAATAAATAGCCGATTTCATCAGCATGAGATGCTCCACCAGCATCGGTAACGTTCAGGCTAAGTCTCATAAAGTTTCTATCACCTACATACGAGAATAAATACAAGAATATATTTCCAGCAGCATTTTCTATATATTTATCGATACTTCTATAAGTAGGATGGATGTACGCAAAGTCAGATTCTAAGTCGAGAACACCACGTTTAACATTTACACTCATTGGCTCATCACCGAAATAAAAATGAGACACGATCTCATCCATATCTTTAAATTCATCGTCATCAACATCGAAACCATCTGATAATAGCTGATGAACTAAATTCGGGTTTTTGAAGCGTTCATCATCACCGAATCCCAATCTTTCATCACTGTTGAAGCCAATGAGTATTGGCATGTTTTGAACTTTGGGAATGTTTGCTGTAATCATATTCTCTGTGATAAAGCTCTCTACACCATCAAATTCTTTCTCTATGCATGGTCTAAACTTGTTCAGTATGCCTAATGCATTTGCTGCAGCTATGACTAACTTAGGATCTACTTTGGCTAAAAATTCCAGTGCTTCGTCCATATCACTTACTGGCGAACCCAAATATTCAGCTAACATCTGCGGAGCGTTTCTTATTGGTTCATTGTCTACTGGGGATAGTGATGTTCCACTTTGTATGATAGCTTTATCATATAACTTTTCATTGTTGGACAGTAAATGGAAATCAACAGATCTTCCTCCAGCGCTTACACCGGATATCGTTATTTGGTTTGCATCCCCACCAAACGCTTCAATGTTATCTTTGATCCATCTGAATGCTAGCAATTGGTCTTTTAATCCTTGGTTACCGGGTATCTCTGGAGTGTCTAAGCTCATAAAACCATATGGACCTAATCTGTAGTTTAAAGTTACTAAAATGATGTCATGTCTGACCAAGAAATTCGGTGCGTAAATATATTTGTTAGAAAATCCCACTCGAAAAGCTCCCCCATAGAGCCATACCAAGACTGGCAGGCGATTTCTGGATGTGGCCGTGGAGGGCACGTAAACGTTTAGGTTCAAGCAATCAAGTGTTTCTGTAAGATTGCTGTTGAATTCTTCAATTTGAGGACAAATCGCTGAGTCATCGTAAGCTTCGAATGTATCTTGAAATTTTGGATATGGTTTTGATGCCTGAAATTAAAACATAATATATTGTAACTATGAATTCTAGATAAAACTTGATTAGAATTTGATTAGAGTTGCTAATGTAGAAGCAGGAAAATAACAGTAATCATTTGAGATACGATATCAATGTATCAGATGATTTATCAAGAAAACTGATTAGACAAGATCATCTGTGTTGATGTTACGCACATAATACTTCACTGTTGCAATATTTTATGAGGGCTTATAGAGGTCAAGATTTGATCAGGGCTAATAGAGATTCGTATGTAATCTTCTCGTCTATAATTCTAGTTTTGTAATTCGTCCCTGGAAGTATTTCCATGTTCATATTCGTTTTAATTATTATCACTGATAACCGTCAGTGTTATCCACGTATCCCCTAGTAACAATAGCGTAAAGTTTAATCATTTTATATTCGCTACTAAAAAGTAATTTTATCTCCCTTTGTAGTTTCAGTAGGAGATAATAAATCTAATCTATCATTTATGTAAATGGAAATGGTTAAGCTATTGAAAATAAACCGGCCTTCATGCTTTCGGTGAATGTTTTAATACCTAATAAAGCTCATAATATGATTCTACTGAGGACTTCTTTAAATAAAATCTAGTGAAAATAAATAACGAATTACATTTTGGATGGTAAGCCTTAATATATTTATGTAGAGAAAAAAGAATCCAGTAAAAAAAATGTAGAGTTCTACAGACTAGGAGGGTTAGTTAGATACACTGTTATACTTACACCAAAAGGATTATTTTCATCCACTTCAGCAAACGGGATTCCCAAAAACATGGAATAGTTGCCGTCAGTCGCTCGCAGTCCTCTGATCAGTCCCACATTGGTGTCCACTAAAGGATCTATTCCATAAACAGTTGTAAATAAAAACACTAATAAAATCGACTCTACAATACCGGTCATGTTTAAGCAATGTTTACAGTATCGACTGATTTATTATAAACTCTTGTTCGGATAAGGTATTGTATGACGCTTGTGGGTGTAATCAGTGTCAAATATTACTGATAATGCAGTGATAAGATTTTCCGCCCTGTGGGTTCCGTAGTTGATTTTTCAAGAACGTTACAAATTATATTTTTTATGTGTAATGAGTACCATTTCCATGTCTCCAGGTTCAGAAAAATTGGGATCTGGGGGTTGAATTGGGATCTGGGGGTTGAATTTTCAAGAACGCTGAAAATGGTATTATTTTTTTGTAATGGGTAGCCTAAATGCATGTCTCTAACTGCTGATAAAAAGTAAGTTTAAAAACTAAAACCCGACTACTGAAAAATCGCGCTCTAAAAAGTATGAAACAAGAAAATATTCTCATCTAGAGGATAGCCGTGGTCCGAGTAGGTCCTTTAGGGCCAAATGGCATATGAACACGGACCACGGCTATCCTCTAGATGAGAATATTTTCTTGTTTCATACTTTTTAGAGCGCGATTTTTCAGTAGTCGGGTTTTAGTTTTTAAACTTACTTTTTATTTAATTATTTTGGAGTTATAGGTAACAATATATATATTTTTGAAATGTGCTCATCAAGCTCTTTCATTTGATACCCCACACGGTTTTATTAAAAAATGTTTTTTTTTTGTTCATGACATTATGTCCTCTAGAGGGTGCCATATGCAATTTTATGTGACGTCACATAGCCTATAACCAGCGCGCCATTAAGCCGCTTCTAACGATACCTCATTTGTCAAATTACGTCAAGTAGTTTGGAAGTTAGGTGGGAACAGACGCACATACATACATACATACATACATACATACATACATACAAACATACATACATACATACATACATACATACATACATACATACATACCGGTCAAAATCATAACCCTCCGCCGTAGTCGGGTAATAAAAAAGAAATGGGACTCTCAAACTAAGTTTCACCCATTATTTTATCCCCTTAGTGGTGGAATCTTCCAAAATACTGTTATGTTTCTCAAACTAGTGGTTTAGGCCTTGCACGTCTTGACAGATAGACAGACAACCAGACAGACCACAAAGTGATCCTATAAGGGTTCCGTTTTTTTTCTTATGACCTACGTAACCCTAAAAATGGCGATAAAGTGTTGTACATACCCAATGTTGTATGTTGTATATTTGTTTTTATATTATAAAAACAAATCTTTAAATAAAATAATACATCTCTACATTAATTTTCTTTAGTCTCTTTGAGATTTTCATTGAATTAAAGATGGATCCCTTAAGGCCATTCTCCGTTGAAGACGTTCTTAGCCAAGGTTAAGTAGAGTGTCAATGTTAAGATAGTAATAATATGAATCTTTTGTTAGTGGCTCCCACTTTATTGGATAAGTTTTGATGTCCCTCGAGGCTGTGGAATAAAACAAATGTCATTTAACGCTGGTATAATAACGAAAAAAAGTTAAATAACATTAGAAAATTTTGTAATTATCAGTTTAGTAAAACTAATGTTATTTGAACAGTTATGGTAAAACAGGATTCTCATCTGTCCTGTAACCTTACTTCGATTAATTATTTATTACACTTATTATTGTTGATAAGTTACAAAAGTGACTGGTTTTTAAAAGAACGATTATACCACCACTGCCAACGAGAAGCGATACGAAAATGAATAGATTACTTATTTCATTTATTGTTTACGATTTCCAACACAAAATGAACAACGAATTATATAAAATGGCCGCCCGAAAGTTGCGACTTGATTACTAACATTATTGCAATTTCGTATCGTTTCTCGATGGCCATGTTATAAGTATCACTCACAGAGTAAAGACTAAAGAAAGAGGTGCCCTTATTAGATATTTATATGAAACAAAACGTGGTCATTGTTTTTTCATTTTCATTATTTACCGGTAAATAGTTGAACTACTCGCTTCGTTTTATGTCGATGTTAGTACTAGGCCGACCACTCGGCCGACTTGCTTAGGGCCAGTCCCCTTAGTAACTGGTCCATGGTATCACTGTGAAGCTCGGTTTTATCAAATTAACTATATAATTAAAAAGAAAATAGAATTACAACGCTTAATAGACAACTTTAAGCACTATAAAAAACTCCATTACTTACACCGCCATAAAAACCTGAAACACAATTATTTTCTGTCCACTACTAAAGAAAATAATTACTCGAACGTCCCAGACTAGATCCATTTTCATTATCCAACACGATATTGTTCAAGATCATTTCGCAAGAGAGCTTGTCGTCAGAGAAAAATAAGTAGATATCCGGCCGAGGGCGATCCATATTCATAATGTCCCCGCGAATAATTAGTTTTCATTATTCACGGGAATCTGTTCTTTAGCGCTGGGAGCATCGCGAATAAATCAAGAGGCTGTTTGATCTTACTTGTTGGAATAAGTTTGTGTTGTGTGTGATGTCGAGAAGGATCAGAATGGAATGAAGATTAAACTCCGCAACTAGGACAAATAGGGGATAATGGTATTTTTTTTATTGTATTATTATATAAAGTATGTCTCACGATTACTCAAAGTTATATTTTTTTGAATATCGTAGTTATTATTTTTGAAAAAATCTATAAAAATATGAGGATCAACCGTTATTGTACCTAATCCCTACGAAATAATAGGGCCAGATTAGTGGTAAGTATATTGCAAAAAAATAGTACGAATAAATATTATATAAAGTCAAGATCCAATTGCGTAAAACCACGTTTTCAACCCATTACCAGTTAGTGGGATCAAACGACAAAAGTTTTTTTTTAACGAAATTTTCCTATGGCGGGAATAGAACCCGCAACCACCCGATGCAGTGAGAACCGCTGCGCCAGGCGAAGACACTAATCTCATTAAAGACATTTCAATCTATTAGATGTGTCCATATGGCGCGCATGCCTCACCCGACGCCGCCATTGGCGGCGTCGTCGTTCATCAGGCGCATGCCTCGCGCGAGCACTCACTTTTGACGTCGGAACGCATAGACGTAATGTCATAATATGAGTGCTCGGGTGAGGCATGCGCGCCATATGGACACATCAATTTACTTTTATGCCTGGAATCACCGGATACCAGTGGTTAATCATTTTATTAATTAGATGTTGAAACAATAAGCACTAAACGCGTCGCCTGTCATCATTTGTCAGCGGCAGCACAGCGGCCGGCCGCGGCCTCCGTCCAGGGCTCTCGGCACTGCATTAATAACTGGATATTAAAGCCGCTTCAGCGATTTATTACCTCAATATAACTGATGTTATGACCATGTAATTGGTTTTAATGTGTTCGCTGTACATCCTCAGTGACGTAGTGTTTAGATCAATGAGAGATGAGCGTAATATGATAATAACAATTATGAAGGACCGAGACCGAGACCGAGACCGAGACCGAGACCGAGACCGAGACCGAGACCGAGACCGAGACCGAGACCGAGACCGAGACCGAGACCGAGGCCGAGGCCGAGACCGAGACCGAGACCGAGACTGAGACCGAGACCGAGACCGAGACCGAGACCGAGACCGAGACCGAGACCGAGACCGAGACCGAGACCGAGACCGAGACCGAGACCGAGACCGAGAAATTACATAATGTAGAAAAATCTAGAAAATACTACTAGCCGAATCACCAAGAATGCGCGGCTACTTTAAAATACTCTAATTCCCCAGCCATGCGCAGTCTCGGCCATTGCCGATTTTCTACAAAAACTTTCGTCGAGAACGAGACTGAGACCGATATGTCAATTTTAGCCGAGATCTCAGTCGGACTCTAACAATAATGTGATGTTACTATACCCCATTTATTATAACATTAGAAATAAGAGGCTCGTAGAAGCAGGGATCCAAAACATTTTATTTCAAAGTCAAAACAACTTTTATTTAGAGTGGTTACATTAAAATTGTTTTCACATAAAACAATGCTAAATACTTCGATAACCAAAATAAAAGTACTTTTTATACTATGTTTTATTTATAATAACATCGTATCACACATTTTAAGCTGACAACAAAAAAATAATGAAAAAAAAATGATGGAGAATGACTCAATGACAAACACTGACAGAAAATTATTTACGTCAATTTCATAGACAACATAATCCACCAAAATTAGAAATGCCCTGCTGTCATAACCTCTGAACGGATTAGGTAACATTTTAGATTTGTTAGGATTATAGTGGAACGAAACACGTTCCCGGTATTGTTCACCCCTGCTTCTTTTAGGTTTTTAGCATTGACACTTAATTTTAAATTGGACTGAAATGATAATATTTAAATGAAAGACAATTTATTTTATAATATAAATACTTAAAATAATTACAGTTAGGTGTGACAAGCTGGTATATAAATAGATTATAATAAATTCGACGTCAATCATAACTGTAACATGTTATTTGTACTTTTGTTACAAAGTGGACACTAAAAATAACCTTTTTTAACTTCTGTCTAATGCTATAATAAATGGAGTATAAGTGTCTTCAACATTGATTTAACTGATATGCCTTTGGATTTGATCATTGTCAGAAAGTACAACAACATGGGGCAACATAGGGTTCTTCAAAGGGCATGTTTACAGGTATCTAAAAGGTTGCACTGAGAAAAAATTTAGGACAGCAAAATGGTTTTTGTTATTCCTAGTAGTTTTCAAAATTTTATACTAAACGTTTTGTATTTATAGCAAATGTTTTATGTATTGTCTCACATTAAAAAAAAAATTGCTGTAAATACCAAACGTTTAGTAAAACATACTAAAAGACTACTAGGAACTACAAAAAAAAAAAAACTCAGTGCGGCGCCGCATCTGCTCCCCTTAAGTTTCAGTTGTCCTGGGCGGCGGTTTCCACTTGCCATCAGGTGCACCGTCTACCAGTGTACATTCTTGGCAATAATACATAAAAAAAGTGATAGCATTGCACACTATTCCATATTGAACAAGGCAAAATATTGTTAACGAAAAATGCACTGTTGCTCATTTTTATTCCATCCATCCTTAATTTCATTGCAGTACAATACAACACTTGTAAGTACCCGCAACTTCGCCTGCAGAGTGTATTAATAACTTATAATAGCGAGGTCTCCGGTACAGGTGTTCAAACAACCCGACTCGACCCAACACTCATCCATTACAAGGGATTTTGGGGCTTATTGTCTCTCACAAATTAATAAAACAGTACACTTTTTGTTTGTTTCTTATTAACTACGGAACTCAAATTTATGTCCGTTGTAATGTGCCGGTGATTCAAATTTATTGTGTTTTTAAGATGTTATAAGATTGTTTATTATTTGTAGACTTGTTTGAAAATTGAAAACATCATTAGTAAGAAAAGTTTTATTATTTTTTGAGGAATTGGCGATTAGCCGATATTATACGGGCTGTCTCGACCGGGGTAGTACCACCCTCTCGCAGAATATCGGCGTAAATTAAGTAAGAGAGCTGGAAGCTCAAACCCCTCCGCCCTCCCTTCCCCTCCCTCTACCCCACTCCCTTTCAGGTCGGCAACGTGCGAGCGATACCTTTGGTATTGCAAGCATCTATAGGCTACGGTAACTGCTTAACATCAGGCGGGCCGTATAGTATGGTAATTTGATACAGACACAAACTAACCGATCCAAGCCATGTACCCCGCCAGAAGTAAACTGTAAATTAATATACGTTACATTATACTCGGCTAGTTAGTGCTGATACACTAACTAGCATCATGTTTTCAGGGTATAACTTGACCGTGTATGCTCAGGAGAGTTGTTCTTGAGGAAATATCTTTGAAGTTAATATTATGTAGGTACATACTAGTCCACCAAGCCAACTAGGAACTCGGATGAAATGCGGCTTCCCCGCCCGCATACCGCCCACACACCCGCCACCGCCTGCGGCTTCCCGCCCGCCACACCTCCCACACATCGCCACCGCCTTGTCGTGCGGGTGACGTCACATTTGACAGGTTCCTAGTTGGCTTGGTGGAGTAGTATGTATGAACCTCTTTGGTAGAATCTAGATCTCAAGCACAGTATAGTCTCAAGACAAGATTATGTTAAGTTAGATCTCTCCATGCGCGCTGTATACTCAATTTTAAGGGCATAATAATTTATATAGTCTCATTGGTTAATAAGTGCATGTTATTGGAAGCACAGCCAATGAGAATAGCCATAAAATCTCTATAAACCACCAAAGTAATTATTTATTTTAGGAAGCGGGAAAAAAGTTTTATTAAAAAAAAAGCCAATAATAAAAACAAGACCCTTTTTAAGGCGGTCAAAAAGACAATTTAGGTTCCTCTATCTTCGCGTTTCCTGATAATTAACTCTATAATTTTATTAATCGCGTCATTTTAAATTAATTACAATTGAAATTAGTACTGTTCGAATAAATAGGCCGAGATTTGTGTTGCAAAAGACTCGAGTTCTTTAGCCTCATTTTTAGGGCTCGAGCCTTTTTAAGAAACCTCGAAGGCTAAAGAACTAATTCAGCCCCGAGTCTTCGAGGCGCAGAGGAGGCTCTCGGAAATAAAGCCTTTATTTTGAAGCTCTTTCTATAAAGGCTTGGAGCCCTTTTTTATTTTAGCCCTTTGTAACCATTCTTAACTTTAGTTGAATAAGCACGACTATTCTCAACTATTGTTGACCACTATTGACCATTCTTGACTATTTTGACTATTATTGACTATTTTTTTTTCTATTTTTGACCGTTGCTGACTATTTCGACTATTTTTGACTATTTTATACTATTTTTGACTACATTTGAATATATTTGTCTATTTTTGATTATTTTTTACTTTTTTTTACTATATTTGAATATATTTGTTTATTTTTGATTATTTTTGACTATTTTTGACCATTGTTGACTATTTCCACTATTTTTGACTATTTTTAACTATTTTTGACTGTGTTTGACTATTTATGATTATTTGACTATATTTGAATATTTTTGATTATTTTTTACTATTTTTTACTATTTCTGACTATTTTTGACTGTTTTTGACTATATTTGAATATGTTTGTCTATTTTTGACTGTTTTTGACTGTGTTTGACTATTTATGATTATTTTTGACCATTGTTGACTATTTCGACTATTTTTGAATATTTTTAGCTATTGTTGACTATTTTGGACCATTGTTGTATATTCTTGACGTATTTTGACAATTTTTGACCATTGTTGACTATATTTGATTATTTTTTATTATTTTTGACTATTTTTGACCATTGTTGACTATTTTTGACCATTGTTGTCTATTTTTGACCATTGTTTACTATTTCGACTATTCTTGACTATTGTTTACTGTTTTTGAATATTTTTGCCGATTTTTGTCAATTTTTGACCATTGTGGACTATTTTTGGCCATTGTTGACTAATTTTGACGTATTTTGACTATTTTTGACTTATTTTGACCATTTTTGACTATTTTTGACAATTTTGACTATTTTTGACTATTTTAGACATTTTTGTGGCGATTTTTGATTATTTCGTCTATTCTTGACTATTGTTGATCATTGTTAACTATTTTTGACTATTTTTGACAATTTTTGACTTTTTTTGACAATTTTTGACAATTTTTGACAATTTTTGACAATTTTTGACAATTTTTGACAATTTTTGAATATTTTTGACTATTTTTGACCATTGTTGACCATTCTTGACGTATTTTAACCATTTTTGACAATTCTTGACGTATTTTGACAATTTTCGACTAAGTTTGCCTATTTTTGACTTTTTTGACTATTTTTGACTATTTCGACTATTTTTGACCATTGTTGACTATTTTTTACTATTGTTGACTTTTTTTGACGAATTTTGACCATTTTTGACGAATTTGACTATTTTTGGCGATTTCTGACTATTTTTGACCATTCTCGACTATTCTTGACTATTCTTGACCATCGTTGACTATTGTTGACTGTTTTTGACCATTGTTGACTATTTCGACTATTGTTGACTATTGTTGACTGTATCTGAATATTTTTGCCCATTTTTGACGATTTTTGACAATGTTTGACCATTGTGGACTATTTTTGCCATTGTAGACGTATTTTTGACTTATTTTGACCATTTTTGACTATTTTTGTAAATTTTAGACATTTTTTTTGGCGATTTTTGACTATTCATGACTATTTTTGACTATTTTTGACTATTTTTGACTATTTTTGACTACTTTTGACTATTTTTGACTATTTTTGACAATTTTTGACTATTTCTGACAATTTTTGACTATTTTGACCATTGTTGACTATTCTTGACGTATTTTGACCATTTTTGACAATTCTTGACGTTTTTGACAATTTTCGACTAAGTTTGCCTATTTATGACTTTTTTGACTATTCTTGACTATTTTTGACTATTTTGACTATTTTGACTATTTTTGACAACTGTTGTCTATTGTTGACTATTTCGACTATTCTTGACCATTGTTGACTAATGTTGACTGTTTTTGAATATTTATGCTGAATATTGACGAATTTTGGTCGAAAATAGTCCAAAATCTTCAAAATTCGGTAAAAATAGGTATTCAAAAACAGTCAAAAATAGTCAAAGATGGTCAAGAATAGTCAACAATGGTCAAAAATAGTCAACAATAGCTAAAAATAGTCAACAATGGGCAAAAATAGTAAAAAATAGTCAAAAATAGTCAAAAATAGTCAAAAATAGTCAAAATAGTCAACAATGGTCCAAAATAATCAAAAATAGTCAAAATAGTCAAAAATAGTCAAGAATAGTCAAAAAAGTAAAAAATAGGCAAACTTAGTCGAAAATTGTCAAAATACGTCAAGAATTGTCAAAATTCGTCAAGAATAGTCAACAATGGTCAAAAATAGTCAAAAATAGTCAAAAATAGTCAAAAATAGTCAAAAACAGTCAAAAATAGTCAAAAATAGTCAAAAATAGTCAAAAATAGTCAAAAATAGTCAAAAATAGTCAACAATGATCAACAATGGTCAAGAATAGTCGAAATAGTCAAAAATCGCCAAAAAAATGTCTAAAATTGTCATTAAAATTGTCAAAAATGGTCAAAATAAGTCAAAAATAGTCAAAATACGTCAAAATTAGTCAACAATGGCCAAAAATAGTCCACAATGGTCAAAATCGGCAAAAATATTAAAAAACAGTCAACAATAGTCAACAATGGTCAAGAATAGTCGAAATAGTCAACAATGGTCAAAAACAGTCAACAATAGTCAACAATAGTCAACGATGGTCAAGAATAGTCAAGAATAGTCAACAATGGTCAAGAATAGTCGAAATAGTCAACAATGGTCAAAAACAGTCAACAATAGTCAACAATAGTAAAAAATAGTCAACAATGGTCAAAAATAGTCGAAATAGTCAAAAATTGTCAAAAAAGTCAAAAATAGGCAATCTTAGTCGAAAATTGTCAAAAACATCAAGAATTGTATAAAATGGTCAAAATACGTCAAGAATAGTCAACAATGGTCAAAATAGTCAAAAATTGTCAAAAATTGTCAAAATTGTCAAAAATTGACAAAAATAGTCAACAATGGGCAACAATAGTCAAGAATAGTCGAAATAGTCAACAATGGTCAAGAATTGTCGAAATAGTCAACAATGGTCAAAAACAGTCAACAATAGTCAACGATGGTCAAGAATAGTCGAAATAGTCAACAATAGTCAAAAATTGTCAGAAATCGCCAAAAATAGTCAAAATTCGTCAAAAATGGTCAAAACACGTCAAAAATAGTCAATATTAGTAAAAAATAGTCAACAATGGTCCAAAATAATCAAAAATAGTCAAAATAGTCAAGAATAGTCAAAAAAGTCAAAAATAGGCAATATTAGTCGAAAATTGTCAAAAACATCAAGAATTGTATAAAATTGTCAAAATACGTCAAGAATAGTCAACAATGGTCAAAATTGTCAAAAATTGTCAAAATTGTCAAAAATTGTCAAAAATAGTCAACAATGGTCAACAATAGTCAAGAATAGTCGAAATAGTCAAAACTTGCCAAAAAAATGTCAAAAATTGTCAAAAATGGTCAAAATAAGTCAAAAATACGTCAACAATGGCCAAAAATAGTCCACAATGGTCAAAATCGGCAAAAATATTAAAAAACAGTCAACAATAGTCAACAATGGTCAAGAATAGTCGAAATAGTCAACAATGGTCAAAAACAGTCAACAATAGTCAACAATAGTCAACGATGGTCAAGAATAGTCAAGAATAGTCAACAATGGTCAAGAATAGTCGAAATAGTCAACAATGGTCAAAAACAGTCAACAATAGTCAACAATAGTAAAAAATAGTCAACAATGGTCAAAAATAGTCGAAATAGTCAAAAATTGTCAAAAAAGTCAAAAATAGGCAAACTTAGTCGAAAATTGTCAAAATACGTCAAGAATTGACAAAAATGGTCAAAATACGTCAGGAATAGTCAACAATGGTCAAAAATAGTCAAAAATATTCAAAATTAGTCAAAAATGATCAACAATGGTCAACATTGGTCAACAATAGTCAAAAATGGTCAAGAATAGTCGAAATAGTCAAAAATCGCCAAAAAAAATGTCTAAAATAGTCAAAAATTGACAAAATTGCCAAGAATTGTCAAAAATAGTTAAAAATAGTCAAAATACGTCAAAATTAGTCAGCAATGGCCAAAAATAGTCCACAATGGTCAAAAATTGTCAAAAATCGGCAAAAATATTCAAAAACAGTCAACAATAGTCAACAATTGTCAAGAATAGTCGAAATAGTAAACAATGGTCAAAAATAGACAACAATGGTCAAAAATAGTCAACAATGGTCAAGAGTAGTCGAAATAGTCATAAATCGCCAAAAAAATGTCTAAAATAGTCAACAATGGCCAAAAATAGTCCAAAATGGTCAAAAATTGACAAAAATCGGCAAAAATATTCAAAAACAGTCAACAATAGTCGAAATAGTAAACAATGGTCAAAAATAAACAATGGTCAAAAATAAACAATGGTCAAAAATAGTCAAGAATAGTCGAGAATAGTCGAGAATAGTCGAGAATAGTCGATAATAGTCGAGAATAGTCGAGACTAGTCAGGATAGTCAAGAATAGTCAAGAATAATCAAGAATAGTCAAGAATAGTCAAAAATAGTCAAGAATAGTCAGGATAGTCAAAAAAGTCAAGAATAGTCAGGAATACAATAGACTAGCCAGGAATAGTCAGCTATAAGTCGACTCCTTCTTATACTTGCGAAGACTTAGAAAGCTCACAACAACGGAGCTCTAAAAGAACTCCGAGCCCAAAAAGGGCTCGAGGTTTATTTAAAACTCGAGTCCTTTTTTAGCCTTGAAATATTCGGAGTCGTTTTTCTTCGACGAGCCCCATAGAAAAGCTCGAGCCTCTTTGAGAGGGCTAAAAGAACTCGAGTCTTTTGCAACACCGATACCGATATTAATGCGTCTTCTTGTTATAAAATATCGCCTTTGGATCCCTGCGGTCGGTACTTATAATTAAATAAACGATCTGAATCAATAGACCGTGGTCGTACTTAATGAAAACTAATTAATACACAGCGGAGATGGTGATAAGATCGAATGTAGTTCAATTACTGCCATCCATCCATCCATTGCAATCCATGCATTGCAAATTCGGTCCGTCTAAATGTTATTCTTATGCTACTTACTGTACAGGATTTTCCATCGTATTCAATGACGTTTTATATTATAGACCTGACATACCCGAATAATAGTGCTCTAAAAATAACACATTAAACTACACCTACCTATATATCAATGAATACAAGTCATATACGTCAGAGCTGTTGTTAGAAAGAGATAATTATACAGAGTAGAGTTATTAGCTTCATAATCACTGGCGCGCGCGTGCAGCCCCGACAGTGGCAGCCGCGTGACTAAGTGGATATCGGGTAGTTACCTTGCATTGTTGCCAAACTAAGCGCGGTAAGTAGCATCTAAAGGTTTAAAACACCTTTGATCGTATTACACCATTCTCCGAGCTATCTCTATTAGATATTTCATGAGATGTGTGCTTAGGCGCCGGGGCCGATAAAATTACGATTTAGTGTTACTGCCGGGCTCATGGGGCTGAGAATTGGCGTTGCTTCGTGTACCAACGTTATCATTGCTTTTAATGTTATTAAGTATGAATGTTTTAATGCGGATTACAGATGTTATGTAGGCTGTGATTGCTTTTGCTTACGGCAATAGCAATTACGTGTGCTTATGAAAATGCGAGTAAATTAGCCGTGTGCTATGTTTCTTGTTGTGACTATATCGCTGCCAAAGAGCAGCAATACGAAAATGAATAGATTATTTTGTAAATTAATTATTTCGCTATCATTTATTTTTAATTAACAATTAACCTACACTTTTCACAACTCAAAATGAACCGAAAAAACACCCTGAATGTTGGGTTGACGGTATTTGTTATATCGGTACGGCTTCTCGTTGGCCGTGGTATAGTTTGTCTTAACATTACATAGGTAATTTTTTATTATTTCGTTTAGTATAATCTTTGTTTGTAAATATAAATTAGTATTTCAGAGAATATGAAAATTAATTGATTCAATATTAAGTAAGTACCTACTTACCATACTTTTCATAGCCGTAGTATCGGCCGCATTTAGGGCCACCGCAGACTTGCTACTTTTAGCATCGGCGATCGGCGATTTTGATGCTGCGTCCCGCTCGTTCGCGCTCGAAGAAGCGCGACGCAGCATCGATACGTCACAAAATCGCCGGTCGCCGATGCTAAAAGTAGCAAGTTTGCGGAGGCCCTTAGGCTTGACCCTATTGTATTATGATGCTGAGAGCTCAATAGACCCTTTCACATTTTGCCAGGTCGTGACTGGTCGTTGATTGTGTTTTCTCATATCCTAAAAATACAATCTAAATTGAACAGCAAAGCAAAAAAATCATAACAATAGTGAGCCGTCGAATTTCGCAAAACGGTACACCCCTTCATTTCACCTTACATACCCTTCTGTACCCCATCCCCATGTAATACTGAGGAAACATGCTGACTCAGGGATTCGGTAATCCAATGATCATAATGCAATTGTACGCATTCTATTTAGGGATTTTCTTTACAAAAACGCTTGCTTCAATGTTCACTATAAGTGTTTTTTTTTTATTGGATTGCGGTGCCAAATAAACTTACGGCCCGCCTGATGTTAAGCAGTTACCGTAGCCTATAGATGCTTACAATACCAAAGGCATTGCTCGCACATTGGCGATCTGAAGGGGAGTGGGATGGAGGGAGGTGGAGGGGCGGTGGGCTTACGGCTCTCTCACTCATCGTGCGAAACGCAGCTGTAATAGCTGCTTTACGCCGATCTTCTGTGAGAGGGTGGTACTACCCCGGTCGAGCCAGCCCGTTTATGAGCTGCAGTCAATGGGCTACACCTTCTGAAGATTCTATTGACTGTTATTTACCCTATATTGACAACAAAAGAAGTGTTAAGAAGTGTTAGTGTATGTATAATTATTAAGTATGTATTTACAAATAAAAAAGTAGTATATGTAGTAATATCAGTTATATGGTTTCCATAGTACAAGCTCTGCTTAGTTTGGGATCAGGTAACCGTGTGTACAAAAATGTCCTATGATATTATTATTACAGCTTGTCTTTATGTATGACTGAGAAAAATTTTACGACGGCAAAATGGTGTTTTATGTAGTGTCTCGAATTTATAAAACATTTGCTGTAAATACAAAACATTTAGTAAAACATACTAAAAAGATTACTAGGAACTACAAAAACCATTTTGCTGTCGTGATTTTTTTTCTCAGCGTACCTCATCAAATACCTCACGCGTGTAATTTGTGATGAAGAGCAGAATTCGTGAGATATGAGCTTGCCGTTATAGAATTGCTACCCTGCCCCCTTAGCCAAGTAGCTTCGTCTAGTAGCGTTTCTACAAATCGCTACGCTTAAATGTACAGAAAGGCTAGACAAGTGGCTGACGTCTACAAGCGTTCGTTCAAATCGCTACGCTTCATATATGGAAATGACATAAGTCACGTGATCTGCATAGCTACTAGTTGTTGATCTACATAGCGACGTTTGACATTTCCATACATTGTGAAGTCTATTCTATTCTATTCGATTAGCGTTCATGCCACTTGGCTAGCCCCTCAGAAATGACATTACGACTTATGAGTCGATACGTAGATCACGTGTCTTATGTCATTTCCACACATGAAGCGAAGCGATTTGTAGAAACGCTTGTTGACGAAGCCTCTTGTCTAGGGGGGCATAAGTTTTGAGCCTTAGTAAGCTGTTCAAATTAGAAAAGAGATTCTCTGGTATCGTCAAAGTGAAAGCCCAAATATAAAAGCACTATTTATTGTTCATTGTCTATACCCGAGGACACTGTAATTAAGGGCTGCCCATTAACGATGTCCCGAGTCACGCCGAGTTCCATTAGCCATCAGTTAATAGTCGAAGGGTTAGCACTCCTACACCTTACACCTTTTTTCCAGAAGCTTTTGTTATGGCTACTTTTGAAAAATAAATAAATATAACGTCACGACTTTTATCACCATCCGGTGGTAGTCAGAGGCTTGAGTGGCCATACACCACCACATTGTAGAGGTGTTAAGCCAACTCAAAGCCCACGTTTCACCAGATAGTCAGAACCCAACGTGACTGGTGAACCTTGTCGCCGTGTATACAGGAACTGGGGGGTTACTCCGAAATACGTCGCTGACGGATCGTCCGAAGTACGGATTAGATTTACGATCAAAACAATGTCAAATCGTAGAGAAAAACGAAAGAAGAAATGTCAAATCACGACAATCCGTCATCCGAAACGTTAGGTTCGTATTTCGGAGTAGACCAGCTGAATATTACCTAATCCCGAGGGATAAGTAGGTCTTTTGAAAATGAGATAATAATAGGTTTTGGGTTAAGGCATGAGAAGCTCAAGGCTTACTATTTATTATGTCACTAAATAAGATCATTGTTATTATACCCATAATAGTCGCAGTTACCGTAGCCTATAGATGTTTGCAATACCACAGGCAGGAAGTTAAAGGCAGTGGAGGTTGCTTTTCTGACTCGCTCACTCATCGTACGGAACGCAGCTAAAATAGTAACGTCGATGTTCTGTGAGAGGGTGGTTTTACCCAACCCGTATATGAGATGCGGTCAATTGGCTACAGCTTGGCTCTACCAAGCGTGCATAACTCGTTCTAAGTTGTTCCTTGTCTCTGACACAATCTATTACGTGAACAGAACTCGTTTCTGCAAATGCATAATGTTTGCAACTAGCTTAGAAATTGTTTACAATTAGTTTGAACGTTCAAGAGACACGTCTGTCCTCGCTCAGCGAGTGTACCAACCAATTTAATCTTAGGCCAGAACAAACAATACACCTTCGTAAACTAACGAAATTCCGAGACCCATCGTGGCGGTAGTATTCTGTAAATGACTTTGCGACATTATTACGTGTATCTAGCTTTTAACTCTCATTTTAAGGTTTGTTTTTGACATCATCTTATATTACAAGAGACAAGATTCTGGTGATCTTAGTTGAGGTTTGCTTCAAGAGATCCAATTATTTTGATTACGAAGCGAGCTAGAATAGTGACATTTTATAATCAGCTTACGATACTAGCATTTTGGTGCAAGCGTGTTTCGTAATAGACTGAGTATCACATTTGTAGAACTTTCTCTTCAATAAAACACCTTTACTCACTTTACATATTTAATTCACTTTCATTTAACTATAATAACTTAATGATCACAAGTAGGTACTACATACAACTTTCTCTAAGCGAATCCTAAACCCGAATGCCATACCATCGCGTTGGGCTGAACACAAGTGTTCCTTTTTTGTAAGCTATTCAAATTCCCACGCTTACACATTATTAGAAGTCCCATGAGCCGCTCCAACTAATTAAACATTAGGAGTAGATCAAATAAATCGAATAGTTAGTGGTGAAGTGCGATTTGAAGCCGAGACCTCACACTCGGCAGAATATCCTTTTGACCGAGACCTTTCACTCGGCAGAAAATTCTATTGACTGTTATTTACCCTATATTGACAACAAAAGAAGTGTTAAGAAGTGTTAGTGTACGTATATTAAGTATGTATTTACAAATAAAAAAGTAGTATATGTAGTAATACCAGTTATCTGGTTTCCATAGTACAAGCTCTGCTTAGTTTGGGATCAGGTAACCGTGTATACAAAAATGTCCCAGGATATTATTATTATTAATCTGCAATGAATTAAATTGAGTGTGACATTGTATCGTTTCAAGATTTCAATAACATTGTTATCTTTGTCCGAGAATAATCCGCGCCATAGCTGAAAGCTTCGCACCTTGGGAAAGTGCTAGACCCTTGTCAAGAGACCGCCAATCAATATTCGCGGCGTGGCCTTAGCAAATATTAACTCCCAGATACGCGCTCCGGACACAATGTCTTAGTAATTTAATCTGTTATCAATTTAGTGACTGTATGGTTATAAGTATAAGCTAAATCGGGCAAATACTTTTATAAAGAGGAAGCTACTCTTCGTTGGACACCATTTAAATCCCGGCTTTCGAATGGGACAGTGGTGGAAGTCTGTGGCGGGTCTATTTCCATTAAAAAATTAAAAGCCAAGTCAAGGGCCAAGTCTCGTAATAATAATTGTAATCAGCAAAAATTTATAACACTTAAAGGGCAACGCCTCCGCACCCGACCAGCACCACCTCGCCGCTCAGCGTCCACTAACTGAACCGGAAATAAGTGGACCACGCGCTGACCGCGCGGCGTTCACTCGTTGACCCCGCGCGGTCCACTGGGCGATCACGTGACGTTTATGGTGTAAAAGCAGCGTCCGCCCGCGGACCACCCGGCGACAACGAGTGGACTCCGAGCGGCGAGGCGGTGCTGGTCGGGTGCGGAGGCGTTATGTGAGCGTTGACCTTAATGGAGCGTGAACTAACGGCCCGGCCACGACCTTGTCGCTATCAGCGACAGCTTAGCGCGGGGGTACTAAAATGATGCATCACGCGCGTTTCCGTCGCGCGTCGAGAGCGGCAGCTCGTGGCGTGATGCAACATTTTAGTACCCCCGCGCTATCGCTTGCCGCTAAAGACCGAAGTCGTGGCCGGGCCGTAATAGCTGTAAACTTTAGTCATAAACCTCATAATCCATTGCTACGGTAGATACAAAGCAGAAGATACGCTTGTAGATAGAAGTTAAAATAACACAAATGTGAGCAGCTCTTTCTACGTCAGCGGATTTTGGGCCAGGATGCACTGATATACATTTATCATTACAATTGGTGGACCCAAGATGCATTCACACAGTATCTCTGGCTCCGACGTCTTGCGAGAGATTAGCATGGCTCAGTGGATAGCGCGGAGACACGTTGTTGATCCTGCTGTAGGCATGTTGAACTCTCTAGCTCAATACATTGTGTTATATGCGCTACAAATGTCTTGTGTTCATGAAATCCTGGTGGATTGGGAAAACATTGCTTGTAAAAATAAGTACTATCAAGTTATATTTTAAGATTTTGTTCTTGGGAAGGTTTCTCTAAGTTACTATTACACAGCCAAGGTGCCTACCACTGGTAAATGTCTACTTCTTTTGTTATCGTAAGTTAGTGGTCAAACTAAAAAAAAAAAAAAAAAAAATTGTATTCTTTTTTTGTATTTTTTGTAATTAAAAAAAAAAAAACCTAACAAAAATAACAAATTAGTAATGTCAATTTCACGTGACACATGCGAGAAAAGTAAAAACAACATCAAAACGAACTCATTTTTTAAACCTTGTCGTACATAAGGAACATTGAAAACTCTTTACTTACGAACGAGACGAAAATAGTATTTGGTTATGAATTAAGAAGATTTTACAGTGGTTTAACTTAAATTAGTGATTAAATTTAGATTTTAAATAATTTAAAAACGGTACGAGTTAGGTACTTAGTTTCTTTGAGAAATTAACTCAATAAGACGTAAGGAATTTACCCTTAAAGTTAAAGCAAATGAACATGAACACGGTGTATAAACATAAATCTATTTACTGATACATAACATACTAACGTTTGAACTAAATCACTTACGTCCACTACCTTACAGCCCCTCTACCCATTTGCATGCAGTCACTACCTATAATTGAATCTACGGCGTACGATCGCGTCTGAATTGCTCGCACTTAGTGGACCTTGCGAATAGAGCAATGGTCTCACAGTGCAATGAATCGCTTGTGTGATCGCTATTGTGTTGCGATTGCAATTGCTAATAAATTGGGGTCATGTCGATTGTTTTGGTAATAGAGTATGACATTGATGTCTTTGTAAATAAAAGTAAATGTCATAGGGGTTGTACAAAGTACCTATTTATTAAATTAGTAAGTTAAGATAATTTTTTAAAATGTAACAGAAGCTTATCAATTTGTTCAGGAAATATATTTAACGCGTCTTAAGTTGGGCACTTTCTCATTTCAGTTGCGATACTCTAGTCGAAATTGCTAGATGAATGATAAGCGTGTCGTAAATTGAATTAAGATGCACTTTGGGTCTTCACGAATGCCCCTTCAAGAATACTCAACGAAGATACATACCTACTAACAATTAGAAGACTCTATTTAGGTAAAAATACCGATTTCTCATATCAAAAATTATCTTTAGTCTTTTATCTCGATTAACAACTTGCACAAAATCAAATATCATCATAATATTTCGCGTATAACTACCAATATCGCTATCAAAACTCTTCACAGTATAAGCTCTGGGGGCTTACCACAAGCTCTTATTGCGATTCAATTACAGGAACGTATTAACGTTTCAGCGACTTTTTGTGCAATGACGTACCTTATTGTCATGACAATAAGAAACGTCATTAAAACGTCGTTAAAACGTTCCTATAATTGAATCGCAATAAGAGCTTGTGGTAAGCCCCCAGTAGAACCATCAGTATCGTTCTCAGCCTCAATAGAGAAGCATCGCGATGAATTCTCAGTATCTGTTCCTAATGGATTCCTGCAATCTAGAGCCACTTGATGACAATGAGTACTGGAGTTCGTCTTGTGCTGCGTTTACTGCGGCAAGTGCTGGTGGCAAGTGGAAATTTAATGTTGCACAAATCAAACGTCAAACTATGGAAATATGATGTTAAAGAAGCTACTGAATTAACTTGGATACAATTCACTTAATATCATCAACAGTAGAAAAAAGGCTAAAGAATAAGACATATTTATTTTCGATATAACTACTGCAGCTGTATTTATTCTTACAACGCTAAATCGAAAGCGAGCAGTGCTCTTAACTGTTTGCGTGGACTCTCGACTTTTGAGTATTTCGTGGGAATGCTTTTAAGTATAATTATGTTGCTGCTTATGTTGCTACAATTTGAATCTCTGATAGTATTACTTAGCTAGGAATAATTTGCTACCTTAATAATAATATATGTATTAAGGTAGCAAATGATTACTAGCTAGAAGTAAGAAGTTTGACAATACCAAAGTAACCCCATTATCACCATTAGTAGAGTTTCAGTGATGGAAGTGAGTGCCGGACCAAGCCTCGATAAAAAGACAAAAATAAAGTTTTATATTTTTAGCCAGTCATTGTTCGAATTCAAACGAAGCATAACTGCTTATAACGATTTGCGGGCATCGGCCGGTAAATGGTAAATAATTGCATTCGGATACGCGGACGGTACGGTCCGGGGCGTGAGGCTCCAATTAAATCGAAACACTTTAGGAATCGATTCAATCGTTTCAATGTGATTCTCGTAATCGAATTAAAATCGAATGCCATTAACTATTGATGTTTTATTTTCCTCCCTTTGCGTTTCCGATACGGTTCTGCATTTCTAATTATTTCCTTATAATACGGAATTTATACTTACCAGCTTTAAATCGCTACTTTTAAAGCTTTAGAATCTTAAGATTTTTGTTTCGATACCTTCTTGCTGTACGTTGCCAATTAAGGTAGTTCAATAAAAAAAGTTTTTATTTATCAGTTGGCATTTAAGTTTTAACTAAACTAAAATGGTGTCTTAAAACTTTGACCAGCTTCCCTCTTAGGCGAAGGCTAGACGTAAAGTAAATACTGTGGTCCATCATTAATTTTCAAAAACCGTGGTCGATACTGATCGTGTAGGCTAGTGTACTGATGGATGATAGTATTTACCACGAATTTCAATTCCAAAATGACAGTTTGTGGTAAATACGCCGCGAAAGCAATAGAGTGGACATGGCTTCTGAGATTGCGGATTAAACCAAGCGCTAAGGTAATATCCATACAAGCTTTCGTGTTACATTTGACGTCTGCACTGTACGAACTACGTCACGATATTGACGGAATAAATACTGAAGGTGCAGCCTGCGTCGATAGAGTGACATCCATCATTATTTAACATACTGACGGACCACAGTATATACTTTACGTCTAGCCTTGGCCTTAATGACATAGTAAACATAGCTTTCACATTATTATAATTCAGGTACCACAACTAATTTCGCTCTATTCTATGCTCTACATATGAACATGAATCAAGATGATTAATCACTACTGTAACCTATGGCTAACTAAGCGACTAAGCGACTGTAGCCTAGGGGTGAACAGGTTGGGCTAGCAATGAGAAGGTCCCAGGTTCGATCCCCGGTGGGGCATGCACCAATGGATGAATTTTCATCTATGTGCATAATTTACAGTTCGCTGACGGTGAGGGAAAACATCGCGAGGAAACCTACCTATCCCTCGGGATTTGGTAATAGTCAGTTCCTGTATACACGGCGACAAGGTTCACCACCTGTCACGTTGGGTTCTGACTATCTGGTGAAACGTGGGCTTTGAGTTGGTTAATACCTCCACAATGTGGTGGTGTATGGTCACTCAAGCCTCTGACTACCCCCGAACGGGGATTAAAGTCGTGACGTTACATTAACATTTTTTATTTTTAGATTAATCACTAGTAATAAAAGCAGAAACAACGTGTGTAACAAATCAATCCGCCAGCCAGGAATCGGCGCGCTCTGTAAATTGGAAAAGTAATTGAATTTAAAATGTGTACAGGGTGAGATGAAAAAGCGATGGCCATGTGATAATTCAATAGTGACCTGTTAGCCGCTCGGTAGCTGCGATTTATCACGTGAAGTAGTGAGTGATAGCGATTCGTTTGATGTAATATAATTTGGACAGGCGCTATGGTTTTTATTTACACATATATCGCCAGAGTTACACACCCACATGGTCTCAAACTACGCAACGTTTGTATTATGGCTACCGTGCAATGGACTGGGGGAGATCCCAGTGACACCCAGACCAGAGGGGCTAGCCAAGTGGCATGAACGCTAATCGAATAGAAAAGAACAAACTTCACAATGTATGGAAATGTCAAACGTCGCTATGTAAATCAACAACAAGTTGCTATGAAGATCACGCTTGAGATCACGTCACTTATGTCATTTCCATAGATGAAGCGTAGCGCATTTGTAGACGTCAGCCACTTGTCTAGCCTTTCTGGGTAAATTACGAAAAGGTTTCGAAATTTGCCTGTAGCGGATATCAAACCTGCAACCAGCCGATGCGAGCGGCCTACGCTCGAAAGTCGTAAAACAATGTATTTTTATGTGATAGGTTTTACCAAATATTTTCTCGAGATAACTAGAGAACAAAAATCAAATAGAAAACTACACAATACACGCTCGGAGAGCACGCATATAACAATATACCAACAAAAGATATTGTAAACAAACTTGGAGTGCAAACATCGGGCGCAGAACAAATATTGCATTGAATCCGAAAACAATTATTTTAGGAAAACACAACGCGGCTCCGTTTTGTTTAGATGTAGAGACGCCAAATCGTTATTGATCGTATACAATATGTTAAGAAAACCCTGTCCGACCCGAAAACGTATTGTTGGGTATCGAGATTAGATTCTATTTTTGTAAAAAAAAAACATTTATTTTGAATTTTTGTTTATTTATAATTTTTTTATTTTAGCATAGTTAGTGTCCCACTGCTGGGCAAAGGCCTCCCATATTTTTTTTGGAAAAAAAATACCCCGTTTACGTAAAAAACAATTCATAAAATGACGTCATCACATACTTTGTGGTCAGAGGTGCCGCCACACGATCTAACATAATTACTTTCGGTAACGGTGTTGTCATATTCTTAAAATTTGCTACATTTTGAGGGAAAAAGGCAAAAAAATAGCATTTTAAATTGTCATTAATATGTTTACTATCATGAATATTAATATAATAATATAATATTTTTTTTTTATTTGGTCATGTGATTGGGAAACCTAAATACCGGTTTCGGCTCGGACAGGGTTTTTTTAACATATTGTATGAGGACAGTCCTAAAATGGATAAATAAATAAATGTACTGGGACATTCTTTTACACACGGCTACCTGATACCAAACTAATCTACGACTATATCGCACGAGGACACCAGTGGTAGCGCAACCAGTTGCTCCACCAACAAAATAAATAGAGCTGTATGGAGGATATCGCACCTGGTGTCCGCTTGGTAGCGCAACCAATTCGGTGTCGGCTACCGAATCACCCACTGTTGGCGCCACCATGGTTGCCTCGTGCCATATCGCGCTTGGCAGAGCTTGTACTATGGAAACCAGATAATTGATATTACTACATATACTACTTTTTTGTTTTACACCCAGACTCGGGACATGCAGACATGTTCATGCACACAAATACATGTCCCGAGTAGGAATTGAACCTACGATCTACAGCGTGATAGGCGGAATCTAAACCAACCACGCCAACGGATACATAGATAGTAAATGTCAAGTATTGGATAATTAGAATAGCAATAGGTGATCATAGCCAGCTGCAATCACTGATCGGTATACGAGCGGAGGTCAAGCAACGCTTGGCTAGGTCAGTGAGAGATGGGTGACCATTTAATGTAATTTCAAACTGAGCGTCTCCGTGCTTCGGGGGCGTGTAAAAAGCCGACCCCGGTAGTTGTCATCTACACAGCAGTTGTTAAGCCATGTCAGAGGCCTTTGGACGGCTTGAAAGACTGACACCAGATTGAGCTCTCTTCTGTGGGAGGGTGGTACTACCCCGGTCGAGCCAGCGCATATGAGCTGCAGTCATTTGGCTACAGCTTCGCTCTACCACCAATATTTAATAGAGCAAAGTGTACTCGTTCATCGGTGAAGTTAAGCAACACCGGACGAGGTCAAAATCTAGATGGCTGACTAGACTAGCTAGAGACAAGTAACTAGAGTGGTTATAACGTGGGCTAATGTCACTATGTCGGTCTCGGCCAGGGCTTTGTAAAAATAGATGTGGTCTCGTCTTTAGTTATAATTAATTTATTCATTGATAGTACTTATAAACATAAATTTAATAATAGGTCTTCTTGAGACAGCTTTGTGTTTAGGTAAGTTAGACCTCTCGCTTGCTTTCAATGTAAAATATTTGCTTAAAGTACCTATTGTACCTAAGCCTCTGAAACAAAATATTTTCAATTAAACATTACCAAATTATTAAACTAGACCTTTCAACTCGTTCGAGGTTTTATTGTATTGCTTTAAAATTATTAAAACCTCTTTGTAGACTGCGAAATTACCACAAGTGCCTCCTCCTTTGCTTTGTATTCCTAGTAAAGAGAAACAGAAATCGGGCAGGCTCCGACACAGAAAATATGATTTCAAAAATTCATAAGGTACCTATTTATTTTAACAACTTACCAACATCAAATTATTATATTTTTTAACAATTCAATGATATACCACCTCCATACACCCTCTAAAAAGATTACTAACCCACAGAGATAGCACGGACTGGCACGAAACAAATCAGCAGCGTTCGAAATTCGAACGCCACCAGTACGCCGCCAACTGCCAACCGTTGCCCGTCAAAATCCAAAATGTCGGCGAGAACAGGTGACAGGTCCAAATGGAGACGCAGAAAATGTTCTAAAAGTCCAACAGAAGATGACAACGATTGTGTGAGCCTCGCGTGGCTACTGAACTTCAGATTGGATGATTTCGTGAACATCAAAGTGCCTGATGACGAGCCAGTGGTTAAGGAGGCGAAGGTGGAGAGGCCTGAAACGCCTCCAGCGCCGAAGAAACCGCCGTACACGTATCCTGAGCTGATCGAGAGAGCTCTCAGGGAGAACGGAGAGTTGACAGTGTCGGCGATATATCAGTGGATATCGTGAGTTTATTATACAATGTACTTTTGTTATAATTTTCCATGAAATCTATTTGGTCATGGCAAGCTCAGACTAACGATGGTCTGAGATGGCAAATAGGTAACAAAATAATGTAATATAACGTCTTTAGGTGATTGTTTATTTTATTTTAATCGCTCCGCTTTACTCTGAACGGGCCTACACAATTTTGTTCTGCAGCTCGACCTCCAATAGAAATAGGGTGATTATGACCTAATTTTAAAAAACTTACTAAGTTTTTGGCAGTTTGGATGTAGAAATTAAAAGATTAAACCATCAGCTTATAATTAGCCGTGGAATCTCACACAAAGCGCATTGGATATCGAATTATTTGTACAAAAGATTCTATTATCTACAATGGCGGTTCAAAGGCGTGTCATTTTCTTTGTCCCCTTTGTGGTATAATTTCCATGTTTCTTGTTACAGTTCACTGTGTTTAATGTGGGTAACTGGTTTATAGTGTTTTTGTATTATCATAAATTGTGTACAAAGATGGTTCAGGAAAACTGCAACACTCAGGTTAACTTATATTAAGGTGGTTTCTTATTGCTTTATAGAGAGATACTAAGGAAACAGGTTACTTTATAGACATGTCTATAACTTCCAAGGCAGGGAATTTCCACTTATCTATCCCCATTTTTACACTCAAGAGTTAAATTTGAACAAATTCTTAGCGGCAAATAGAAGCCCAGAAAAGCATAAATGCCTTTCAAGTTTGTAGTCAGAGTTCTAGAGACATTGTAATTAATAGGTAGGTGCAATAAGTGAAGAGATGTGCCAGGGAATTTACACCCTCTTATTTCAAAGACAAGCATTTTATCTTAATCACCGTTTCCTTATCTACCGTTATTACACGTTTTATTAAATCACCGGACGTTTACTAAACCCTCCCCATGTTACCGCTTACTGCTGAGCGTAAACATTGAGCGATATCGCGATAATAAATTAATAACGTTACGCCCCTAGTTCACGGTCCGATTACCATCGCAATCCTAGCGAGCACGTCGACAAGGACATTGATAGTGTAATTATTGAGGGAGCTTGTATTCTTTGTAAACATGTATGTTAACCTGTGGTTGACGTTTGCTGGCTGGATTAACTGATTTATAAAAAACAAGAAAAAATATCAGGTGGTAGAGCTAAGCTGTAGCCAATTGACTGCAGCTCATATACGGGCTACCTCGACCGGAGTACTACCACCCTCTCACAGAAGATCGGCGTAAAGCAGCTATTACAGCTGCGTTTCATATGATGAGTGAGAGAGTCGCAAGCCCAAACCTCCCCCTTCCCCTCCCTCCATTCCACTCATCTTCAGGTCGGCAATGTGCGAGCAATGCCTTTAGTATTGCAAGCATCTATAGGCTACGGTAACTGCTTAACACCAGGCGGGCCGTACGCTTTTTGCCACCGCAATCCTATAAAAAATCATACTCATGTAGGATTGGCCAATTGGAACGAGCATATGAGGAAAGGTTTCAAAATTTACTTGCATTAAGTTTGAATAGTCACGGCAGTTTCCATACAATGCAAGCTGGCAGGATCAGTGCTATTAAATTGCTTATTTGGTAGCTGGTATTCGTTGAAAATACAATTGCTTACCGAAACACTTTGTTCCCGACAAAACAAAGCCAAAATCTCAAGCTCATGGCTAAACTTTAGCGTTTTCGTTGCACTACTAGCATTACCGTATGTTACTGTAAATCCTGGTTTATAGTAGTAACAGTGGTGGGAGATGAACGGGCCAAGTCCCACAAAAAACTAACTGCCAAATTTATAGCGGTTTTTAAACAATTTATAAAGCATTTCTAGGAACAAAAGTGATTTGTAATTCCAGTGTTATGATCGACTTGCAGTGGAATTACAAATCACATTTGTTCCTAAAAATGCTTTTCAAAACCATTTTAAACTTGCTAAAATCTCTATGAATAAGGGGGTAAGACTATAACCTTCTATATAGGGGGAAAGTCTTCTAGCCTTGAACTTATTCCGAATACCTTTCAACCTGTTTTTGTTATCCCTAATTCCACTAAGCAGGTGCATTCAAACGTGTATTAGGGTAAAGGGCCCCCAAATCGTCCGTTTAAGCTATCACGTGCACTCGTCGCGGTCTGCGGGGCAATCGATCAATGGTGCCAGCCGGTGATAGGACCACGCGCCCTAGCAGCCGCTCGCGTGGCATACGATGCGATTTGTAAACATTATGACTCCAAGTCTCGAGGAATCTCGAACTATTGAGGCTTGGGTAAACTTATTCTGAGTTTAATAGGTTTTTGTTGACTATTTTGTGTCATAGTCATCGCAAGCGCCGTTGATGATCGTGAAACACATACCAAAGTTTGGAGTCTGCTACTTTATTCGCCTTTATTGGCCACCATGGAACCAATATTTGTCGTAGATACTCAATGGCAGCGTCTATTAGAGGCGAGCGGCACGCTCGAGCAGTCAGTTTTGACGTTACGCGTAGACATAATGTGATAACCTATGGTTCGGGAGTATCAGCGCGGGGCTGGTGTACGCACACAATTGCCATCAGTCTTGAAAATGTTGGCTATTAGCTCATGAAAATATTGGTGACCTGTGTATAATATCCACAGAGTAAAGACTGAAGAAAGAGGTGCCCTTATTAGATATATGTATGAAGAAAAACGTGGTCATTGTTTTTTCATTTTCATTGTTCTATCTACCGGTAAATCGTTGAACTACTCGCTTCGTTTTATGTCGATGTTAGTACTAGGCCGACCACTCGGCCGAGTTGCTTAGGGCCAGTCCCCTTAGTAATTGGTACATGATAATATCAAACATACAACTAAGCAAATTATCCCAAACCTTTTGCAGTGACCGCTTCCCTTTCTACAAAGCGAATGATGAACGCTGGAAGAACTCTGTCCGGCACAACCTGTCCATCAACCCCCACTTCCGCAAGGGCGCCAGGGCTTCGCAGGGCGCCGGCCACCTCTGGTCCTTGGCCGCGAATGCTATAGACCTGCTGCCGCTGCGGAACAACCCGGTGTACGAGGAGAAGAACACTGTGCTGTGTGTGGAGCAGACTGTCCCGTGTATTGAGAACACCAGGGTCATTGGTTTTCCTAAGGTGAGACTGATACTTTGCAAACTTCTCTTAATTAAAATAATTTTAAACAATTATAGAGAGGGACCCACCACTCACCCTCTGAATTGTCAACCTCCAAAATTATAAACCAAATTATTGATCAATAATAGAAGAGGCCAACAAGACCTAACTCCCTGTCAGTCGAGAGTATATCTGTCCTGAGTCATGGTCCCTAACAATTAGCAATTCTCCGCAGACAAAGCGAATCCAAAATAAATTCGACCCGTGTTACGCCTCTAAACGAGGCATCCTCAGGAAAGCTTTGCTGCGACTGAGCAATAATTTTGTGAAAAAAATAATTCTTTATACTGAAGAGATTTACTTATAGCTAGAACTTGGGGAGTGTCATAATAATAATAATATTAGCTATTTGTGTCCCACTGTTGGGCAAAAGCCTCCTTCCATTTCTTCCTGTCGTGGGCTATATAAAACCAACCCTCGCAAAGGTGTCCAGTTCGTCACGCCATCTCTGTCTGGTAGTATCATAAGATGGTACTAAATTAAATATCCAAGTTCAACCTATTTCAACTTATATATATTTATCAAAAAAGATAGACAGAGAATCTGATTCATCAACGAATCATCATCATTGCTCATTTGCTGCCGATTCGTCCTGAGGATGCCTCGTTAAGAGGCGAAACACGTGTCGAATTTATTTTAGATTCGCTTTGTCTGCGGAGAATTGCTAATTATTAGGGTCCATGACTCATGACAGACATACTCTCGACTGACAGGGAGTTCGGTCTTGTTGGCCTCTTCTAATTATCGATCAATTCTTTTGGTTTATAATTTTTGAGGTTGACAGTTCCGAAGGTGTGTGGTGGGTCCCTCTCTAAAAAATGTTTAACAATGGATTTCCACAAAGTTACGCTTGATTCCATCAATTACATCAACAGTTCCACAGGGTATGAAACGGTTTTTATCATGGAATTTTCAGGTGATAGTCCTCGATGAAGCAGCGATTGCGGCAGCGAGCATACTTCCCGACCAAGACCTATTCACTGGCAGTACAAGTAAGTTTTCCAAAGTATTCTTTATGTAATTAACACATTGTTTGACGATATCATTTGATACTTATGAGCTACTAAAATCTTCAAACCAACCAGCTTGACTTACAATTTTGTTGTACAACGTACAGTATGTACTAAGATATTCCGGTAGTCAATTAAAAACGATGATTCAGTATCGCTCTCCATTTAGTAATTTTAGCGTTACTTAAACAGTGGTTAGTTTTCTCGCACAATTCTCTCCAGCTAATTCATACTCTTTTCTCATTTTCCAGTGTTCCTAAATCCAGTGTCGACAGAGCAAGTAGTCAGAGAGAGCGGACTCATCACGGTCGATTAAATATCACAGTGTGTGTCAATTTTAGACGTATTGTGACTTGATAGTTTTGTTGGTGTCAACTGGATTGGGTTATCATGCATGCTTATCAATGGTTCGTTTCGTAGCTTGAGGAAAAAAATGTGTAGGACATAGGCCTCTTCTAATGAACGTCATATGTATTTTGCAACTTTCATCAGCTGGCTTTCTGCCACGTGCGTGAAGTCATCAGTTCACTCTGCTCTTTCCACGTGTTCTGACTCAAAGTCCTATTGGCTTGTTATTATAAATTTTGCTTTGTCGTCAACATTTTTCTTTTCACAAAGTCTTTGTGTTACATGCTCTTTGCTTTTTTATCTTTAAACTTTAGGTTTTTGACACCATAGATCGTCCAACACAGAATTCCCATTACAGGATTTGATTTAGAAATAAATAGACCGTTTTCCAGTCTCCCGAGGAAAGGCTTCAGTTAAAATATCTCCGGCTAGGCTTTTACGGAGCTCTAATATTTTATTCAAGTAAGGCGGGCAATCTGAAAGGCTAGACGAGTAATCTCAGTCAAATCATATAAGCTACGCTTTAACCATACATTGCTATTCTAGTGAGCTGAAGTCACATTTGGTCGACACGGCCGGATTCACAAACAATTATGTTGATTTTGTTGGTTATACAAAGTTATATCACGTTAGCTAGTTAGTTATATCTTTTCACGGCCAAATCAATGGTCTCTTCCAGAAAGGTCAAGTCCGTAGCACCCTCAACCGACGGCAGTGCATGAGAAGATGTATGAATGTGGATGAAGCAAAAGAGGTGTGTCAGAATCGTAGCACGTGGCAATCAATAGTCTCTGCCTACCCCCTTGGGATACAGGCGTGTATATGTATGTATGTATGTGTACAAAGTTATATTGACATCCTTCTCAAAGTCATAAGTGTAGGAGTGTATGATCAAATTTTGTCTAAAGGGAACAATAGAAAATCTTACATTTCTCAAAGCCTCTGTTCGCATTCAAGCGCACTGTGAGACATGCTAGTAATTGCACTAATGTAATGTTATAGTATACTGGCCAGACTATCGCATTTGACGCCAACAAAACCATCAATTACTTGTTAATATAATAAGTAGTATTAATTATCTACCTATTATAGCAATGAAATACAACATTGAATTAGTACATAATTAATTGTTCGGCGATCTCATACAGCTAGTTGTATCGGTAAGGTTACATTGTATTTAATAGCTACGTCCAGATGTGTCACATGCCGCGCGAGGCAAATTGCCTCTCGAAGTTTGATTTGCCTCGCGCGAGGCAAATGCGCGTCCTGCCTCACCTGAGCGCTGTCATTTGCCTCGCCTAATTTGGCATAGTCGTCAGACAGAACGATGTCAAACGTGTCAAACTGATTGCTCGGCTATACCTTTCTCTGTCTAGAGTGTCAGTTGCCTCGCCATTTGCCTCGCGCGGCATGCGAATGAGGCGAACGTCGTGCTTCGCGAGGCATGTGGGTGAGCAGCCTCGCGCGGCTTGTGTATGTTTTAGACGCGTCTAATAGTGATTGGTTTTAATAAATAATGTTTTAAACTCCAACATGTATTTTATGAATTAGATAGTTGGTTATTAGACTTATGCATTAGATAATAGGCTGTCTTATTCTGGACATAGCCTTTTACAATGTGTATCATTAAGCTTAATGTTTAGGAGTAAAACAACCCTGAATAACGACCGAGCGGCCATAGCTCGAAACAATACGCCAAGCGGTAGCCAAGTTTAATAGTTTTAACTCTCCACGATTGATCAACTACTATGATCTTACTGCTTTTAGTGGAACTAGAAATATAAAACCAAAGCAGCCAAAGGCAAATTTTGGAAACGGCCTTCTGTAATTTGCCCTGGTCTGGGTGTCACTGGGATCGCCCCCAGTCCATTGTATGGTAGCCATATTACAAGGGTTGCTTAGTTTGGGATCATACAATTGGTGTGTAAGTTTGGCGATATTATTATTTAATGGTAGTTTAATGATCGTGGAGAGTTACTTAAAGTTGTGTGGTTGTGCTAAGTGGGTTAAGGTACAATCAATTGATCTCACAGCCCTTAGTCAACCTTATTCTCATTTTAAAAAAGTACCTACCTAAACTAAGGTCTTCATTGTTTAGGACATTTTCAGCCCCGTGATAAGCGTGCATAAGTGTAAGTATCTGAAGCAAAGTTTTACAGTACACCTCAAGCCAGAATGCTCCCTAAACACAAGCGTTACAAGTCACCATATCATACTGCACAAAGATTTACAGGCGGGTAGGGTGTATTTGACTAGGTATTACATTCCTCGGCAGGCACTGGTGTGACGTCACGTCAGTTAAACTGACCGCATGTCGTGGTTTCATAATAATAGTACATCTCGGCTTGAAGAGACATTTAACTTGACGATGTAGGTGAGAAACAGTAGGACAAGTTGATGTTAGCGTTAATAGTCAATAAAGCAGCCTTTTCACTGTAGCGCCGTTTTAATATGAAGCGACTAACGCGCGTGTTGCGGGGATTAGATAATTTTGCATTATAAAGGCTGTATTTATTCATATTGTAGATACCAATTAAGATCTAGAGCCCGAAGTGCAGTCGCCTAACGCAACAAACAGAGCACGCTATAACATGAATACTTATAGCTTGCAATGTAGACGCTAGACTAGGTTTATTACCTGACTGAGGCGATTACGAATTCCACTAGCAGGATTTTGTACATCTTACTAATCTAGTAGATATTAATTAATACAAAAATTTTAACTTCTTCTAGCGAATTGGCACGAGGTTCAAGAATTCCAGAAATGATTTTGCTAGAAACATCGAGCGTACATAACGTACATAACATAACTAGTGGTATTTTTTCTATAAAAAATTTTTTAGTGGCACTGCAGTATTTTGTTGTATAACATTTTAATGGTTGCGACCCTTGACGGGTGCGTTTAAAAGAGGCGCGTGGCGTGCCCTGGCATTATATACATAATGACCACATTGACTTGTGGTAAGACGCACAGAGTAAAGACTAAAGAAAGAGGTGCCCTTATTAGATATATGTATGTATGAAAAAAAAAACGTGGTCATTGTTTTTTCATTTTCATTGTTCTATCTACCGGTAAATAATTGAACTACTCGCTTCGTTTTATGTCGATGTTAGTACTAGGCCGACCACTCGGCCGAGTTGCTTAGGGCCAGTCCCCTTAGTAATTGGTCCATGGTAAGACGTCAAAACTGATCGCTTGGACGTGCCGCTCGCCACATTTAGACGCAGCCAAATCGTTATACTTCTGTGTTACCTGCACAAGTGGGCGGTTTAAATGCGGTTAACCTTTTCCCCGACGCGGCCTCGCCCCGAGGCCCGGCTTCCTACTGTCGGGTTAGGAACTTTGTGTCTTACAGATAACTTTATTACTGCTACCATATTTCTGGATCATTCTTACTATTTACATGGTTAATGTGTTCCTAATAAACTATAGAATAGATGTGTCCATATGGCGCGCATGCCTCACCCGAGCACTCATACATGACATTACGTCTATGCGTTCCGACGTCAAAAGTGAGTGCTCGCGCGAGGCATGCGCCTGATGAAGACGCCGCTATTAATTAATATAGTACAACTCCACCAAGCCAACTAGGCCCCTGTCAAATGAGACGTCACCCGCACCGCAGGGCGGTGGCGGTGTGCGTGAGGTGTAGCGGGCGGGAGGCCGCAGGCGGTGACGGGTGTACGGGCGGGGAAGTCGCATTCCATACGAGTTCCTAGTTGGCTTGGTGGAGTAGAATGTGTTCGTAGTAAAAAAAATACTGTCTATTATATAACGTTCTGCGGCAAGGTCTCGTCCTAATTAGCATCGCTCGTACAAACAGTTCGTACGAACACCGTGCAAATCTAATTCGTAATAAAGTGAGTAAGTAAGTAAGTAAGTAAGTAAAGTAAGTAAGTAAGTATATAAAGAAAAATATGTTTTTTATCTTACCCGAATCACAACAGGATGTTCGTTCAGTTATCATTAGAAATTCTAGTCTCGCGCAGAAATCTCCTAACGACCTAGTAATTATTCCAAAGTGGGCCTAAAAAATAAATTTCTTGAGCAATACGTGCCCCAACTTAACGAGGATACTGTCCCAATTTTATTTTCAATCGTAAATTGTTATTGTTTTACATGGATACAATACTGATTATTATAAGGATTATTCCATTTTTTTATTTGACTAAGGTTGTAATCGAGCCTACGGCCCGCCTAATGTTAAGCAGTTACCGTAGCCTATAGATGCTTGCAATAGCAAAGGGAAGTCGGACAGAAGGGGGGGGGGGGGGGTTGGTTGGGCTTCCGGCTCTCTGACTCATCGTCCAAAACGCGCGAAATCCATTATTGATTGTCGTTCAGAAATAAATATCGTTGTTAGACACACTTTATTCCTGTTATTATTAAGAAAAATTCCACCACCTCTGGAACTGATTTTGTATAGTATTGTATCGTATGACGTCACGACTTTTTATCCCCATTCGGGGGTAGTCAGAGGCTTGAGTGGCCATACACCACCACATTGTGGGGTATTAAGCCAACTCAAAGCCCACGTTTCACCAGATAGTCAGAACACAACATGACAGGTGGTGAACCTTATCGCCGTGTATACAGGAACTGACTATTACCTAATCCCGAGGGATAGGTAGGTTTCCTCACGATGTTTTGTTTTGTCCTGATTTTGTATGGCACCAAAAATTAGTACCGCTGAAACTAAATAGCGATACCTACGCTAAGCAAGATAAAAGATACTCTATACATCTCGTTTACACTAACACAACAGAAGGGCTAGCCAAGTGGCATGAACGCTAATCGAATAGAATAGAATAAACTTCACAATGTATGAAAATGTCAAACGTCGCTATGTAAATCAACAACAAGTCGCTATGAAGATCACGCTTGCGATCACGTGACTTATGTCATTTCCATAGATGAAGCGTAGCGATTTGAAGGAACGCTTGTAGACGTCAGCCACTTGTCTAGCCGTTCTGTGCAACCTATAGCTATGCGTGTACCTATCACGCTTATACAGCTGTCCAAATGTTCACAGCGACTATCATGAAATTTGTTCTTCCTCTATGTATCCAAACTACCTATGTCATAAAATAAAATCCTTTCGCACTGCACCTAATGTCTATTGGGCGTGGGTGCCATACGTCACACAAGAGGTCAAGAGTCTGCTAATTTACTGGCAGCGCCCTCTGGCGGTCCGTGGCGTACTCACGCGGGGATTACGGCTCATCCCGACCCGCTCTTGATCTATTATTTTAACAGATATGGTACCTTCATACATCATCACAAAACTTGTGCTCAGCGCACTACCGCGAAATTCACATATCCTGTTATCGAACTCGCAAATCAATGTTTTCACTTTTTAAATAATATCCTGGGCCATTTTACACACGGCTACCTGATCCCAAACTAAACAGAGCTTGTACTATGGGAACCAGATAATAATAATAATATCCTGGGACAATTATGTACACACGGTTACCTGATCCCAAACTAAGCAGAGCTTGTACTATGGAAACCAGATAACTGATATTACTACACATATACTACTTTTTATTTGTAAATACATACTTAATATACATATACACCCAGACTAGGACATACGGACATGTTCATGCACACAAATGCATGTCCCGGGTAGGAATCGAACCTACGACCTGCAGCGTGAAAGCCGCCATCACGCCAACCACGCCAACGGGCCCGTCAAAATGTCAACCAAATATCATATGTCAAATATGTACATAAGATTGCGTTATTTACCGGAAGATGAGACATACATACTACTCCACCAAGCCAACTAGGCGCTCGGATGGAATACGGCTTCCCCGCCGACACACCCGCCACCGCCCGCGGCTTCCCTTCCGCACACCGCCACCGCCTTTATGTGCGGGTGACGTCACATTTGACAGGCGCCTAGTTGGCTTGGTGGATAGTATTGGTAATACCGACATACATACAACGTTATTTTCTGCGAGCGTGATCGTACTGTGTCTATGGATTCCGTTTAGTAGGACAATCTATGTGGGACAGTCACATGTCTTCTTCTTCGTGGTAATGTCTTTGGCTATTATGGACCAAATTGATTTACAATGGCACGGGTTTCGGGTATTCGGGTTATGTGTTGAGCTCGTAGAATCAGTGGTTATTGTATTGAGGTAAACGATTGAAATAATTATGTGCAGATTGATTGAGAAGATCCCAAATTGATGATAATGGAGTCAAGTTAAAATAATTGTTTGTCAACATTCTTAATTTATCAGGTACAGATTCTATCGAGTTCATAATATAGCGCTACTAAAGTATCAGTAAAAAGAAAAGATTACCTACTTCTTCCGTCCTAACCGACGCCTACGTCCTAAGGCCCTAAGTTGCTTAGCCATTGTGGCGCGACTGTGGCGTTTCGCTATAGTGATCGACCCTCTAACTGCCCCGCTAGCCAAGTGGCTCCGTCAACGAGCGTTTCTACAAATCACTGCGCTTAAATGTATGGAAATGGCAGTACAGGTCGATAAATAGATCACGTGACTTATGTCATTTACATACATGAAGCGTAGCGATTTGTAGAAACGCTTGTAGACGAAGCCACTTGAGCTGGTCGGTTGATTCTGACCGACCAATCAAAGGGTCGATCACTATGCACTAGCAGCTCAATGGCAATGGCTAAGCGACTAAGGACCCAGGCCTTGAAAACAATAGCGTGACGACCTAGACGCCTTCAAGAAAGATTGGAAGGAACTAGCAAAATAACGAGAACGATGGAAAGTAGAAACCTTTGCCCAGCAGTGGGAAGAATAAGTTTAAAATAATACTTTTATCATTTCAAAAATGAAGGCAATTCGCAAAACATTTTTTCTCTCCCATAAATGTTCTACACTCATTGGACGAGTTAAAACATCCCATTTTACCACTTACATGCAGAGTTCTGAGACCGAGCCGTGTATTGTCGGTTATAAAAAGTTTTTTCATTATCCCGTTCGTAGGCAGCTTATTGAAAACAAGTGTCACGGGAGTTCTTGTTTTATTGTAAATTGCTATTCCGGGGATAAGGGAAGTGTTTATGTGTCTTTATCATAGTTGATTGCCTTGGGAAAACGGATTCTGAAGTTGGAAATTTTGTGAATATCATAATTTATTTGTTGGTAAAATAAAGTGAAGCTTTGTTAAGAAAAAATAAAGAACAATTAATATTACGTTGTGGTTACTTCAGGAGTATAATGTTTATTCTTTTATTACTACGATTCTAAAGTTACCCCCAAATTTAGAGGCTAAATCTCTATTAATTTGGGGGAAAGAGTCTGTACAAAAATACAACACAGTAAGTACTTGAAAACAAGCTTTACAAAATACATACAGTAGAATATACTACACACGTACACATACATACACACGTTAGCCAAAGCCATTCAATATTTGCCAAACAACATCCAAATATTTCTTTACACTTGAAATTTACTGAATATTGATATCATCCACGATTCTCAAAGATTTTCGTGGCAATGTTTTGGAGTCCTCCAAAGAAGATGGCAATTCTGTATTCTTAGTTTCGGGCAATGGATAGCATAGTACTGCGCCTATAATAGCCATTATACCAAATATAGCACCCGAAGCAGTTTCAGATAAAGCATTTATTGGCGGCGCGGCTATCTGTCCCATCCTTGATAAAACTGACAGGAAACCCAATACAGAATTCCTTATAGATGTTGGAAACAGTTCCACTCCATACAAGAACACTATAATGAAAGACAGGAAAAAGAAACAATTGCATACACAAGCTACTACAACTCTTGCCCAAGTTAGGGATGGAGGTATACAAATAACTATTATCATAAATAACCCGGACAGGAAGTTAGTTGCCATCAGGAAAGTTTTTCTGCTTAAAATCTTCAACAAAAATATTGCGGATATAGTGCCCGGTAGTAGTAAAGCTCCTGATATAGCTACATTTAAATGTATGTCACCACTCATTTTACCGATATACTGGGACACTCCGTAATAGCCCATGCCGCACACGAAATAAATAACAGACATGCATACAAGGTTCAAAGTGAGCTTCTTGTGCCGGAAGATTTGCCAGAAACTAATTTTTCTGCGCATTTTCGACGCGTGTTGGGCGTAGTATTCTTGTATTTCATCTCTCAGGTCTACATTTGACTGTCGGTTGCTGAAAATAAACTTACATTTATATTATGGTTTGAAACGTAATGTCTATAATATTATGTACCTATTCATAGTTGTTAAGGTCAATATAATAGCTATGTGTATTTCTAATACTTCACAAAAATAACTTACAACTCCGCAATCTTTTGCATCACAATCGTCGCCTTTTCAAGTTGGTCACTATCCATCAACCATTTAGGTGACTCCAACACCAGCCACCTCAACGCCACAAAGAAGAATATAGGTATCGATAGAGCCAATTGGAACTCATCGCAATCTCGAATTAAGTAGGACACCCCTGCTAATGACATGTGGCTTAAGTTAATCGGTATGTGGAACAGGGCTGTCACAACCTCTCTGTGTCTGACCCCGCAGTATTCGATGCAGAGGACATAGCCAGTGACAACGGCACCTCCAACTCCTATGCCTTCGATGCATCGCATGAAGATGAAGGAGGCGGCTGTTGGCATAGCGCTGACGAGGCAGCCAGATACGGCTAGCGTGAGACAGCTTGCTGTGAACATGGAAAGTCGGCCGTATCTGTAAAAAGAGTAAGGCTTCACTAATGTTATGAATGTCAAATTTGGATTAACACTATGCAGCTTTTTATCTTGGAGTTGGTATTTGACAAAATTGTTTTCTAATGTTATTTTATTTTTGGGATAAATCTATTGTCAGCTTAGCACTAACCTGTCAGACATGAACCCGAACAGCAAAGAGCCAAAAAGCGTCCCAACATACAGCATGCTTTGCGAGAAGCTGATCAGCCAGACTCTATCGCAAACTATCTTGAATTTTGTCTGCATCGTCTCCGTAAACACACTCCTATTCCACACTGGATCATCACAAGGGCAGTGACCTTTACTGTATTCAGTGACATCGGCTGAATAACACTCGTACTCCATCGGAGGAGAGAGGAAGATCAAACTAAGTACGTGCCAGAATATCGGCAATTTGCTGATGAACACTAAAAAGAAGAAGTAATAATGGTAAAGGGTCATCCGGTGGAACTGTTTCTCGATTGGGTTCTTCAATTTGTGCATTTTCAATGAAATTTAGTTCAATGTATGTGATGTTTAGAATCGAGTTGGTTGCGGATTTTTAGTTCATTTTAATGGATTCTTATTTAATGTCGTAAACCGAAAAAAAATTGAAATTTTGCTAATTTCAAAGTATTTTACACTGGTTCTACAAAGCATTTCTAAAGTAATTTGTAATGCCAGTGTAAGTCCACCTGGCTGAAGTGGTAGTGGGCGGGGCACATAGCCCGAAGAACTGATGGCCGATGGGGTAGAAAGGTTCTTGAGTGGTGACTGCGTACTCGAAGATGCGGCGTGGGTAGGCCCCCCACAAGGTGGACCAACGACCTAGTGAAGGTCACGGAAAACCACTGGATGCAAGTGGCACAGGACCGGTCGTTCTGGAAAACCTTGGAGAAGGCCTATGTCCAACAGTGGACGTCTTTTGGCTGAAATGATGATGATCAAGTCCATCATAACTTTCTATACTGTGTGAAATCGAAATCGTGGGCAATATTTTAAACGGTGATTCTACACATGATTCAGAATATTTAGGGAATATTAATCAACAAATCAATTGATAAAAAAATATTACCCAGGTAAGGTGTAACAGTTAAATGGTTTGCTTATTTGCTTACCCAAGCAATATTTTTTTATCAATAATTTTTTTTATTTGTTTTCCCAAAATATTCCGAATCATGTGTTGAGTCATGTTTTAAAATATTGCCCACGATTTCTATTTCACCCAGTATATATAGGGTAGTAATCTCGAACACTTGGACAGCTAAGGCAAAACATCTACGGTACATTCTAATAGAACACGTTCCCAAGCAGGCGATAAAACAAATTCCTAAACTTACATCCGAGTACCATAATTGGTTCGTTACGAAAAAAGCAAGAGGAAAATTTTATTGCCATAATAAAAAGCTAGCGCCAAGTTTCCGTGAAAGCTTTCGTAAATAAGCAAAGTTCGGTTACGTAGTGCTAACGACAATACTGTTCCGAACTGGGGTTTCGAAACATACATAAAAGAACGTTTTGTAAATCCGTTTGCTAAGTGAAATAAAGTAAACAGAGGGAAGTTTTATGTTGCTGTTTAGCAATTTTTCTTGGATATTTTAAGGCGATTATTGAACATTTCGTGAGTATAGTTTTTATCGTCTATTGTAATAATCCAACTGAAAATACCGTTCTGTGGAACACTTTTTAATTTAAGAGGTCCCCCGACTGCAATGACACTGCACTTTTTTATACTTTTTAGTTCATTTTTGGCAGGGCAGTCATGTTTTTAATTTTTTTTAATTATATATTTTTATTTTATGCATTTTAGTGACAGCAGCCAAAAATGAAATGTTTGTTTTACATGTACACCCTTTGTGTTGCCTTTGTTAAATTATGCCAATAAATTATATATTTTTGAAATGTGCACTGCAAGGCCTTCAATTTGATACCCATATTGTAATAATGGAAGAAAAGAATATTTTTTTTACATTTGAATTTTGACTCATAATGCCGCCACATTGTTTTTTTTTTTTTTCAAAAATAATATACCCAATGTTACCCGGAATGATGTAAGGATTCTAACGATACCCCATACATCCAATTCGGTTCAGGCATTTATAAGTTATGGTGGAATAAAGAATCTCACATACATACATACATGAACCCTAAACACATATACACTCCTTTTTTTGGGCAGTCGTGTAAAAAGTATTAGGTATGAAATGTTACATACGCACTTTCAAGCCCAAAATCTGCCACGTTAGCGTCTAAAACATAGCTTATGAGTGAAAAAATGATCCGTGTATGCGGCACTTAAAAGCGTATCAATCAATTCTGACTACGGCAGCGCCCCCGTCATATATTTATCAAAGGCGTTACTTGGACGTCTTCCATGAGAAGAACTATAGTCTCTAGAAAGGACTGGAACGTGCTGAAATTAAAAATACTATCAACTGAATTGTGTAAGCGACTGTAGCCTAGGGGTGAACAGGTTGGGCTATCAATCAGAAGGTCCCAGGTTCGATCCCCGGTGGGGCATGCACCAATGGATGAATTTTCATCTATATGCATAATTTACAGTTCGCTGACGGTGAGGGAAAACATCGTGAGGAAACCTACCTATCCCTCGGGATTAGGTAATAGTCAGTTCCTGTATACACGGCGACAAGGTTCACCACCTGACACGTTGGGTTCTGACTATCTGGTGAAACGTGGGCTTTGAGTTGGCTTAATACCTCCACAATGTGGTGGTGGATGGCCACTCAAAAAACCTCTGACTACCCCCGAATGGGGATAAAAGTCGTGACGTTGTATTGTATTGTATTGAATTGTGTAATACCGATTTTTGCACGTGAAGAGTCAACGTTTTGGTAAAAGTTGCCATAGTTGGGCATCAGAAATGATGTGACTCTTAACTTATATTAATATAACTAGCTGTGCCCGCGACTCCGTCCGCGTCCAGTCGGTGAAGCCCTTAAATATAATTTTGTCTATCGTCTAATCTGTATTACGTCAGTCTGCATCAGTCTGAGTTCGTCCGTCCGTGGCTGTCTATCTGTACCAGTCTATACCAGTAAGGTGGTAGAGTCTGACCAGTAAGGTGGAGATCGGCATTCAAGTAGCTAATTTACCTTCGTTTCGTATGATGAGGGAGAGAGCCGGAAGCGCAACCCAGCCACCTCCCCGTCCCCTCCCACTAACCCCACTCCCCTTCAGGTTGGAAACGTGCTACCGATGCCTTTGGTTGCAAGTATCTATTGGGAACGGTAACTGCTTAACAACAGGTGGGCCGTACGCTTGCCTGGCGCCTTAGTTGTATAACAAAAGTTTGACTTTATTTGTCTGTGTGTATCAGTTTAGCTGTAAGTATCTGTCTGTCTGAATCGGTCTGTCTGTAATCTATCGGTAGGTGAGTATCTCTGTCTGTACCAGTCTATCTGTATCCGTCTATCTATATCCGTCTATCTATATCTGTAGTTACTCACAGTATCACGACTGAGCGGTTGGACTCCAGAGCTCAATAGAAGCAAGGAAGATATTAAATTTTGACATGTGGTGCAAGGCAGGTATTGTCTGATTTTAAGTATAGCGACATCTAGTTAAGAAAAACGAAACTTAAGATGGTAGAACGCAGCAATAAAATATTTATTATTATTATTAAAATTAAGATTATGTATTCCAAATAGTGTCGGATCACACACAACGTAGGGCTCCGTAGGGCTCCGCTCTAAATAGACGTATTTCAATAACTAAAACTTATTGTTGGCTAGAATTTCCGTGTGGTCATAAAAATTTACAATCTAATATTTTATAAAAAATATCCTAGATGTTAAGTTGGACTATGAGTCATATCCATGCCAAATTTCATTGAAATCAATCCACTGGATTCGAAGTTGTGCGTGTTCGAATATTTAGGTAGTTTTTGAATGTTTTGTGGCAACCCTAAACTTTACCGAAAAAAAAAATATGCTAGATGTTAAGTTAGACTATTAGTCATATCCATGCCAAATTTCATTGAAATTAATCCGGTGGATTCAAAGTTGTGCTCTTTCAAACATTTAGAATTTTTAAGTAGTTTTTTGAATTTTCTGTGGCAACCCTAAACATTTTCGAAAAAAAAGTATCCTAGATGTTAAGTTAGACTATTAGTCATATCCATGCTAAATTTCATTGAAATCCATCCGGTGGATTCGAAGTTGTGCTCTTTCGAAAATCTGAGCAAACATACAAACATACAAACATACCCACAGACAAAAATTCTAAAAATGATAAAAATGAATTCTGCTGGTCAATCTAAGTCCCCCCCACTATTTTTTTTCCAAATATTTCGAATGTACAGACGCGACCAATTTTACATTCTTATTATATGTATAGATAATATAATATAATATCCTGGGACATTCTTTTTGCACACGGGCCACGGCTACCTGATCCCAAACTAAGCAGAGCTTGTACTATGGAAACCAGCGGGGCAATTGCGTAACTTTTTCGTCAATCTTTCAATTGGTTTCGTTTATCCTGTGTTGCTTTATCAACTGAAATTTATTGTAATCGGGAAGAGTGAACTCCAGAATCATCCGGCTTTCAATTAATTTCATCTGAAAATGCGATACGGGATGAACGAAACCAATTGAAACAGTGACCAAAAAGTTACGCAATCGCCCCGCAGATAACTGATATTACTACATATACTAGTTTTTGTTTGTAAATACATACCTAAATGCATAATTACACCCGGACGCGGGACATACATACATGTTCACGCACACAAATGCATGTCCCGGGTAGGAATCGAACCTACGACCTGCAGCGTGATAGGCGGAATCTTACCAACCACGCTAACGGCCCGTCTACTATACTATACTACCTTTATCTTTATGTTTTGCTGTTATTCTAAATGTCTGCTATGATACAGAGTAGAAATTATTGTATTTGTGGGATTTACAAAGTTATCTCATCCAGTTAGGTGTATATTTAGATCTGCACACCAAAATCCTCTTACAACTTTACATTTGCCGTCGCCAAAATCCTTGATCATCTCAATTCCGAGCTCCAGAAGCCGAATATTAGATTATCGACTGCATTATTAAGATTGTTGAAGAGTTAATGCTTGAGTACTATCTCGTGAACGTATATTTTGAGCTGTTAGTAAAATGTTAGCGATTTGGCATGTAAAGATTGATGCGTTTAGCTTATATGCTGACTCGGTATTTAGATTTTATGTATTTTATTTAAATAACATAAATCATAACATAACATAAAACAGTCTGGATAACTGCTGGGTAAGTTTTATGAAAAATAATGGATTACATTTGAGTAAGTACTCAATAATTTTATCTTAAGTATGTACTATGCGATTAAAATAGGACCGGCCTAGCGCCATGTAGTGACGTCACAACTGGAACTTGTACAAACTCAAACTCAAAAAAAATATTATTCATGTAAGCTACATGTAGCGTTTATAAATCGTCAAAAAAAATACAATATTTTAGCATTGCCACCGGTTCGTAATGTTGCTTCCATTGATAAGAAGTTACTCTTTTCAAAAGAAAAAGAATCATTGTATACATTATCAAACAGCAAACGCAGCAAACGCATGTGAGCAGGCAGGCATGAACACATTGTGAATAAAAAAAAACAGTATTAGGTATTTAAATAACCTCTCAGCTAACTTCACTCATAAGTACAGTACTTGGTACCGTATTAAATGAGTGAAGTTAGCCAAGAGCCCGTCCTATTCTTATTTTAATCGTATTGTATATTTAAAGATTGCGGAACAAAGATATTGTGTTCAAAAAAAATACCGCCATATTTATGGAGATTTTAAGCCAGTTTATCCATAATTATTATATAATAATACTTGAGGATAGAGAATACATTACGAGAATCAGCCGGTAGCAATTGATTGTAAGTGCAAGCTTATTAATAGATTGGGATTAGGTAACAGTCAGTTCCTGTATACACGGCGACAAGGTTCACCACCTGTCACGTTGGGTTCTGACTATCTGGTGAAACGTGGGCTTTGAGTTGGTTAATACCTCCACAATGTGGTGGTGTATGGCCACTCAAGCCTCTGACTACCCCCGAATGGGGATAAAAGTCGTGACGCTACATTTTTTTTTTGCAAGCTTATGAGCTTGTACAATTTTACGTTTAGTGACCCGCGTAAAGAAAATACAATGATGGCTTGCCAAGATCAAAACAGAGTTGTACAAAGCATTTCTAGAAACAAAAGTCATTTGTAATGCCAGTGTAGTCCATCATAATTTTCTATTCTATTTGGGGGGTAAAGTGTAAGTTATTTATAATGTCTGAAAGGGTGCATTAGTATTTGATACAATATTGAAAGGTGACTTAGAAATGGACACTGTCCCCACAGTGTGCATGTTTGCACTCAAAGCGAATAGTTTATATCTCAGGAGGAGACAATTAAAGATTCACTGCAAGTCGCCATTGCGACGGCATCCGATGTAGAGCACTCAATTTCTGAAATTTTGTAATAAACGTTATTTAATGCAGTTTGTGAAAAAATACGAAAACGAGATGAAATTTGATTCCGTTTCCTATTTATTTCAGCACTTTAAATGGTCAATTTTATTACATTAAGTTTAAGCACACGGCCAAATACTGGAAAACTGGGCTGCTGTTACGAACCCTGTACAAAAGAAATTAACAGTTCGAATTAGTAATTTTGACATATAACCTTATTATTAAACTCGTCTTTATGTCGCATTAACTCTCAAAATAATTAGCTAACAGAACTAATTCTAATCCCTCATCACGTATTAACTCAAGCAAATATATCTCTTATTTACTCCAAAACAAACTGACTATGTTCCCTAATTTGCGTAACAACATAACACTCAATTTGATATTGTAAACACGACTACGCATTGAAGCCAGTTAGCGCGGTTAACTACAACACAGAACGTAGGCTCGGCTACCAATTAGTTATTTGATTAGACAAACAAGCAGTTGATTTGTTGTAAGTAATTAGTTACAATTATGTTATTAATGCTTTGGATATAAGAGGGTTCATTACATTCAAAGTCTCTTTGTTTAAATTCGACATATAATTATTTGAGTACTATTCATATAATTAATACTTATAAGTTTTGTAGTACGGGGTCTCGAACGAAGGTTGAATTGTCTAAGTACAGGGCATGGACCAATTACTAAGGGGACTGGCCCTAAGCAACTCGGCCGAGTGGTCGGCCTAGTACTAACATCGACATAAACCGAAGTGAGTAGTTCAACTATTTACCGGTAGATAGAACAATGAAAATGAAAAACAATGACCACGTTTTTTTTCATACATATATCTAATAAGGGCACCTCTTTCTTTAGTCTACTCTGTGGTACAGGGTGAATAGGTGTTGATTTGAATAATTTTTACCCGACTACGGCGGAGGGTTATGATTTTGACCGGTATGTATGTATGTATGTATGTATGTATGTATGTATGTATGTGCATCTGTTCCCACCTAACTTCCAAACTACTTGTCGTAATTTGACAAATGAGGTATCGTTAGAAGCGGCTTAATGGCGCGCAGGTTATAGGCTATGTGACGTCACATAAAATTGCATATGGCGCCCTCTAGAGGGCATAATGTCATGAACTAAAAAAAAAACATTTTTTAATAAAACCGTGTGGGGTATCCAATGAAAGAGCTTGATGAGCACATTTCAAAAATATATATATTGTTACCTATAACTCAAAAATATTTAAATAAAAAGTAAGTTTAAAAACTAAAACCCGACTACTGAAAAAAAGCGCTCTAAAAAGTATGAAACAAGAAAATATTCTCATCTAGAGGATAGCCGTGGTCCGTGTTCATATGCCATTTGGCCCTAAAGAACCTACACGGACCACGGCTATCCTCTAGATGAGAATATTTTCTTGTTTCATACTTTTTAGAGCGCTTTTTTTCAGTAGTCGGGTTTTAGTTTTTAAACTTACTTTTTCCTATACAAAATTTACTTCAAAAACTTCTGATATAAGTATAGCAACTACTAGATAACCTGTATAAGGCTGCGTTTCCATTGAAGCGGAGCGGGGCGGAGAAGAGCAGTGAAAAGTGGCAACTGTTTCCATTGAAGCGGTGCGGGGCGGAGCGGAGCGGGGCGGAGCTGGGCGGAGCTGGGCGGAGTGGAGCGGAGAAGAGCAGTGAAAAGTGGCAAATGTTTTCATTGAAGTGGAGCGGGGCGGAGCGGGGTTGAGCGGGGTGGAGCGGAGCGGTGCTGGGCGGAGTGGAGCGGAGAATAGCAGTGAGAAGTGGCAAATGTTTCCATTGAAGCGGAGCGGGGCGGAACGCGGCGAAGCGGAGCGGGGTGGAGCGGGGCAGCGTGTTCATATATTGTATTCGAAAGTCCGCTCTGCTCCGCTCAGCTCCGCTCTGCTCCGCTCTGCTCAGCTCTGCTCCGCTCTGCTCCGCTCTGCTCTGATCCGCTCTGCTCCTCTTTTCTCCACTCTGCTCCGCTCAGCTCCGCTCTGCTCCGCTCTGCTCCGCTCTGCTCCGCTCTGCTCCGGTCAGCGCCGCTCAGCTCAGCTCAGCTCAGCTCTGTTCCGCTCTGCTCCGCTCTGCTCCGGTCAGCGCCGCTCAGATCCGCTCAGTTCCGCTCAGCTCCGCTCAGCTCCGCTCAGCTCCGCTCAGCTTCGCTCAGCTCAACTCCGCTCAGCTCCGCTCAGCTCCGCTCAGCTCAGCCCAGCTCAGCTCAGGTCAGCTACGCTCCGCTTCGTGCCCACCACTCGGCACCACAGCCCGCTCAGCTCCGCTCAGCTCCGCTCAGTTCCGCTCAGCTCCGCTCAGCTCCGCTCAGCTCCGCTCAGTTCCGCTCAGCTCCGCTCAGCTCCGCTCAGCTCAGCTCAGCTCAGCTCCGCTCCGCCCAGCTCGGCTCCGCTTCGTGCCCACCACTCGGCACCACAGCCTGCTCGACTCCGCTCTATCCGGCTCGAGGCCGCGTGGTCATTTGTTTTATTCGAAAGTCCACTCATCTCCGCTCCGCCCAGCCCAGCTCCGCTCCGCTCCGCCCAGCCCCGCCCCGCCCCGCTCCGCCCAGCTCCGCTCCGCTTCGTGCCCACCACTCGGCACCACAGCCTGCTCGACTCCGCTCTGTCCGGCTCGGGGACGCGTGTTCATTTGTTTTATTCGAAAGTCCACTCATCTCCGCTCCGCCCCGCTTACACTGTTTCCACTGATGCGGAGTGGAGATTTCAAGCACTGTGATTGGCCAATTCACGGTCCGCTCGGCCCCGCTCCGCCCCGCTCCGCTTCAATCGAAACGCACCCTAATACTTTTAGCAAATGGGTGACTAGATTAGCAGAATGTCATCCCAGCTGTCCGTCGAATCAGCTGGCCTACTCCGAAATACGAACCTAACGTTTCGTCTGACGGATTGTCGTGATTTGACATTTCTTCTTTCGTTTTTCTCTACGATTTGACATTGTTTTGATCGTAAATCGAATCCGTGCTTCGGACGATCCGTCAGCGACGTATTTCGGAGTAACCCCCCAGGCCTTTCCAACGGAATGAGACATCTATGCTCCATTTAGAATTTAAGAACCAATGATTTATTAAGTTACACTAGATACGCAGTATACGGCGCCGAAGCGTGGCCACTTATTATATGTCTTCAAACATATCCGACATCAGTTGCCAGCTTGACGTCAGTGAGCGCGAACATATTCGCAACGTACAAATAAAATTTCCAAAATGGTGAAATGTAAGTTAAAAAGTGTATGTCGCGGTCCGAAAAGGACGATAAAGCAAATGGTGTTACTTTTCACAAGTAAGTTTGCTTAATTTTATTCAGGGTATCCAAAAACGCATTAAAAACGAAATAAATTTATCATAAATTGTTCTTGCAATCAGTGATGCCAGAAAACGATTTTAATTTTCCCACACTGTTGGGAGTTTAGTGAATGAAAGATGGAAAGACTACCGTATGTGCCAGTTAGTCAAAGTATTATTAATAATTTATATTATTTCTATATAATGAGTAATAATCATCATAAAATAGTCAGTACTAAGTGCAGTACTAGTTATAATGATTTCCTATTATTAGTACCTAAAGATCAAAAGCGTAGGGAGGAGTGGACACGCAATATACGACTTTTACGTAAAGAAACGGACTGGACCCCAACTACAACAACCGTGATATGTTCTAAACATTTTTTAGATAGCGATAAGATTCAACCAAAAAATAACATCCTGTTCTTTTATGGCATCAATCGGTAAGATCAATCATAAGGACCAAATCTCTTTAACAAGAGTAAACATGGTAAATTAAATGAAAGGAAAGTGTCTTGGGATCAATAATTACGTTTGAAATTTTATCAGGAAGTTCACACATATGGAGATGGAACAATAACGGTTTCACATGCTGCAAATCAAATTAAAATGTTTATTTTGTTTCGGAATACGGGGGCACTTACAAATTATCATTTTACTTTTTTTTCCTTAAATTCTACCACCGGATCGGAAACGCGACCTTAACAGAGAAGATCCGGCAAGAAACTTGTCTTTTTTACATTGTTTTATTTATAATCGCCCTTTACTTATTATAATACAATGTATTTTGGTAAACAATAGCTCCAGTGTGCTGCCCTCTGAAATAAGCAAGGCAAGACACGGTACACTTTGACATGACGCTGTTATGGAGACGAGTTACAACGACGGATAGCTTGTGCTTATTCCGTGTATTTATCGAATGAGCTCCTTTCTTCAAAGTTGTTGATTTCCTTTCTGATACTCGGAAAGTAGTGTTTATTTGATCCGAGTAAGACTAATATCTTATTAAAAAAAGTTCAAGTGATTCTGAAATGTTGACCCCAGATTCTGTTAAAGACGAGGCAAATACAGTTATCGAAAATCTTTTGCCAGAAATTTCTAACTTAAATAATAATCCTCAAGATGAGAATATTTTCTTGTTTCATACTTTTTAGAGCGTGATTTTTCAGTAGTCGTGTTTTAGTTTTTAATTATGTTTCGATTTCATTTGTAAATAGGTAGTCTTTAAATAAAATATTTACGTTAACACATCGAAATATTTATTCTTCCTTGCAGTGATCCTTGTCAATTTCTTTAAATCTAACATGATCTATTGAAAGTTTATCGGAATAACTTGAACAATAATAAAATTTCAATAGATCATGTTAGATCTAAAGAAATTAGTATCCAAATAATTCATTCAATACATTCATTAATTCATTCAATCTGGGAAAAAAAATCTGAACCCTGACCACACTGGCCGTTTTCCCATTGACAATATCTTGTCTTTTTAAACCGACTTCAAAAAAGGAGGAGGTTTCTCAATTCGACCGTATATATATATTTTTTTTTTTTTTATGTGTGTTCGCGGATAACTTCGTCGTTTATGAACCGATTTTGATGATTATTTTTTTGTTGGAAAGGAGATATTCCAGCGGTGGTACCATGATACGGAAACCAGGATCTGATGATGGCATCCCAGAGAAATCGAGGGGAACCTTCGAAAATCGTAGGGGCGACTAGTGCGTTTGTAATTTTTTTCATTAACTATTTTAAAGTACTACTATTTTATGAAGGTCTGGAGTCGATCTGATGATGGAGCCGAAAGATAGTCGAGGGAACTCCTCAACGATTTACAGCAATTACCTGGTGTTTGGGCTTGATTAATTTGTATTAATGAGAACTTTACACCTAGATGGGTTGTGACTGTCATTAGGGGTCTGATGATGAAGACGTAGGACAGTCAAGGGAACTCCTCAAAGATTTACAGCAATTACCTGGTGTTTGGGCTTGATTAATTTGTATTGATGAGAACTTTACACCTAGATGGGTTGTGACTGTCATTAGAGGTCTGATGATGAAGACGTAGGATAGTCAAGGGAACTCCTCAATGTTTTACAGTAGCTACCTTGTGTTTGGACTTAATTCATTTCTATTGATGAGAACTTTGCACCCATATCGTTTATAAGTGCCATTACAGGTCTGATGATGGAGACCATAGACAGTCGAGGGAATTCTTCAACGATTTACAGCAGTTACCTTTTGTTGGGCTTGATTAATTTATATTGATGAGAACTTTACACCCAGATGGGTCGTGACTGTCATTAAGGGTCTGATGATGAAGACGTAGGACAGTCAAGGGAACTCCTCAACGATTTACAGCAATTACCTGGTGTTTGGGCTTGATTAATTTGTATTGATGAGAACTTTACACCTAGATGGGTTGTGACTGTCATTAGGGGTCTGATGATGAAGACGTAGGACAGTCAAGGGAACTCCTCAACGATTTACAGCAATTACCTGGTGTTTGGGCTTGATTAATTTGTATTGATGAGAACTTTACACCTAGATGGGTTGTGACTGTCATTAGGGGTCTGATGATGAAGACGTAGGACAGTCAAGGGAACTCCTCAACGTTTTATAGTAGCTACCTTGTGTTTGGACTTAATTCATTTCTATTGATGAGAACTTTGCTCCCATATCGTTTATAAGTGCCATTACAGGTCTGATGATGGAGACCATAGACAGTCGAGGGAATTCTTCAACGATTTACAGCAGTTACCTTTTGTTGGGCTTACTTCATAAGGTTCAATATGCCAAAATGTTCATTGGTATGGCGCCACTAAAAATCGTGAAATAAAATAATTTTTATAAAAAAAAAAAAAACCGACTTCAAAAAAACCTGATGCACTAAAAAGCCTGAAATAATATTTCTATTACCACCTCTGCCTACCCCTTCGGGAAAACCAGACGTGATGGTGTGTTATCGAGTATTTGAAGTCGGTGCCAATCTTGGTATGCTAAGTCTACCTACTATAAAAGTAAGAAGATAGATTGGCACCGACCCCAAATACTCGATAACACATCATCACGTCTGGTTTTCCCGAAGGGGTAGGCAGAGGTGGTAATAGAAATATTATTTCAGGCTTTTTAGTGCATCAGGTTTTTTTGAAGTCGGTTTTTTTTTTTTTGACGCAATTAGTTTGACGGCAGAAGAAACGAAACAAACATAGTTTTCTTTGGCGTATGTATCGGTTGCCAAGCTACGTCTTTAAACTCGCGAGTAGCTACGTATTTATGAGAACTTTTTGTACGAGACTAGTACTCTAGTAGTATATAATCTCATTGTTAAGAACGTACTGGAAAATAGCAAAGTCAATAGTCTAAATAAAATTTTAGAAGCGTAAATGTGGCACAGTTGTCATAAATAATAATAAAGGCCAACGCTCACCTAACGCCTCCGCACCCGACCAGCACCGCCTCGCCGCTCGGCGTCCACTCGTTGTCGCCTGGTGGTCCGCGGGCGGACGCTGCTTTTACACCATAAACGTCACGTGATCGCCCAGTGGACTGCGCGGGGTCAACGAGTGAACGCCGCGCGGTCAGCGCGTGGTCCACTTATTTCCGGTTCAGTTAGTGGACGCTGAGCGGCGAGGCGGTGCTGGTCGGGTGCGGAGGCATTAGATGAGCGTTGACCTTAAATATCGCCAAACTAACGCACCAACTACATAATTTTCCAAAATTAGGGTGCGTTTCGATTGAAGCGGAGCGGGGCGGAGCGGGGCCGAGCGGACCGTGAATTGGCCAATCACAGTGCTCGAAATCTCCACTCCGCATCAGTGGAAACAGTGTAAGCGGGGCGGAGCGGAGATGAGTGGACTTTCGAATAAAACAAATGAACACGCGGCCCCGAGCCGGACAGAGCGGAGTCGAGCTGGCTGTGGTGCCGAGTGGTGGGCACGAAGTGGAGCGGAGCGGAGAGGAGAGGAGCGGAGCGGAGCGGAGAGGAGCGGAGCGGCGCGGAGAGGATCGGAGCGGAGCGGAGAGGAGCGGAGCGGAGTTGAGCGTACTTTCGAATAAAACAAATGAACACGTGGCCCCGAGCCGGACAGAACGGAGTCGAGCAGGCTGTGGTGCCAAGTGGTGGGCACGAAGCGGAGCTGTGCGGAACTGTGCGGAGCTGAGCGGCGCTGAGCGGAGCAGAGTGGAGCAGAGCGGAGCAGAGTGGAGCAGAGCGGAGCAGAGCGGAGCAGAGCGGAGCAGAGCGGAGCAGAGCAGTGTGGAGAAAAGAGGAGCAGAGCGGAGCGGAGCGGAGCAGAGCGGAGCAGAGCGGAGCAGAGCGGAGCAGAGCGGAGCAGAGCGGAGCAGAGCGGAGCAGAGCGGAGCAGAGCGGAGCAGAGCGGAGCAGAGCGGAGCAGAGCGGAGCAGAGCGGAGCAGAGCGGAGCAGAGCGGAGCAGAGCGGAGCAGAGCGGAGCAGAGCGGAGCAGAGCGGAGCTGAGCGGACTTTCGAATACAATATATGAACACGCTGCCCCGCTCCACCCCGCTCCGCTTCGCCGCGTTCCGCCCCGCTCCGCTTCAATGGAAACATTTGCCACTTCTCACTGCTATTCTCCGCTCCACTCCGCCCAGCACCGCTCCGCTCCACCCCGCTCAACCCCGCTCCGCCCCGCTCCACTTCAATGAAAGCATTTGCCACTTTTCACTGCTCTTCTCCGCTCCACTCCGCCCAGCTCCGCCCTGCTCCGCCCCGCTCCGCTCCGCCCCGCACCGCTTCAATGGAAACAGTTGCCACTTTTCACTGCTCTTCTCCGCCCCGCTCCGCCCCGCTCCGCTTCAATGGAAACGCAGCCTTAAGCAACGCTTGTACTATGGGTACCGTAGATTGGACTAGGACTCCAAGTGACTCCCAGATTGAAAATTAAAAAAGGCTGTTTTTTAAATTCGCCTCTGACGGGAATCAACCCCGCAACCACCAGATTCAGTAAGTATAGCAGCCTATGCTCGAACCACTGCGCCAAGTGATAGTCAACATTCTTAGTGCATTTGTGAATACTGGAAAGATGGCCCAACAGGGTCACACTTTATGCTATACCTACATAATATCTTGGCCCTCTGATTGGTTGATCAGAATCAACCGACCAATAGGGTCGGCCAGAATAGCCAACGCTACAGTGGCAGTTCAAAAACTAGGCAACTCTGCGCCCTGGGGGCTTACCACGACCTCTTATCGCGATTCAATTATAGGAACGTTTTAACGATTCATCGACTTTTTGTGCAATGACGTACCTTATTGTCATGACAATAAGAAACGTCATTGCACAAATGGCCGCTGAAACGTTAAAAAAATACTACTATAAGAGGTAAAGCCCTGGAAGCCTGAAAGCTATTGAATGCACCAAGCATTATATGGTCCATACTCGTTTAATTCACGGCTTTCACGTCTCCTCTTATCGCGGTGTTCAGTGTTCACAGTGCATAAATCACTTGCACAGTTCCCTGATACGGTCTGTTAGCACCGTGTGCATCCAGCCTAACGTCTTCACTTGAGACGCATCATCTATGCTGGTGAGATTACATTGTTTCTATTGAAACACTATGAAGAAGACTAGGGGACTTGATTGTTTTATGAACCTTGCAAGTAACTTAGAATTTATATTCTGAAAACCACAGAGTAAAGACTAAAGAAAGAGGTGCCCTTATTATATATATGTATGAAAAAAAAAACGTGGTCATTGTTTTTTCATTTTCATTGTTCTATCTACCGGTAAATTGTTGAACTACTCGCTTCGTTTTATGTCGATGTAAGTACTAGGCCGACCACTCGGCCGAGTTGCTTAGGGCCAGTCCCCTTAGTAATTGGTCCATGCTGAAAACCGATATAAAAGGATTTTGAAACGCATGTCTCTCATTCTTAATGTAGTGATAAAGTTTCTGATATTTCGCATAACCGCCTTTAAATCCCTTGCACTATACCTCGTTACTCAAAATTGTGTTGACTACCCCGGCATTAAGCTTCCCTTGTATATAGGAGAACTTGAGAAACGATTACTATCATGATGATGATAACTTTAAATCGAGAGCTGGCCTACTGTTATATCCCGTCCCAAATGATTTCCGTAAGCTGGGTCCTAAGTGATCCACGGAAAAGCAGTAGGTAGTAAAACAAATAGAAATATCGAACTTTCACTTGTATTATGCATTATATGTTCATTCGTCTCTTACAAAGCAACGAAAGATACAGAAACTGAAACAAAGGATATCCCTGCGTCATGCACATGTCCATCTGTTCGGTCCGGTCTTGATATCCATACGAATTTCAGAACACAAACGTGTGCTGAAAATTCCACGTCAAAAATCTAAGTTCAATTTGGAACACGGTATGTTTTAGAATGGGACGAATTAATGTAGATTTGAATTATCTCAAAGGTTTATTAAGGTTTGAAATATATAAGGTTCTTAGAGGTTTATATAACCTTTACAAGGTACTTGGCCTGCCAAACTCTCTAAACATTGGTACTCTTATAAATCAGGATCAACTGTTATATTGAATACATACTACATAATTGGAATCTTAGATCATCTTATAACAAATATCTTTCGGGACTCGCCGAGAATCAAACCCAGGCGTCGCCGTTGGATACCACAGTTACTGTTAGTAGATCTAAGATTCCAATTATGTAGTATGTATTCAATATAATAGTAAAAACTTTTCCATTTCTAACACAGATTGCTAAAATTATACAATCAACCAAAGCTACCTACTTGCTCAATGGTATTCGAACTCGTTATTTAGCCAGACATATTTCATGTATAAAGGAATATCGGGCCATCGTGTGAAGAGTATTTGTTTAATTCATAAGAATCAAGCGGATTTGGTAACATTTAAGGTCAACGCTCACTTAACGCCTCCGCACCCGACCAGCATCGCCTCGACTGTAGGCGTCCACTCATTGTCGACTGGTGGTCCGCGGGTGGACGCCGCGCGGTCAACGAGGCGTACGAGGCTACAGTTGAGGCGGTGCTGGTCGGATGCGGAGGCGTTAGGTGAGCGTTGATCTTAAACTTTAAACCCCGTGGAAATGAAAAAACTTGTTTTAAAACTATGCAATGGTCCAGTTTTAACACTAACCCACTTTATAGTAATTCTTATCAATTTAAAATTGCCTTACAAAGCATTTTACCGAGAAAAAACTTTGTAATGACATTTTAGATTCATTGGAGCTTCACCTCAGTAATGTATTCAAAGTATCATTCCAGTTCGACCTGCAGTTAGATGGAAATGTTGAGCGTTTATTATAATGGAAGAGGTCCTGACGACAGTAAAATTAATAAGACCTAGATGTACTTAATCAATATTAAATGACTAAATTATATATTGATCATAGTATATTTCCAGAATATATCATACATATTATGATGATGATGATGACTAGTAGCCAGTTTTACTCAAAAATCATCTACCTAACAACTGCCCGCTCTTTCTCAAAACTTGCACCGCACTCGTATCTGAACATTGAATGCCGACGGAAGTACGGGGCACAAAGCACTCGCCACTGCGGACAATAGCCGCTACGATCTGACCGCTCCCCTTACACCAACACTTTGAGCACCGCTGGAATTTATACAGTGTTATTGCAATTAGCTGAAGTAGAGTTTTGGGTATTTCGGACTCTTTACAAGGTGTAAACAATACAAATGTTACCTGTAGGTACTTATCTAGGAAGTCAATTATTGGTCTATGAACATGCCATAAAAGACGTTAATGGGTATTTAAATCGCTCGTTAGTATATAGTCTGTCTGTCTGTCTGTCTGTCCGTCCGTCTGTCTGTCAGCGGGCTCTATCTCACGAACCGTAATAGCTAGAGACTTGAAATTTTCACAGAATGTGTATTTCTGTTGCCGCTACAACAACAAATACTATAAATTAAAAAAAGTTTAAAAATAAAGGGGGTCCCTATACAATGAAATCGATATTTTTGAGGTTTTTATTTATAACTCATAAATTAAATTAAACTATATATAAAGGGAAAAGTAATATTTTAATCATTAGTGATCATTATAATAGCTTCTATATTAATTGTAGAAACAAAATTTTGTAAAACTACATTTTTTTCAAATAATTTACTTTTAAGCGACAGTAGCGCCATCTAGTCGCATATGTGTAAACTAACATTTTCACAGTATAAATTTCAATTACTAAAAATTTACTTAAATTTATACGGTGGTTGGTACGGAACCCTCTATGTGCGAGTCCGAAACGCACTTGGCCGGTTTTTTTATATTTATTTTAATTATTTAGGTGTACTCTCTTCTTGTTTATTTTTTTTACTCAATATGTTTTCTTTGTGTTTTATGATAATTAGTGTAATTGGTCAGTGATCGTTCTAATTATTAAATAAATAAATAAGTACTAAAAGTTACAACGTCTCTGAGTGCGGCAGTTACCTACCTATTTAATTAAACTCAATATTTAGTATATACCTAGACATTGTTCAAAAACATCAATGATCCATTTCCGTGATTATTTTCGTGCACATCAATTTGGTACAGTTCGCATATAAAGCTTGTCCCGCTTACGTTCACCATTTAGCAAAAACATTTTATTCGTCAGTATAGAAATTCAATTTCAATTATTTTCCGTTCAATGGCATGTCTCTGTTTGCGACGATTTTGCTACATTTGAAACATATTTTTGTAGCCGAAAGCTTTATTGATTAGGAACCTTTGTAACCATTTTTATTTAGGACGTATGTATGTAGGTGAGAAACATAAAATATGGCTAGAACCGATAAATTGGTAGCCCTACTTCATAACACATGGCCTACAAAAAATAGAATACCCATGGACCAATTACTAAGGGGACTGGGTTGGGTCTAAGCAACTCGGCCGAGTGGTCGGCCTAGTACTAACATCGACATGAAACGAAGCGAGTAGTTCAGCTATTTACCGGTAGATATAGATGCCACGCATCCCGGGAAATATTACCACGCGTTGTTTCATAGAGATATCTACTAAGAACGTCTCTTCTTATTAAAATCTCTATGAGAATACCTATATTTTCTATCTATAGGGGAGCGGGGGGCTTGTTGTAACAATTTTTAGTTTTTTTCATGGGGAAGTCAAAATATTGAGTATTTTCATGATGAAGCACTCTTAAATGAGAGGTCATATATTCAGGTATAAATTAAAATGATAATTAGGCTTTAATTGATAACAAATGCTTGTATAAATGACTTTTTGTGAAAGAAGTCGAATGTTACAACTTACCCCAGAGTTGGGGCTGTAACAATATAATAAAATAAAATATTTGTATAATTTACAGGCATTTATTGTCAATTAATATGAAAAATATTATTTATAACGTATTTATTCCAAACTATGAGGTTAAAAATGTTTATTTATCAACATTTAGTGATCTTTCTTGACACTCATTATCTACTTAGTCTTTTAAACTAAATAATAACATTTCTATCAACAGTCAAAATAATTTTCAATATCATAACATATTTTTTTGTTCCTTGGACTTGTATTGTTTTAAAATATACCTAAATCAAATGGCTTTTCTAAAAGTTGCTAGTTAAAAATTATCATTAACTAAGTAGTTTTAAAATTAAATCATCACAATCAACGTGGCAAACTAGTCTAGCTTCATTGAACATCATATTAAATGCAAATTCAGTCGTCATCAGAATCACAGTTCACACAAAAGTATGATACATGCTCGCCTTGTACACATTTAACATGTTACAATGTGCCCCGAAATTTCGTTACAACTAGCCCGATGGCAAATTTTTGAACATTTTTGTATATTGAAAAAAACGTTTACGTTATTGTCAAATGCTAGTAGTTACGTATGATAGCTTAATATATTGACTACACAAATTAATAGATACTCATTTCAAAAAGACATTGCAGTAACTTAAAATCAAACTTTACGAACTCAATTTTGGTAGGTTACATGGCAAAAATAGTGCACCTGCTCACAACTAATTACTGCGCTCTCCCCTGCCTCACTGGCTGTGCTTACGTCCTAGGCCCCGTTATAAGGAGCATATTAAGTGTAAACTGAAAACAAAATATTCAAAACCTGCTGAGTAATTAAGCTGTTTCTACTTACCCCTGTTACAACTAGCCCCCAGCTCCCCTACAAACTATACAAATAAATAAATTAAAATGTCTGTCTGTCATGGCAAAATAACAGCTGTTTAGTAAATGCATAAAATATGAAGTATATACGGTAATAACAGGTAACAAAAAATTATCTATTTGAAAATTTTTGTCTGCCTGTCTGTCTATTTGTTCCGGCTAATCTCCAAACGGCTGGACCGATTTTGACGGGACTTTCACTGGCAGATAGCTGATTTTTACCCGACTACGGCGGAGGGTTATGATTTTGACCGGTATGTATGTATGTATGTATGTTCATCTGTTCGCGCCTAACTTCCAAACTACTTATCGTACTATGACAAATGAGGTATCGTTAGAAGCGGCTTAATCGTCCGCTGATTATAGGCTATATGTCGTTACATAAAATTGCATGTGGCGCCCTCTAGAGGATATAATGCCATGAACTAAAGTAGCGGAACGTTATGATGGCCGTTTTGACATGTAGAGGGGGGAAGAGGATGAACCATGGACCAATTACTAAGGGGACTGACCCTAAGCAACTCGGCCGAGTGGTCGGCCTAGTACTAACATCGACATAAAACGAAGCGAGTAGTTCAACTATTTACCGGTAGATAGAACAATGAAAATGAAAAAACAATGACCACGTTTTTTTCATACATATATCTAATAAGGGCACCTCTTTCTTTAGTCTTTACTCTGTGGGATGAACCTTATTGCAACGGAATAAGATTCATTTTAGCATTCATTTTTTAACATTCCTAAATTTTAAAACTGTCATTCTTATTCCGTTATAATAAGGTTAATTTTTTTTCCCTGCCACCACAAGACAAAACGGCCTTCGTAACGTGCCGCGAATTTAAAAAACAAATATTTTTTAACAAAGCCGTGTATGCGCTGGGCACATGTTTAGTCATTGCGATGTATAAAGGTAGATACCATATCTGGCTAATCTGTGTTGGTGTACCTTTTGTAATAGCTTCTAATATACACGTACGTAAAGGACTGTAGTAGAAAAACATATCTCCCATATTATACAGTCAGTTCTAATGACGTCGCGTCGATACGAATGCATTTAATCTTCGTGATGCAAGCACAGCTATTATCTATCTTTGGCACAGAGCAATATCTGGCCTGAGCCGGCAACAATGGTGGATCGATTTCTAGTGGATATTAAGTTTCCGCTGATATCACAATGGCTAATAACCCAACTATTGTCCAGATTGTAGATACGCAGCGTAGGAGTAGAAAAAGAACACTTAATGAATTTTATTTTATTTTATTTTATTTGGGGAGCTTACTTTATTTATATTATAATTTCACAGAATAGGTATGACTAAAAATAAGCAAATGCCAATTACAAGCTTCCACATATATGAAGCACATATAAGCACATATTAATGGCTGAAGTAAGTCCTTAATTTCATACCCAAAGTACTTATAAGTAGTCACAATCTACCTAAAACCGGTTTGGGTGTAAACTTCTATTGAAAAGCCGGCAAGAAGCCCAATGGATATGCTTTGCCAAATAAAAAGTCGGTTTATTTTATAAGGAAAGCAACGCAATGTGAGCCAGGCAACACCGAAAAATGCTTATTACTTCAACTTATGGTATTAAATTTATCAGAATTTGGAGTCTCCATTCAAGCAAAGAGTTGCTTGTGAAATGCTATCGTCATAATTCTAGATAATCAGTTTAATATTCTAGATTTCTTCGAGGTCTGCGTACCTATTCACAATCTAACTAACTACATACTATTACTAGTCTAACTACCTAACTACCACATCCTTCCATCATGACAGAGATAAACTTCTAATTATGGTTGTCCCATGGCTGCATTCAATCACGCCAGCGCATAGTGCAAGCGCAATATCCCCGCATCTAACAATGGCCGCCCGATCTCGAGTGGATATTAAGTTTCCGCCGATATGACAATGAAACGCTGAATACGCCGCGTACTTAGTTATACGACAATGCGTACTGCTAGTAGATTCAGTTATTCATGTTATCGGTAGTTGGTCAATCTTTAGCATGAGGCGCTGGTATGGTTTTCATTTCATCCTCTAATAACTTCTAGGTTACTTTTTATTTCGGATAATAAAATGGGTCATCGAAAAACTTAAGTGTACCTGCGCTGACGTACAAGCAAAGTAGCGAACAACAGTGCAACCAAATTTCATTGTTCTTGCGGCTTTTTGAAAGCGTAACGTTGTCGAACTTGCCACGATTTGTCAGCAAGTGTGGTGTTTGTTGGGTGTTTGTAATCAAGTGACGAAACCCTCAACTAGCAAAGTTCTAAGTTAACACAAACCGCCAATCGCTCCCCCGAGCAGTAACATCGCAGTGTAACAGTAATTGTCGCGTGTGTCAGGAAATTATCGTTCAACCATAGCCGTAATCAGTTGTCGGCGCGTAAATTAAACGTCGCTACTCATTGTGGGGATTGTAATATTACAATGCTGGAGTTGTTTGAAGTCCTGCATTCAGTAGGGGATAAAACGACCCTCTATAGAGTAATGTCGCGTGCGACTTTGCGAATTCATCCCTCTAATTTTGCTCGGGATTATAGATATTGAGAAATAATGTTCCATATGACATTTTCATGAGTCACTAATGTTAATATGTATATAGAATTCATTGATTGATTTTAGTAAGATTTTAGTAATCTAGTGTAGCTTTTATAACCCCTAGAAATAGAGTAGGTATTTTTTTTTATAGCCAAGGATAGCACACTGGCTGACGGTCCACCTGATGGTAAGTGGAAGCCGCCGCCCAGGACATCTGCAACTTAAGGGGAGCAGACGCGGCGCCGACCTTTTAGGGACCTGTAAACATGCCTTTTGGAGAACCCCATGTTGTAGTGCAAAGGAAAGACTTCGGGGGGGATAAAAATACATATCGTTTCAGCTGTTCCTAACATTTGTATTTCTAATGCGGATACATAAAAATATAACTCTACCTGCTACAAAGCTCATATCCTGTAGAGAATGTACCCAACCGGATGCGTTGTTCCCGAGATAAAATACAAATAAACATTGTATTGAAATCGCTGCATTCTTCCCGGTCCTTGTATCGGTTTGTTTTGTGATTGGAAAGGCATTGCATACTCCTCCTTTGTTGGTCGGAGTGCAGCAGACATCTGTAAAAATAAAGAAGATTGTGTACTTCCTAGGAAATGCAAAACAAAAGGACCATATCCCATGAAACTAAAAACCAATCATACCTTAAGTTGAAGTTTTATTTACTGTTTTACTAACTTTCTTTAGCTTAACAAAAAATCTTCCTTTTTTCATTTCAAAGCTTATTACGATTAAACATGTTTATGAAGCGAAAACAGAATTTTAAAAGCAGTGATAGCCAATTTGGTTGAACGCTCGCCCTGGGAGCGAGGAGACGCGAGTCCAATCCTCAGTTCAAATTTCTGCATTTTCCCAAATTTTGATTATCACTTGAGTAGGGAGAAAAACAGCTCGAAATGGAAGTAGGTTGTCACATCTGCCGTATACCAAATGCACTATGAGTAAGGCACCGAGCTTTGAGTCCCAAGCAGATGAAAACAGCAATACGATTTGAGAAAAAAACTTAGCAGGGTTATTTTGATCAGATTCAAATAGTTTATTTCGTTTGGGAGTACGGGTGCACTTACAAATTCTCATTTTATTTTACTTAATTCTATTTTCGGTTAGAAAACGCGACCTCGACTGAGAAGATCCGGTAAGAAACTCAGCGGGCTTGTTTTTTTACATTGATCTACTTGTTGGATGATCCTTGGTAGTTATAGACCAAAAGCTGAAGCCGAGGTCTTTCCCTGCAGAAGTTAAAGACTAGACAGTGCCATTTATTTAAGATCTGTATCAATAAACCATATAATTGCATTTTTTTAACATATCCAATCTTCATAAAGTTGGTAAGTACAATATTATTGTACATAACTTTTCGATTTATTCCACGTATATTTTTATAGATACTATCAATCATTTTTGTAAAACATCGCCTCAAAGCGATGTTTTTACGTAGCTACGTACTTTAACGTGAAGCTACTTACGCATGTACATATTAAAATACAACAGATATTTTTGAAGAGGATTTTTGTGGACTGAACAATGGTTATTATTTTGAAAATCATAGTTTGGGATTACCATTGAGTGTCTCTACAGCAGCTCTACCATAGTGTCTCACTGCCATCTATAGTTCGCGAAAGGTCGAGATGACATTCGGGTTATGAGCATTTTGCAGAATAAAATCCGAATCAAAATTAGCAGGATCCGATAAACAATTAAAATCGCCCACAAAATTATTAAATTAAATTATTTTGTTGCGTTGCGGGTCCTGGTAATTTTGATTCGGATTTTATTCTGCAAAAAAGCTCATAACCCGAATGTCATCTCGATATGTCGCCTACTATACGTACCTCAAAGTAACATGTACAACCAGCCACCCGAGGAACTGACAATGCGCTACACAAATATTCTATCAAAACTATAAACTCATGGTAGATCTACAGAACTATGTTAGGTACCGACGCATAGACCTAATATTTTTTATCCATATCTATAGTCGCATATAATCACAGAATGTCGGGCGTTGTACGCAGTTAACGTTATTTTACCTTCGATCCATTTTCAAATTCAGTTACAGCGGTGCTGATTCATCGCCTTTTCAAACATTTTCGATTTTATAACTCCAGAAACCCTGAAACTTCAGTAATATCGACTACAGAAATTACTAAACAAAAGCAACAAATCGCGGCAACCAAAAAACCGTCTTGAACAGCAGTAACTCGTTACAAACAAGAGTGTTAAGTCGCAGCGCGGTGCAAACAATAAAATAGCAGAGACAGTTTAGCACTTAGTGTGCGGCTATGAAATTAGCGAGACATGTAACTTTAAAGTGAGTGTTTTTCGGGTTACATAACAAAACTATTCTTCTATTATCGATCAATTCATTTTGTTTATAATATTGGAGGTTGACAATTCCGAGGGTGAGTGGTGGGTCCCTCTCTATAATTGTTTAACAAAATAAGGGAATTTGGTTACACTTCGTGACTATTTTTTATTATTTTAGATTACTAGTTTAATATCTCATCAAGGTTTCCAGATGATTTTCTGCTAGGCGATATTGTCTAACTATTTTGGTTGTCCTGATTTGTTGCCTTATGAATAGTAAATAATAGTAATTTCACCTCAAGAGGTGTAAAATTGGGGTGCATTTTATTGTATAGGGTAATTTTTCTGAAGCAAGCTTCAAGAAAAATAGATTCAAGGCTATTTTTTACAAAAAAAATAATAATAATACAGTACGACATTTTTAAAATTCAACTTCTGTTAGATTTGTACAGAACCCTCAGCGCGCAAGTCCTTCTCGCACTTATCCGGTTTTTGAGTATTTATTAACTCTCATCATCTTTTGTCTCTTTTCGACGTAAAAATGTAATATGCTCTTTTTATCTTCTTTCTTTCCACACATGTTTTCGAAAGAGCGATTATTAAATACACCGTTGACTTCGTGGCCACATAAATGTTGCGTAGGTAATGAAAAAAGTAGTCTCGTTTCGGCCAGCGGCGGTCGCTGGTAACGACCGTTTTGGTGCTATTTCGCACTTCTCTCCTTGGATTTCATTTCTCATACACACTGTGACGTGATTTACAACACTTTTGACCAATCCCCAATCCAAAAGAGATGCATTATGTTGAAGCATTTAGAATTTAACTTTGGAAAGTTAACTACTTGTTCAAGGTTTTAGAAGAAGCAAAGATATTATAATGTAACACCTATAATTATTACACGCTTATGTTACAAAATTGTGGCAAAGTTGCAAGAATTCTCACTCCGTATGTAACACATTTACCGTTTGTTTACCAACGACACACGCTCGGCTTTACCCGAACAAGCTTTAAATTACAGGGGTGCGCGTTCCGAGCCATTGAATATTTTATTTTGTTATTTAGACACTAACGGCATTTGTACGGAATGTTGCCTCCATGATACATTGCATCCCTTTATTGGTTTGCTCTATGGATTTTATGAGGCATTTCCTTTGAGAAAACTTATTTTACTTGGCTTATGATTCACAGAGTACCTACATTTCATAAACTGAGATAGGGGTATCACTCAAGCATGTAAATGTAAATGCATACATTCACGCACTGTAGCCTAGGGGTGAACAGGTTGGGCTAACAATCAGAAGGTCCCAGGTTCGATCCCCGGTGGGGCATGCACCAATGGATGAATTTTCATCTATGTGCTTAATTTACAGTTCGCTGACGGTGAGGGAAGACATCGTGAGGAAACCTACCTATCCCTCGGGATTAGGTAATAGTCAATTCCTGTATACACGGCGACAAGGTTCACCACCTGTCACGTTGGGTTCTGACTATCTAGTGAAACGTGGGCTTTGAGTAGGTTAATACCTCCGCAATGTGGTGGTGTATGGCCACTCAAGCCTCTGACTACCCCCGAACGGGGATAAAAGTCGTGACGTTACATTACATTACATACATTCAGGAATTTTATGCATGTATTTAGGTACACATAAAGTCAGTCATATAAGGTTCATTTTAAAGCAAATAAGCCAACAAGCATGTCAGTAGAAAATTTGAATGTGGTTTCACTATATTTTGCTCATTTGTATCTAAATTATAAATTAGATTGTATTGGCCCGTAATTAGCGACCGCTGTGTGATATGTTTTGCCTCCATTATTCATTAACTTAATTAGATAGGTACTCGTTTGTTTCACGTGAATAGTTTCAAAGATTATAGATAGGCAGAAGTGCATAACAGAGACTTTCAGTTCTCTCACGCATTGTACGAAATTAAACTAAAATAGCTATTTTTCTGAGAGTGGTACTACCCCGGTTGATCCAGCCCGTATGTGAGCTGCAGTCAATGGGCTACAGCTTGGTTCTACCACCGTTAAACTCACACAGTTTATTCTGAAAGTCTTACAACTGCAACTTCATATCAGTTGTAGGTCCCATAGTTGTAGGTACTTAGCTTAGTGCAGTAATCTACTTCCAACTCCTCCTATTCTTGAAGAATGTGTAACGTCACGACTTTTATCCCCATTCGGGGGTAGTCAGAGGCTTGAGTGGCCATACACCACCACATTGTGGAGGTCCTCCTATTCTTCTTTGGATGGATGCGGGTTCCAAGATCACTTAGCTTTTCTCCGGGACTCATTGAGGCTCAAACCATAGCGTCATCGTTGGCTACCATTCTCGATCTTGGCTTACATGAGTAACAGTAGTGGAAGTGTGTGCCGGGCCTAGTCCCATGAAAAAAGTACTTAGCTAAAATTCGGCAGTAAAAAATAATATCAAACAATATCAAAACAAACAACACGAAAGCGAAACAACGTTAGGTGTACTGTAGCAATCCCGCCGCGGATGAAATGTAAACTTCAATTTGGCCTGGCTATAAGCGGAATGTGTTATTTCCTGATAACTCGCCCTGTTTATACAATACGATTATGAAAAGCTGAAATTTGGTGTTACAGCGTTTTTCAACGGTCGCGCGAGGGTGGGAATCTGGTTTGAATTTTATGTAGTGTTTTTTACAAATATATGTATTTGTGAATTATGTTGATGCATAAACTAAATTATTCGGAACTATTTTTAGATAATGCATAATTTACAGTTTGCTGACGGTGAGGGAAAACATCGTGAGGAAACCTACCTATCCCTCGGGATTAGGTAATAGTCAGTTCCTGTATACACGGCGACAAGGTTCACCACCTGTCACGTTGGGTTCTGACTATCTAGTGAAACGTGGGCTTTAAGTTGGTTAATACCTCCACAATGTGGTGGTGTATGGCCACTCAAGCCTCTGACTACCCCCGAACGGGGATAAAAGTCGTGACGTAATATTTTTTTTTTTAGGTAAGTCAAATTGTACTTAATTGGTCAACATAATTGGATGTCATTATACACCTATTCAAATAAAATTCAGCACCCAAGTGATAGCTGTTGTATGTGCATTTCCAATTTAATTGCCGTATTGACTTTTAGATGTGTTATTCCCGATATTTTAGTTCGTTAGTTAGGCTCGTGAATATAATAATATACCTATGGACTTTGTTGATTACGACTTCGTTGGCTGAATATATTGAAATAAAAATTGTTACCTACAGAGCCAATATTCCAAATTTTACTGAAAAAATCCTAGCTCCACGCGAGGAGGTGACGTGGAATTTGACACGCAACGTGACGTCGGTCACGCGTCACTCACAACTGGCCACTGTGACGTAGTGACTGAAATATTCTCTCGTTAGAACACTGAAAATGCCTTCGAAAAGGAAATCTACGTTCATGGAAAATACTAGCAGATTGGCTGTATTCGTTGAGTTTACTTTCCAGTTTGTTTGGTATTTACCTAACTTTATGCCTCCGACATGCAGTGAGCAAATCGGTCGCATTTTATTACCGTAAGCTAACTAGGAATCCACGATCCCAATCTTTACTCGATAACGATTACGTGTGCTTAATAGAAAGCTTAGTTCCCAGTGACCCGAGCTTCATAATATCACTGTTTTGTGCTCAGAATGACGAATCAGACGCTAGGAAAAGTTGTTCTTGCTTGACTGACTTCTATTTCCTCTGTAAACACTTACAGAGTCGTTTTCGATAGCTACTTAAATTTGATACTCCAAATTTGGGAGTTGCTTTTATCGCTCCACACAAAAATAGCAAATCACGAGGCGTCTCAAACAGCTAAATGGGACTCAAAATATTTCAGAGACTACGCCGTAGCGCGGCGTAGCGTTCCGTAGCGCTTCGTAGTCACTGAGTAAAGTTTTTCACATACTTCTACGCAATACAGTATGTACTTGTTAAATATTGGTGTTCGTAGTTGTGGTAAAACTAGGTACAAGTGTAATAATATCCTGTGCATTACATCATTCCGACTGCATCCATAAGTGCTCCTATTACACTTCCCATCAACTTCTCAAGGAATGGAGCCGTCTAGCGGCGGTGTTATTCCGCTTTATGGCTCATGTTTTTATTGCAGCGTTTTGACTTATTGTTCTTCTATATTATTGCTATAATAATGAATATGGTTACATGAACTTGTATTCCTGCTATGAAGATATAATATGTATTCTGTAAAACGGCTTTTCATTCTCTGACTGCTTAGGACGATCGCTTGGCGCAGTGGTTTGAGCGTAGGCCACTGGGCACACTGTATCGGGAGGTTGCGGGTTCGATTCCCACCTGTAGCAAACTTCGGAGACGGTATTTTCGTAATATGTCCTGGTCACACTGTCACTGGGGCTGGGATCGCCCCCAGTCCATTGTAAGGTACCAATAGTTCAAGCTTTGCTTAGTTTGGGACTATACTGATAGTGCGTTCGTCTGGCGATATTTATTATTGTGAAGACAATTGGTATCAAAAGGGTCTTAAGTCATCTCTTGAGATTCAAACTGAGGCTGACAATTCTTGTAGCACGTATCTTCTTTAAAGTAGATGGCCTATAATTACATCTTCCGAATGCTAGAGTGAGAAATACCAAGCAGAAACTATTTTAAATTCAAAATTCAAAACGTTTATTTTGTTTAGGCCTACGGGGCCACTTACAAATTGCAAGCAATGCAGTCATTATCTTATTTACAAGCGTGCTAGTTAAAATGTAAGCCCATCTCAGAATAGTTCTTTGAGGAAACATCGCTAAAGTGCATTCTCTCAGCTCGCATCTATTGTCTAGTGGGAGAACAACTGTTGGTACGCGCCGCGAGCGCACAATGACGCTTTTTAAGATGAAGCGGACACGTTCTTCAAGAGGAAGGTGTTTTAATAGCCTTTAATAATTTAGATTGCCTACAAGTTGCCTTGTTGGACTAATTGCAAGTTCCATACGACTGAGGGACAGAAACGAGATGCACTGTCTATGTATATGTAGTATCATAGCTTCGTACTCTTTATCTTCTGCAAATCATAATATCCTGGTACCTAAGTGTTGATTCCATCATCGGCGGCGTCCACCAGCGCCGAGTGGCACACCCGAGCAGTCAGTTTGGACGTTTAAACGCTTAGTTAGACATAAAGTCATAACTGATTGCTCGGGCGCGGCTGCTCGGGATTTGTAGAAGCTATTGCTAACATGTAGCTCCTTATGGTTTTAAACCGGCGGCCTTGGTCATATGGCCTCAGTTGCAAAACATTACCAGTGTTATTAGAAAAAAATAAACTCGTTTTGAACGAGTGTCTTGTCAAATTTCCCTAGTAATTTTTGACATAGCTCGTGTTTAACTTTTTTTTAGTAACACGGTACATGTAGTTTTAGACAGAGCGCCTCGACGAGGCCGATGTTGCTTACTGACAAAACGAGGCATAGTAGCCTGGTATACCAGCTCGGCTAGTCAGCAGCTATTCGCACAAAGGCAGGCCCCCCAAGCCACTTAGCCATTGAACTGCCACTGTAGCATTTTGCTATTGTGAACGACCCTCTGATTTTTCGGTTGATTCTGACTGACCAATCAGAACGGTAGTGAGCGATCACGGTGCAACTCACACGTTGTGTACTAGAGTGGATGCTGTGGCGGCAGAACCTACCGTAGATGGTCCCTGACGCCTCGTAAGGGGTTGCCAGGTATACTGTGCCTTCTTTTTGTAACCTTACGGTTGGTAAGGGGGCCACTATAATAAATCTCTTTTCTTATAGGTATGGGTGTTGACCAATCAGAACGTCGGTCACAATAGCAAAATGCTACATTGGCAGTTCAATGGCTAAGCGAGTTGAGGGCCAGGGTGTTGCTACTCTGGTAAAAAACATGAAATTGATTCGAGTGTGAAATTGTAAAATTACTATTCAATATTTTCATTCCCATTTTGTTTACAATACCCGTGTTTGTGCGGGCGGCGCATGATTGTTGTTCTAGCGCTGTGGGTACACCGGGTACATGTATTGACAGCAAACATTTGTGTAAAGTTAACCGTGCGGTGATGGCGCGCTGTTTGCACAACAAATAGGCAACTCTCAGCAACTGAGGCAGTGACGTTTTATATTATAGACCTGACAAACGAAAATTGGTGCTCTAAAAATAACACATTACAGTGCAACATATACAACTACTGGAAAACCACTGGTCTCTAATATTGTATGTAATGTAATGTAACGTCACGACTGTTATCCCCATTCGGGGGTAGTCAGAGGCTTGAGTGGCCATACACCACCACATTGTGGAGGTATTAACCAACTCAAAGCCCACGTTTCACCAGATAGTCAGAACCCAACGTGACAGGTGGTGAACTTTGTCGCCGTTTATACAGGAACTAACTATTACCTAATCCCGAGGGATAGGTAGGTTTCCTCACGATGTTTTCCCTCACCGTCAGCGAACTGTAAATTATGCTCATAGATGAAAATTCATCCATTGGTGCATGCCCCACCGGGGATCGAACCTGGGACCTTCTGATTGTTAGCCCAACTTGTTCACCCCTAGGCTACAGTCGCTAATATTATCTTTGTTAAATCATCATTATAAATAGTTCATTATTGGCTGTCGAGATGTTGACGGCCATCTATTAGCAGTCCTCTGTTGGAAAACATGCCGACCGCCTAGAATTTACGATTTACTATGAAGAATTCACGAAGCTATTATAAGAAATCAGGGCCCTAAGTCGATTAGCCATTGTGTCACCACTGTGTCGTTTTGCTGTGATGATCGACCATCTGATTGGATGGTTGATTGACCAAGTAATCAGAGGCCGATCACTATAGCAGTTCCATGGCAATGGCTATGCGACTTTGGGCTCAGTTGTTTCGCAATGATTATTGTTAACAGACTCGAGTCCCAGTTCATGAGACTAAACGACAGATCACAATATTGTTTTATCGCTTGCAACGTCTGTACAAGTTGATACAAGGTCTGACCGGTTATATTTTTATGTACATAGAACTTACATAGAAATGGAAGAATAATATTGTATCGATAGCTTCATAATGTAATTTTTGTATGAAAATATAGATAGTGGAGTTGCTATCATGTGGTATAACTTCTTCAAGTAATTGTATCTGCCTACTGGTGCCTAATAGAAGTTAACAGATTAGAAGTCCCGCTGGGCACCTAAGTTACGCAACAAACTAACTCGACTTGATTGTGAATAACTTAGTTTCTGTTCAAACTTTGCGGTAACGCTGACGCGTTTTATGGTGTACTAGCTGTGCCCGGAACTTTGTGCGAGTGAAATTTTTCAAAAAAATGTTTGTTAAATTTTGCATCAGCTACCAGTGAAAGTTCCGCCAAATCGGTCTAGTCGTTTCGGAGGTTAGCCGGAACAAAGTAGATTGACCAACATTTTAATTTTTTTTATTATTGTTGTAAGTAGGTACGGTCAGCAACGAAAGTCGCTGAACATTCTCAGTTTTTCAAATAGCTTGCACACTCTTGTTTTGCATCAAATCCATAATTTTTCTTTATCGAAACAAAATGTAGACATGTTGCTAATGTTTGGTTTTATAAAGGTTTACCAACGTTTTTAGAATAAAGAGTATAACCGATTTGAAAAATTCTGAATGTTCAGCGACTTTCGTTGCTGACTGTACCGTATTACTTTTATATGCAGTTAGTAAAAAGCTATTATTTTGACATTACAAACAGACAATTCAATTTTATTTATTTGTATGTATAGATATTGGCATACCTAATAGCAGAATTATATCAGATGATTCAAAAAAATATTGCGTAGGTACCCCTTATGTAATCCCTCAGTGAATTTTTCACATTTAATGGTAGCAATCCAAATTCAACTTCTTATCAGTACAGTGCAGTTAATTTCCTATCTCTTATCAGCACGCTGCCTTCAAAAATCAGCACGAAAACGCATTCAATGAAAAATAACACTGTCGCTTTGCAGATTAAAATTTTCATATAATATTTCACAAGCCCGCTTGGGACGGAACGGTCAGAGGGCGTGATAAACGACACTCGAATGTCCCCGAAACATGCCGAGTGGTCGATACAAATGGATTCGTATGCGTTACTGAAAACATGGAAATAGTTGGGACACTGGAAATTCTTCGGGAAAGATCGTTTTTACAAGTCCTAAGTACTACACCACCAAGCCAACTAGACACTCGGGTACAAAAATCAAATGATAATAAGTCAATGATTCCGCGGTCCGACCTCCACATAGTGGGAGCTACTGCCACAAGAGTGACCAGGCATTGGTCCAGGCCCATTGATTTTTATACCCGAGTGTCTAGTTGGCTTGGTGGAGCAGAAGTACTAGATTTTGTTTCGCCCAACGACAATATAACTGGTTTCACCAAACATAGGAATAAATTGAATTCTAATAACCGAATCCGGGTCATTCTTCGTCTGATCGTTTTCCGTGCGACCTCGGTGGGTTTTTTTTATTGGATCAATCAGACCAGCACCTACAGGCCGAAACTATGACTGCATAATTGATTTACTTATCTAATTTCTAAAATATTTTATTTCTGCCACACGGAGAACGGTCTGAGGAAGAATGGCCCATCCACTTCATTGACACCACCTAAGCCAATAACAGTGAAATTGAACATTATTTTCTTTATTTTAAAATTGAAAATACACAAACGCAACCTCGAATTCTGGTCATAATAGTCTTGTAACAGCAGATATTCACACTTTATATCCTTGTCAAGAGTATGCAGAATGTATTTATTGCCACTCAGAATTGCAATATTAAAAGTTAAAAACCGTTCACAAATATTCAACTGCGATTTTTATTTAATTAATTCTTTGTTGTTATTAAACTTGTGAACTAAAAGTCTGTGAATAAAAACTACAAAATTGCATGATAGATGGACCGACTATCGTGTTTACAAAAACCTCTTACGTATGCTCAGCGTAGCTTTTGTAGAACAAGTTTTTATAGACAATATTCTGTACAAAAACATTAAGATACACAGAAATAATAATAGTTTGCAAAACCCACCAATATGAGATAGAGCACGTACGACGCTATAAAGTTTTATTATAACAAGTCCGCAGACGTAAAACTAAACTCAACGGCTCTAAATGCGAAATTGTAGAGTCTCCGGTGAGCGTGGCGGCAAAGCTAAGGAAATAGTATGTAAACGCAGTGCTCTCGAATCGAGCTGCGTTTAGATAGGCAAGTTTATTGGTAGGTACTTGTGCGAGTCAGCTGGTTCGGTTTCGTTATTGCTTCTAAAGAAAGAGCCAGCACGAACTTTTAAGAAAAAAGTGTAAGAGCTTGATATCCAATTGTGTGTTAAGGAATATAAATTGGTGTCATATTCATCATCTTTTGGCCCCCTATTGAAAACCAAGAATAATGAAATATTTAGATCTGGAACCAACCTAATTGGATTCTAAATATAAAGAGCACCCAATACTTAGTAGACAAAATAAAAAAAATAACCTTTTTTTTTCATAGGCACCTAATTAAGATTAGGATAGGTTGCTGAAGTTCCTATATACGATCTTAGGATCGTATATAGAGACTTCAGCAACCAAACTAATCAATACTTTCTCGGCATAGTAAAAGTAAATACTAAACGAAGCACGACGTCTCAAAAGTGGTGGGAACTTATAACTGTGAGTCACGCCAGTTTATTCGTAACGCTACTGCGGAATCGTGCCAAATGCGTGTTGTTGCTGGCTCTACCTGCCAGACGAATCTATAGCTCTACTGGGTGTGATCCGAGGTAGTCTTGGTATCAAGACTAGTCTTAGCAATCACTAGACTTCTGAAGGGCTAGTCAAGTGGCTGACGTCTACAAATTCGCTACGCTTCACCTATGGAAATGACATAAGTGACGTGATCTCAAGCGTGATCTTCATATCAACTTGTTGTTGATTTACATAGCGACGTTTGACATTTCCATACATTGTGAAGTTTGTTCTTTTCTATTCGATTAGCGTTCATGCCACTTGGCTAGCCCCTCTGATAAGTCTTACTCAGTTACAGAAGAGTATTTTTTTGTGATATTGAAATTCAGTGCGTAATTTTTTTAAATTTTGGTAGAAAGGAATATGAGGTTTCTTGCAAGTAAGGAGACGGTCAGGCGGTTATAGCCAGCTGCAATCACTGATCGGTAAACGATCGGAGATTAAGTGAGACTTGGTAAGGTCTATATCTTAAACTGAGCGTCTCCGTGCTTCGGAGGGCACGTAAAAAGTCGGTCCCGGTTGTTGTCATCTAGGCAGTACACGTTAAACCTTGTCAGAGACCTTCGGGCGGGCCGGGCGGCTTGGCTAACTCTGGCACTAGGTTAGTCACTAACCATACGATAAGAAGAAGAAGGATCGTGATCGTGAACTAAGATTTTTCACACTTTATTTTTCATAATGCCGTGATACGTGTGATACTTATGATATTTCTGATAGTCTAATATATCTCTATATATCTATATCTCTATATATATTTGACGGACCCGTTAGCGTGGTTGGTAAGATTGCGCCTTATCACGCTGCAGGTCGTAGGTTCGATTCCTACCTGGGACAAGCATTTGTGTGCATGAACATGTCTGTATGTCCCGAGTCTGGGTGTAATTATGTATATTACGTATGTATTTCAAACAAAAAGTAGTATATGTAGTAATATCAGTTATCTGGTTTCCATAGTACAAGCTCTGCTTAGTTTGGTGTGTACAAAAGAATGTCCCAGGATATTATTATTATTTATTTATTTATATTCTAATGTAAAGGCATTATAAGCTAGTAGTAGACGCGATTACTGTAATCCGTGCGATCATTCAAAGTTATTTGATGTAAGACTTCAATCTCTAGTACTTGGCATTTACAGTATGTAAATTAAGTACCTATGCAGAGTATTTCTACGTAAAAATATTTCACAAAACCTACTTTTACGATAATCTTGTTCTCAGACGAATATATTTTTATAACTGAAAATCTTTTTATGTTATCGAGTAGTCGGTCCTTGGAGACCAACATTGAATTTGTTCACGTATATTTTTTTAGCTTACCTAATGTAAGAGCCTACCTAGTGTAGATGGTTGGTTGAGGCATTTAAGAATGTAGGTCTGAATTTAACTTTCATATTAAAAAAAAAAATGTAATGTAACGTCACGACTTTTATCCCCGTTCGGGAGTAGTCAGAGGCTTGAGTGGCCATACACCCCCACATTGTGGAGGTATTAAACTGTTGTACATTATGTTATCTAAATATATAAGAATCAAAGTCCTGATTGACTGACTGACTGACTGACTGACTGACTGACTGACTGACTGACTGACTGACTGACAGACAACGCACAGCCTAAACCGCTGATCGTAGAGACTTGAAATTTGGAGGGTGGGTTTGTCTTGATGTGTAGAGGTGTACTAAGAAAGGGTTTTTTGAAATTCAACCCCTAAGGGGGTAAAATAAGGGATGAAAGTTTGTATGGAAGTTCGTCATTTTTGAAGTTAGAATTATGAAAATTGCTGATTAGGTGTCTTTTGAAAAATAAAAAAATATGGGTTTCAGGGTTTTTGAAAATTCGACCCCTAAGGGGGTAAAATAGGGGATAAAAGTTTGTATGGAAGTTCCGTCATTTTTGAAGTTAGAATTACTTAAATTGGTGATTAGGTGTCTTTTCAAAAATAAAAAAGAGTAATTTCAGGGTTTTTGAAAATTCAACCCCTAAGGGGGTAAAATAGGGGAATGGAAGTTTGTGTTTAGATTTCTTTCGTGTTTTTGGAAATTCAACCCCTAAGGGGTGAAATGTGGAGTGAAAGTCTGTATAGGGGTGGTCGAGTTTTGTTATTTTGACGGGAAAGGGGAAAACGGGGTCAAGGGATGTTTTAATAAGTCATCCATATCTCGATATTGGTTATGATTGCTTATTTGAATTGATCAGACTGGGGTTTCCGTATTTTTAATCATTTTGACGAGAAAGGGGAGAGCGGGGTCAGCGCATGTTTAGTCATCCATATCTCAAAATTGGTTATGATTGTTCATTTTAAATAATCAGACTGGGGTTTCAGCGTTTTTAATATTTTGAAGGAAAAGGGGAGAGCGGGGTCAGCGAATTTTTAGTCATCCATTTCTCGAAATTGGTTATGATTGTTCATTTTAAATAAGCAGACTGGGGTTTCAGCGTTTTTAATATTTTGAAGGAAAAGGGGAGAGCGGGGTCAGCGAATGTTTAGTCATCCATATCTCGAAATTGGTTATGATTGTTCATTTTAAATAATCAGACTGGGGTTTCAGCGTTTTTAATATTTTGAAGGAAAAGGGGAGAGCGGGGTGTGCGAATGTTTAGTCATCCATATCTCTAAATTGGTTATGATTGTTCATTTTTAATAATCAAACTGGGGTTTCGGCGTTTTTAATATTTTGAAGGAAAAGGGGAGAGCGGGGTCAGCGAATTTTTTGTCATCCATATCTCGAAATTGGTTATGATTGTTCATTTTAAATAATCAGACTGGGGTTCCAGCGTTTTTAATATTTTGAAGGAAAAGGGGAGAGCGGGGTCAGCGAATGTTTAGTCATCCATATCTCGAAATTGGTTATGATTGTTCATTTTAAATAATCAGACTGGGGTTTCAGCGTTTTTAATATTTTGAAGGAAAAGGGGAGAGCGGGGTCAGCGAATGTTTAGTCATCCATATCTCAAAATTGGTTATGATTGTTCATTTTAAATAATCAGACTGGGGTTTCAGCGTTTTTAATATTTTGAAGGAAAAGGGGAGAGCGGGGTCAGCGAATGTTTAGTCATCCATATCTCGAAATTGGTTATGATTGTTCATTTTAAATAATCAAACTGGGGTTTCAGCGTTTTTAATATTTTGAAGGAAAAGGGGAGAGCGGGGTCAGCGAATGTTTAGTCATCCATATCTCGAAATTGGTTATGATTGTTCATTTTAAATAATCAGACTGGGGTTTCAGCGTTTTTAATATTTTGAAGGAAAAGGGGAGAGCGGGGTCAGCGAATGTTTAGTCATCCATATCTCGAAATTGGTTATGATTGTTCATTTTAAATAATCAAACTGGGGTTTCGGCGTTTTCAATATTTTGAAGGAAAAGGGGAGAGCGGGGTCAGCGAATGTTTAGTCATCCATATCTCGAAATTGGTTGTGATTGTTCATTTTAAATAATCAGACTGGGGTTTCAGCGTTTTTAATATTTTGAAGGAAAAGGGGAGAGCGGGGTAAGCGAATGTTTAGTTATCCATATCTCGAGATTGGTTATGATTATTCATTTTAAATAATTGGGGTATAAGCTGAGCTGAATATGGTAGGTACTACTTCAGTTTGATCCCATAAAAAATCATTTCGTAAATCAACACCCAAAAGGGGGAAACTAAAGGTAGAAAAGTACGGCAGAAAAATATCTTTGTACCCGATTGACTTGAAACTTAGTATGCATAGGGTAGGTGAGGGAGGAAGGGGAAGACGTAAGGTAGGGGGAAGTGGAAGGGGGAGGGGAAAGGGAAAGGGAAATGGAGGGGTAGGGAGCAGAAGGAAGAGAGGGGAGGAAAAGGGGTGGAGAAGGGGAGGGGGATTTGGGATTTTGGCTCTATATACCTACCTACCAAAACACGCATTCACCGAATTAATTACCGTGATAAAGTTTGTATGGCTCTAATAAAAATCGTGAAATAAAATTATTATTTTTATAAAAAAGCAAATACTGACTTAAAAAACCCTGGCGCACTAAAAAGTACTAAAAAGTCTTAAGTCACTTGCACGGTTTTTTTTATTTTGAAGTCTACGCGGACGAAGTCGCGGGCAAAAGCTAGTATAGATATAAGAATCAAAGTCCTGATTGACTGACTGACAGACAACGCACAGCCTAAACCGCTGATCGTAGAGACTTGAAATTTGGAGGGTGGGTTTGTCTTGATATGTAGAGGTGTACTAAGAAAGGGTTTGTTGAAATTCAACCCCTAAGGGGGTTAAATAGGGGATGAAAGTTTGTATGGAAGTTCGTCATTTTTGAAGTTAGAATTATGAAAATTGCTGATTAGGTGTCTTTTGAAAAATAAAAAAATATGGGTTTCAGGGTTTTTGAAAATTCAACCCCTAAGGGGGTAAAATAGGGGATAAAAGTTTGTATGGAAGTTCCGTCATTTTTGAAGTTAGAATTATTTAAATTGGTGATTAGGTGTCTTTTCAAAAATAAAAACGAGTAATTTCAGGGTTTTTGAAAATTCAACCCCTAAGGGGGTAAAATAGGGGAATGAAAGTTTGTATGGAAGTTCGTCATTTTTGAAGTTAGAATTATGAAAATTGCTGACTAGGTGTGTTTTAATAATGAAAAAGATTAATTTTATGGTCTTTGAAAATTCAACCCCTAAGGGGGTGAAATAGGGATGAAAGTTTGTATTGAAATTCGTCATTTTTGAAGTTATAATGATGAAAATTGTTGTTTAGGTTTCTTTTTACAAATAAAAAAGATTAATTTTAGCGTTTTGGAAAATTCATCCCCTGAGGGTGTAAAATAGGGAATGAAAGTTTGTATGGCAGTACCGATTCGGGCTAATCTCTGAAACGGCTGGATCGATTATGACGGGACTTTTACGGGCTAATTCGATACGGGATCCGGGATATCCCAGAAACGGGATCCGATATCCGGGTACGGGATCCGAAATCCTGGATACGGGATCCGATATCTGGGATACGGGATCTGGGATCCAGGAAACGGGATAAGGCTCCAGCAAACGGAAGCTGGGATCTGGGAAAAGGGATCCAGAATTCAAAAAATGAGATCCGGGATACGGGACCCGGGAAACGAGATCCGGCGTATGAAATCAGGGATATGGAATACGGGACCAGTGATATCCGGGATACGGGATCCGGGATCCGGAACACGGAATCTGGGATCCGGGGAACAAGATCCGGGATACGGGACCCGAGAAACAAGATCCGGGATATGAAATTAAGGATATTTGATACGGGATTTACGATATCCGGGATACGGAATCCGGGATTTAGCAAACAGAATCTGGGAAACGGGATGCGGGGTCCGGGATATACGGGATCCGGAAAACGGAATCCGGGATACGGGATCTGGAAAACGGTATCCAGGATCCGGGCAACGATATCCAGGATACGGGACCCGGGAAACGAGATACGGGATCCGTGATATCCGGGATACGGGATCCGGGATTTAGCAAACATAATCTGGGAACGGCATCCGGGATACGGGGTCCGGGATACGGGATCCGGGATCCGGAAAACGGGATCCAGGATCCGGGATCCGGAAAACGGGATCCAGGATTCGGGCAACGAGATCCAGGATCCAGGCAACGAGATCCAGGATACGGGACCCGGGTAACGAAATCCAGGATATGGAATACGGGATCCGTGATATACGGGATCCGGATAACGGGATCCAGGATCCGGGATACGGGATCCGGAAAACGGGATCCAGGATCCGGGCAACGAGATCCAGGATACGGGACCCGGGAAACGAGATCCGGGATACGAAATAAAGGAAATGGGATCCGGGATCCGATATTTTTAAATTTAAATTCTGCGCGGGCAAAGTCGCGGGCAAAAGCTAGTTGATATATATAAATAAGTAACAGATTTTCATGAAACTCTACCCAGTTCCGTACATAAAATATGCGTAGGTATACCACTGTAATATATTATAACACTATTCATTTTCGACTCATAGCATTCATTATGTCGTTATAATGACAAACATTAAAGGAACAAAAACAAACAAACAAAATTATTTTTACGTAAATGAACGTGAAAAACACAAAGAGACATCCCCTAATCGAACTGACGGCCGGAAAATGAGCTTTTAAATATTTTCTCTTTATTTACGTTTCTAGTTACCCGTTGAACCAAACAATATATCCAAAGATATTACTAAAACAGAGGGATACACGTGACTGTAAATAGTTTGTCTTACTAAACGGAGTCCATGGACACAGTACGACTCAGTCGCTCGTGAAAAATAATATTGAAAACATGTTGGTTGCCAAAACGGAATTTTTTTAGTGAATGTTGCCTTCTTATGTATTTAATAAGTTTATTGTCCAATTCCAAGTGGGATAACAGATGTGTGAATTTCATTGCACGTAGCTGCGCTGAGCATAAGTTTAATGATTGCGATGTTAAAAGGTACCATATCTGCTAAAATAATACATCAATGAATATAGATTTTATTTTAAAGTTTAACAAATATCCATTTAGGTACTGAATACATTGTATTGAATTGGTTTGAAAAGTTAGGCGCTACCTACATTGCTATGGGTTTGAAAAGTAGAGCGCTATCTAGAGTAACATTTTATTTAATTAAATTACGGCAAAGTTACCTACTATAGGCGGCGTCATGCCGATATCGTCACAACTTTGCAACTACCCTAACATTGATTTTCCTCCCCCAACTTTTATCACAAAAGCGAAGAGACATAAAACAACGTACTATTACCATACGTATAACAAAACTTGACACGTAAAATAACAAAAGTATATGCGGGCCCGAATTTCCAAGTATCATGATATGACAAGAGGAAAATATCGAATCATTCGTTTTTCCCCGCATCTGCATTACGTACTTTCAATATTCCTGGGACTTGGAGAATATTGAGGGCAGAAAATGTTTTATTCATTGGTAAAGGTCAACCGTGACGCGTGATACAAAAAAATACAATACCGGGGCTTGACTGACAGATCGTATCGTTTAGCATACGGTACTGATGTAGCGGTTGATGTGGGGAACTTGGCACATGCCTATTTACGTTACCGACTCCGCAAAGCTGAATCTTATGTGAAAAGTGTGTAATTTATCCTATGAACATAGCCCTTCTGACAAGACGAAGGCCGACCTTCCTTTCATATAGACATATGGCAAACTTGAAATGTTTAAATAAATCGTCTGTCCGTCTGTCAGCGGACTATATCTCACGAACCGTAATAGGTGGTGAGTTGAAATTTTCACAGAATATGTATTTCTGTTGCCGCTACAACAACAAATACTAAAAATAAAATAACATTTAAAAATAAAGGTTGTCCTCATACAAGCTCATTTCTTTTGTGGAACTTTAAAGCGTCTGATAAAAGTTCTAGTCCATGGAAAGTGTCTGATACTGTTGGTAGTACTTCGGAGTAATATTCTACAACATATATATTTAAATCAGCCATCAAAATGTAAGTTAAGGAACTCTTATTGTTAGTTACCTGTCTCACTTGGTACCAGCCAAGGCGCCCCAGGGCAAATCCCCAAAAGTACGCATGTATTCAAAGCACATGAGACACTACTGAGAGCCTAAGGATTCATCTTTCCGAAAATAAGTTATGTCTTATCGCTCTGAGATCTTGGACTATTACAGATAGATCCGTAAATCTATAATCTCATTTTGTAATCCCCTAATCAGCTTGATAGAGCAAATTGCATCACATTGTGCTGCTGTCGTGGCGTGTATGAAATCAAGGCGTAATGGGCCGCAATAAGCTCGTAGTGCATAGTATTTAGAGATTAATTAGTCTAATCTGTAATCGATTGAATTGGTACCTTGAAAGAGAGAGTGAAGCCACATAATTATACGTTCATTATAATTTCGGGTTCGATTCCCGTGCTGTGCAAAGTATTATTTCAAATGTCTGCTAAGATTCTAATTAAAGTCGAATAAAAAAAAATAGAAGTAGGTACAGTTAATAAATTTCCAACATGAATTACCTACCCCCCCCTCCCCCACTTCCTCCTCCCTCTGTCTCACTCCCCTTCAAGTCGGCAACCTGTGAACGATGCATTTGGTTTAATAAGCATCTATGGTAACTGCTTAGAATCAGGTGGGCGGTATGCTGGTTTTTCCTCTCAGTTATTATTAAACAAAGTTTTATTTTTTACTAATAGGTACCTCTTGTATATAGACTTCAAGTATTAACTTCATTATAATGCTAATAATTTATCACTTTAATTTAAATATGAATAAAGGGGTTCACCTAATTGTCATAAATAACAGCTCATATTACGTAGGTAGGTAAGCGTTAAATCCACTTACCAGATCCCTAGTGGAGCGAGCTACTATTAACGTTAATATCAGTGGTCCCTGCTTACTGAATAAGGCTTCGGTTTTAATTTATTAACTAACCTGTTTATTAGTTTAAACCTACCTTTTGCTTAGTTTAAGATTAGTTCAAATCCATTTGGTGCAAGTTTAAGGAATATCTTAGGAATTAATAATCCGAAGAACATCATCCACTAATTCTAAGCCTCCTATGTTACAATGTCCACTCTCTTAGATTGTTCATTTCCTAATTCATACTACTTCTAAGCACTATTAAGCACTCTTAGCGGAATGGGCTAGGCTGGCCTCATTGATGTATTATGTTAGTAGATGATACCTTCTAACATCGTAAGCTCTAAACTTATGCTCAGCACACCACTACAGGCAGCAATATTCAAACATCTGTTATCGAACTCGCAATTCGACAATTAACTTATTAAATACATAAGAAAGCATGACGACATGTTTTCAAAATTATTTTCCGCGAACGACTGAGACGTACTGTGTCCATGGACTCCCTTTAGTAGAACAAACTATTTTGGACGGTAACAAGTGTTCCTCTTTCTTGGCCTGAAATAAGGCAGATTTTATAACTTGTAAGGCCAAAAGTTTCCAACATAATGTCCCAATAACTTCGTACAATCAACACAGAGCGCTAGATCCTTGTGATAAATAGAGTAATTCACATTGCACGGTACATTTTTATTCAAAACAAACGCGTGCCCTTGTCTCGGAAGCAAATACCCGAATGTATTACGCGCTCAACGACACAGAACGTTAAAAGCCTCCGCGTTCTACTAACTGAACTCGAACTATCGAGAACGAAATGAGGTTTGAGACTAACTTAGTCACGTGTCTCGCGTCAGGCTTAGTGTCAACCCCAGCAATCTGCGGCTCAATTTTTACAGAGAAAAGCAGCCATCAGATTGTTGCAATAAACTCTGAAGAATATAAACGAGTAGCCGATAAGAATCCAGGTAAAATTAATAGAGACTCATTAGATACTCCATAAATCCCGAGCCGGTGCACCCGAGTAAACAGTGATGACGTTCTATGCAGTTAGAGGTATACTGACTGCTTGAGCATTTTTGTTGCTCGTTCACTTTGGTACAGATACTAGCGCCCCTAAGTTCATGAACCTTTCATCATAATCTGCAACTAAAGAAGGCACTTTATTATGTCCATAAAACGTGAAATATTGTTTTTTTTGTAAGGAAGCCGTTGACATCTAATTCGCGTTGTGTTTTAGATGGATCGAGTTAAGTAGCCGCTTGAGTCGAACACCAATAGTAGGCCTCCAGTTAATACCCGTTCATTTGGGCCCGTCATTTGTCAAGGCGACATTAAGACAACGTCTGAAAGGGCTCCAATGACGCGAACCGTATATTTTATATACCACTATACGAGACTGCTTAATATTGTTTTGATTTAATTACTTGACTGTAAAATAATACTTGCACCAATGCTCTTTACGTACTATGCAATTAAAATAAGAATAGCACCGGACTTGGTACGGCTCTCGGCTAACTTCACTCAGATGTATTAGGCCGCGGTCTCTAATGAGTGTGTTGTTGACCGCGTTGTTGATGGCCGAAAGCGCGGCGCAGCGCAGCTCCAGGCCTCCACAGCGCGGTCAGCATTGCAACCCTTGATGGACAAGCTAAAATAAAGGCCGAGACCAAAGGTCGAGGCCTTTATAGCGCGGCCAGCAAGAGTTGCAATGATGACCAAGCTTGGAGGCCGAGAGCGTAGCGAAGCTTAGCTTGAGGCCATTATAGCGTGGTCAGCAGTACACTCATTAGAGACCAAGGCTTGTATAGTGCTTTACTCAAAAATGCGACTATTATTTTAAACAAAACTAGCTAAGTAGGTATAAAAATTAATACAATTATATTTATATTTTTACGAACTATATCTATAGTTGTGTATTTTCTCTGTTTACGTTTCCATGGCAACGGCACGACCTACTCGTTTTAACCGTCAATCAGATTTTTAATTATTATTTTATTTTATTAATGGCCTCTTTCCATTGGGTCAAGCCCAATATGATTCTGCCAATGTCAAGTAATGGAATATACGATACGATACAATGTTTAAAATCAACTTAAATATAATTATAACAATAAAAAACCCCGAGTAAAAAAAATCAGAACCAACCCCCCGCCATTTTGAAATTCTCAGATTTTTAGTAACGAACCATAAACATACCTTTTTGTTACGTTTCTATGGCAACGGTCAAATAACAAATATAATGACGATAATACATTGTATGTCTAGTAGCTCTTGCAGTACGACAAATCCGATTTTGCTCGAAGAAGGTTTGTGAAATAATGACAACATTATAAACTTTTTTGAGTAAAGTACTTTATATGAGTGAAGTTAGCCGAGAGCCCGTCCTATTCTTATTTTAATCGCATTGTATTGGACTTATACCTTTTGAAGACAAACGATACTAAACTCCTTATTTTACACTCGGTATTTAAAGGTTTGATGCCCATCGAACATAGCTATGAATCAAGTTGCTATCAAAATAATCCAGTTAGATTTTTCTGTTCTGTAGCTAGAAGGCAGACGGAATCGTCAAACCTCGCTGTAATAAGTTAAGTTAGTGGAGCAGTTATTGAAGACATAGCCAGTTGCAACCACTGATCGGTAAACGATCGGAGGTTAAGCGACGCTTGGTAAGGTCAGGCAGAGATGGGTGACCATTTAGTGGAATTTCAACTGAGCGTCTCCGTGTTTCGGAGGGCACGTAAAAAGTCGGTCCCGGTTGTTGTCATCTAGGCTGCAGTCGTTAAGCCTTGTCAGAGGCCTTCGGGCGGCTTGAACAACTCTGACACCAGGTTGACCACTAACCATACGATAAGAAGAAGAATTGAAGACAGGCCTAACACCAAATTTTTGCCATAGTAATGAAAAAAAAAATACAAGTGCGGGGTCCGAAATTACGCATCGCACAGAATACCGGTCGTGTTAAGGTAACTTAATAAGCTTCAGAGCTTAAGTATGAGTTAAGTGAGGCCTCAAAGGGATTGCGCAAGGTTCTAGCTTACGTGAACAGAGGTCGGCTTAATGAAGATATTTATATTTGTGGTCTCCAGGTGCCTTTTATTGTGGTGATAAGGAAAAGTATAGAATAGGCATGTTTAGAAAATTCTTAAGTATTATCCATGGACCAATTTCTAGGGGAACTGGCCCTAAGCAACTCGGCCGAGTGGTCGGCCTAGTACTAACATCGACATAAAACGAGCGAGTAGTTCAACTATTTACCGGTAGATAGAACAATGAAAATGAAAAAACAATGACCACGTTTTTTTTTTTCATACATATATCTAATAAGGGCACCACTTTCTTTAGTCTTTACTCTGTGGTATTATCATAATGAACTATGGGTGAGTGCCCTTTGGCATATTTCCCTCCATCCCACTCCGTACGCTTTTTTGCCACCGCAGTCCTATAAAAAAAAATATTTCAGTTATTCAAAATTGGCGGAAAAAATATTTGAAAAAAAAGTCCAAAGTTGATAATTGTTAGGGTCCATGACTCATGACAGACATACTCTCGCCTGACAGGGAGTTCGGTCTTGTCCTCTCTTTTATTACCAATCAATTCATTTGGTTTATAATTTTGGAGGTGGACAATTCCGAGGGTGAGTGGTGGGTCTCTCTCTCTATAATTGTTTGAAAAAAAGTGTTTAAATTTCAATAAAAAATGTATACCACCCAATTCTATTCTCGATACCAAGTCATCCAAACCCTCAAGTATTACTTCGTACTTTTGAGACACCCTGTATAGTATACATAAATTATTTCCGTTTATAAATTGAAAATTAATCGATCTTCCTATGCCCCTTGCACTTTTCCCTAATTCAAGGAAACTTATGTCGATGTAAACTGGCATCACCAACCAATTACTGTCAATATTTTTTGTTCCGAGTGAGCCGTAAAAAAATGTCGGTAAATAATTACAAAACTATAAAATAAACAATAGTTGCCTGTGAAAAGATATTCCATCTTCTTTTTTTTGTTTTTATGAACAACTTTTACATTTTTTAATCACGCAAGACGGCATATTTTAAATAAACAAATAATCCATTTGGACGTGTCAGCACTGTCACGCGTAGTTTAGTACTGACGCGAGATTGTATTCGCTTTTGTTTTTGTATTTTCTTTGGTGGCCACAATCTAATGTTCTACGCATTACGTCTGTATTTTTTAGAAGTCTGTGAAATTAGGTATTTAAATAAAAATAAATAAAAACTAGCCTAGAAAGCTGTGCATGCCTACTCTCACTTTACATTCAAACCAAAAGGTGAATATTTAGAAGATTGTTTTGGTGTGGTGCCTTCCGTTGGTGCATGCCCCACCGGGGATCGAATCTGGGACCTTCTGATTGCTAGCCCAACGTGTTCGCCCCTAAGCTACAGTCGCTGACAGTCACTTTAATGTGTTATATTTCATAAAGCACATAGCGCAACGGAATCATCAACATATTGACTCACCTTTTTGAGGCTAAGTAAGCCTTTAAAATACAATCCCACATTACCATTTTAAATTCAAACCCACACTTCTACAGTACTTTCAATCTATACAACTCATTACCAAGCTGTAGGGGCGCCATTAAGAGGAGGGTTCGAAATTTGGTTGATTTTCTATTCTACTTTTTCTTTAAGTAAGTATGTGGACTAGGAATCTTATATTTAGATGTATGATTTTTGACTATATTATCTTGAGTATCTTTAAATCCAAATCACGATTTGATGAAATTTTCTCGATAAAAAAAATTTATGAAATGAGCTCTAATTATTTACAATTTTCCTTGCTACCACGATGTTTTTACGATTTAGATCACGAAATTATTTCTAAAACATAGCAAATAATGATATCTAAACTACCCTTCAACCATATTTTAATTCATGAAGTAGTTTTTTTTTAATTCAAGTAAATGTGGTTTGGCGCTTACGTTGTTTATTTCCGAGCGCGCGCACAATATCGCCATCTCACATTTTAAGTACTTGAACTAACCATGTCTCTCTCTAACTTTGTATTGTCAGTGTCCGCTCGGACTTGTTCGACGTCGGACCTGTGAAGGATTTTTTAAAAAATATTACGAAAAAATATTACGGTCGTGCCACATTACAGGTACAGTACAGTATTTACAGTCCGCCGACGCCTATGATAAATAAATAAATATCCTTGGAAATTCTTTTACACATGACTACCTGATCCCAAACTAAGCAGAGCTTGTACTATGGAAACCAGATAACTGATATTACTACATATACTACTTTTTGTTTGTAAATACAAACTAAATATACACTTAATTACACCTAGACTCGGGACATGCGGACATGTTCATGCACACAAATGCATGTCCTGGGCAGGAATCGAACCTACGACCTGCACTGCAGCGTGATTTTCGTTTGCTTTTCCTTGTCTTGTGTAATTTCTTTTCATCTCTTGTCATTTTGTGTCATCTCTTGTCATTTTGTGTCATCTCTTGTCATTTCATAGTTATTCGTGTCATTTCTGTAAAAACTCCCTATTTCGCTTACTGTTATATACTTGCAGCATGGTCTTGGGCCGACAGTGGGAATACATTGCTTGTCAAAACAATGGAGTCGCTTTATTGCGTTTGTTGTAGGTATGGATGGGCAAGTAATAAATATATCATACATCAATAAATTATCGTAAAAAATAACATTACAGATATGGATAGGAAAATGTTTGTCCGTCCTATTCAATCTATTATATTATAAACGAAAGTAACTCTGTCTGTTACCTTTTCACGGCTAAACCGCTGAACCAATGTTGATGAATTTTGGTATGGAGATAGACTGGGTCTTGGCGGAGAACATAGGCTACTTTTTAGGGTTCCAAAGGGTGCTAACGGGACCCTATTACTAGGCCTACGCTGTCCGTCTGTCTGTCTGTCCGTCTGTCAGCGCGGGCTGTATCTCACGAACCGTAACAGGTAGAGAGTTGAAATTTTCACTGAATGTGTATTTCTGTTGCCGGTGCAGAACAAATACTAAAAATATAATAACATTTAAAAATAAATATCAAGTCTCAAACTTGATATTTTTGATGTGTTTATTCTACGGTGGTACGGAACCCTTTATGTGCGAGTCCGACGCCTTCAGATCTTATGAATGTTTTCTTGAAATAAATATAGTGTATTTTAAGTAATTAACTGGCCAACCCTCAGGTCCTACCTACCATGTTAGGATCTTTTTCGTTCTAGCGGGTGTAAACCGTGATTTAACGAGTTAATGTGATAATTTTTGTATTTAAATTATTCAATTCAATGTATTTGTTTCAGACATAGTCCAATATTGATTATTAAAATTATTATAATTTCACAATAAATATAAAACAATAAATAAAAGTAAAATTAAATTTAAAAAATATATATATTTATTTTTATTTTTCATGTTTTATCATTAAAATACAATATAATATAACATAAATTAAAATAAAATACAATAAAATAAAAACCTACCCCTAATTAAACAAATACCGTCCGCGTGGGATACTGGCTGCATGTCCTCCCTGTATTCAAGCTGTTCCTGTTGTCAAGCTAATTTTTTGAGCAAGGAAAGAGCCAGCCCTCTTGTCACCTGTGGCGGTAACCAGTCTAAGGGTGATTTTGATAGATAAAAAAATAAAGATAAAAAGATAAACAAAAAATAAATGCATGGTTAAATCAATAAAATTAATAAAAACTGAAAATTAAATTTAAAAAAATATTAAATATGGTAAAAAAAATATTATGACACCGCTGATGACTTCATGATCGGCATCGAAGTTAAGTACCAAAGTATTCCTTTGCCTACGAAACATGAAAAAGATACTCATATCCGGCAGTCAGTCACTGACACAGAGTATGTACATTTTTACCCGACTACGGTGGGCGGAGGGTTATGATTTTGACCGATATGTATGTATGTTCATCTGCTCCCGTATAACGTCCAAACTATTTTTATCATAATAATTTGACTAATGAGATATCGTTGGACGCGTCTGGATCGTCCGCTGGTTATAGGCTATTATACGATCGAAATATTGTTATACGTATCTATCAGCATATTGTAGGTATCGTTTGTCTTCTTTTGACTTACTTTGTCTTCAGCAATAAAAACAACATAGAAATTAAATTATTTTTTTCAAATACACTCGACATAAAAATCCCATATAAAACGAAAAAAATATATTTGAATATTTTCATCCATTTCATCTATTTTAAAAGGTGCACTGGGACATATTATTTTAATTGTACGAATTAAACAATATTGTTCCTTCAAAAAATAACTATACTATAGTCTACTCCATAGCTGTTCTGTCCTAGCTAAGCGAGAGGGATATATCCTTCGGCAGCTCACGCGACGCTAGCCACACCCCGAAACTAAAATTCATTTTTTTCTTGTATCGTCTTAAAACACAAATCCGCAGGCTATTAGCGGTCGAAACGGTACTTTAGTACCACTGTGTCCACAATAATTGTAGTTGGGGGTGCGGTGTCCTTCAACCCTAAACGATTTGTACCAATTTGAATCGAGTGCCGTTAATGGTTCAAAAGCGAGTTTAAGTGGCTCGGTTTTGTTGAACCGTCAGTTAACTGTGCCCTGCTCTAGTTTAATGTCTTTTGATACTAGAACATCGTTTGAGAAACATAAAATCCCATAAGAAGAGCTGATATTTATGGGAGAAGGAGAAGACAACTGAGGCGGTAACTGCTTAACATCAGGCGCGCCGTACGCTTATTTGCCACCGCAGTCCTATAAAAAAAAAACAGCAATTGTGATCTTAGTAATAGTCAAACTGAAAGTTATGCCAAGTATTTAAAAACCCATTAGTTTATTGGTGGTCGAGCTAAGTTGTAGCCAATTGACTGCAGCTCATCCGGCCGAGCCAGCCCATATAATATATGGGCTGGCTTGGCCGGAAAAAAAGCTATTAGGCTCGGCGTAAAGCTATTACAGCTGCGTTTCGTACGATGAGTGCTGAGCTGGAATCCCAACCCCCTTCTTCCCCTCTGTGTCACTTAATTTCAGGTCAGCAACATGCGAGCGACGACTTTAGTGATGTAAGCATCTAAAAGCTACGGTAACTGCTTAACATTGGGCGGGCCGTATGCTTGTTTGACACTTTAATCGTATACAAAAAGCCCGTACGGGATTTTGATCCTAAATTTGGAATGAAAACTGTAACCGTCCACTAAATAACTTGGCTGCAACTACATCAAGTGCATACCACGCCTGAGCCATCAGTTTTGACGTTGTAACGCATAAACATAATGTCATAACATGAGTGTTCGGGTAAGACATGCAAGCATCTGGACGCACCAAACACATAAAAGTCGTAGACAGAAAGATGATATAAATCTTCTCAAATTTCTCTTAGCTGGAATAAAAATACGTCATGTCCTACAAATAATTGAACACAAGTCTGGATCATAGATTCCCCGAAGATGTCATGTCGTTTAGCGGTCACATGAATACCAATGACGTAGTGGCGGACTGGCCGCGATCATCGAGTGGGCATGTCCCGACCTCGTGAATTCTGATCACTTGATTTGTTTTTGGTTTTAATAAACTTTGTTGAATTTATTTTAATGCTATCTGTGCCCGCGATTTTGTACGCATACAATTTTGAAAAAGATTACCCGCGACTACTTCCGCTTGTTTTTTTTTTGCGCGAAACCGTAATTATTTTTCGAAAATAAAAGTACCCTAAGTTATTCCTTATATCATCAGCTATCTGCCAGTAAACGTCCTGTCAAAATCGGTCTAGCCGTTTCGGAGATTAGCTGGAACAAAAATCCAGACAGACGGACATACATGTTTTTTTTTATAAGTACCGTATTACTTCGATATGCATTTAGTAAAAAGCTGTTATTTTGACGTTACAAACAGATACTTAAATTTTATTTATGTGTATATGGTGTCCGTACAGTTTCATTCCTTTATTTTTATTTAAAACGTTGTCGTCGGATTTAAAGCGCATACCAGTTCGAATGGAATTCTTTTCGGGCGCGGCTGGAATTCCAGCGTTCCGGAATGGAATGGAAGATATGAGTAGATGGCAATGGAAATGTTGGCTGAATATTGGCGAATGAGATCTGTCGTCACGTAAAATAGGTACACGGTCAGACGCATTTGGACCTGAAACATCACGACTGATGTACATACATTGTAGACATGGCAAAAAAACACACAAATGGTAGAAATTTGTAGTTTGACATCTCACCAAAACTGTTTCTGTGTAGTAAAGCGAAGTCTCCTAATGGTACAACCATGATGCTATTAGAGAGTGGAGGCGTTCTGAGTAGATTTCTCTATGAAACATCGCGTGGGAATTTGCGCGGGATGGCGCGGGTGGTGGGTGTTAAGAAATACGCCCCCCGATTATTTCTATCTACCGGTCAATAGCAGAACTACTCGCTTCATTTTATATCGATGTTAGTACGTAGTTCAACTTTTTGCACTAGATTTCACTAAGTTTAGGATGGTAAAAAAGACGTACAAATGGCATCTAGTGTCGTTTTAATTATATTTGGGATGCGAACGTTTGCAAGAGGTCTGAACAGGACGAACGCCGACAGCACACTGACTTAAGCCACGCCTACTGTGATGACGTCACAGGCCTAGTGGAGTCTTCGGTCCCGGGTGCTTAGACCCAGTCCTCTTAGTATTAGGTTCATTGGTACAACCGTATCAAATCGTGACATCTAAGTAATGTGCTGCAAAGTCTATAAGTAGACAATCATATATTTATCATTCTAGCTTAATGAAAAAACCACACGAGTAGTAGGTACCATTTTGTAGTTTGATATACAGTTTATTTCTTAAATTTTTCTCTTCTTTTACTTGGATTTTATAAATAAAATTATATGTAGCAATCTCCTATAAAAATCAACTCCATCTTCAGAGCATCGTGAATAACAAAACTCCTAATTTATCATGTACGAGATCAAACTTTCTCTAAACAGTATCGTACCTAAGTTCTGGATTCAATTTCCTCTTGAAGCTGTTTCCAAGGAGCGCAACTGCATAACTTGAGTCGTGCACTACCGACGAGGTTGCTGTGAAAGTATCAGTTTCAGATTCTTTTACCAGTTTATTTCGACTTTTATGCGAGTTTATCATAAGAAATATGATAACTAGAGGTGTTATTAAAATAAAGTATCTACTCTATACCGTTGTATACATTAATATTAGCATCAATTACTTGATAGGAAATGATGTTGTTTACTGCAAATGTGCGTCAGATGCAGAGCTACAAACTTTCATTCCCCTATTTTACCCCTTTAGGGGTTGAATTTTCAAAAACCCTGAAATTACTCTTATTTATTTTTGAAAAGACACCTAATCACCAATTTAAATAATTCTAACTTCAAAAATGACGGAACTTCCATACAAACTTTTATCCCCTATTTTACCCCCTTAGGGGTTGAATTTTCAAAAACCCTGAAACCCATATTTTTTTATTTTTCAAAAGACACCTAATCAGCAATTTTCATAATTCTAACTTCAAAAATGACGAACTTCCATACAAACTTTCATCCCCTATTTTACCCCCTTAGGGGTTGAATTTCAAAATACCCTTTCTTAGTACACCTCTACACATCAAGACAAACCCACCCTCCAAATTTCAAGTCTCTACGATCAGCGGTTTAGGCTGTGCGTTGTCTGTCAGTCAGTCAGTCAGTCAGTCAGTCAGTCAGTCAATCAGGACTTTGATTCTTATATATTTAGATTATATGTAGCAATCTCCTATAAAAATCAACTCCATCTTCAGAGCATCGTGAATAACAAAACTCCTAATTTATCATGTACGAGATCAAACTTTCTCTAAACAGTATCGTACCTAAGTTCTGGATTCAATTTCCTCTTGAAGCTGTTTCCAAGGAGCGCAACTGCATAACTTGAGTCGTGCACTACCGACGAGGTTGCTGTGAAAGTATCAGTTTCAGATTCTTTTACCAGTTTATTTCGACTTTTATGCGAGTTTATTATAAGAATTATGATAACTAGAGGTGTTATTAAAATAAAGTATCTACTCTATACCGTTGTATACATTAATATTAGCATCAATTACTTGATAGGAAATGATGTTATTTACTGCAAATGTGCATCAGATGCAGAGCTGGTCTAGTAGCCTACTTCCTAGTAATGTTATAAATGCGAAAGTAAGTGTGTGTGCGTGTGTGTATGTGTGTGTGTGTGTGAATGTTTGTTACCACGTATCTCCATAACTACTTAATCGTTTTTAATTAAATTTGAAACGTAGGTAGTGTAGGGTCTAGAATAAGACATAGGCTAATCTGACACATCAATTTCAACGCGGGCGAAGCCGCGGAGCACAGCTAGTATGACATATGAGGTCATTGATTACAGTCATATAGCATGAGTTGAAGTTTTTTTTCTCGTGAAAAGTATTTTCTAGATACTATGACGACATTTACATAGAGGTAAAACCATGGACCAGTTACTAAGGGGACTGGCCCTAAGCAAGTCGGCCGACTGGTCGGCCTAGTACTAACATCGACATAAAACGAAGCGAGTAGTTCAACTATTTACCGGTAAATAGATCAATGAAAATGAAAAATCAATGACCACGTTTTTTTTCATACATATATCTAATAAGGGCACCTCTTTCTTTAGTCTTTACTCTGTGGGTAAAACATAGAGGTGTGTAAATATTGCTTCAATTTTTGAATTTACAAAGTATAGTACCTACGTACAAACTAGAAATTTCCCGTTTCCATTACTTTTAAAAATATATTTTTAATTACTGTTCCCCACGGTGTATTGGAACCAAAGCGAAAGGGTGAGACGGAAACACGCCGCCCATTAAAACATAGTTAAGTTTTACTACTTTACCTTAATGAGGGTTCCGCACCTTTTTAACATTTCAACACTTCTTTGAAGTCTGCCGTCTACCACACTTTGACCAATAACTTCAAAACAGACTCTACAGTGGTCTTTAACACAAAGTCCAGACTCAACCCAGTCCAGTCTAGTAATTTTCTTAATCCTTTCCTAGCCTTCCCAAAGCTTTAGCTTTAGCCAGACCCATGCGAAATAGATGAACAAATCTGTAACAACCACTTCTGTGAGTTCTAATGAACCTAGTTTTGTTGTTGCGGTATTTTTAGAGATAATACAACAACGTCACGACTTTTATCCCCATTCGGGGGTAGTCAGAGGTTTGAGTGGCCATCCACCACCACATTGTGGAGGTATTAAGCCAACTCAAAGCCCACGTTTCACCAGATAGTCAGAACCCAACGTGACAGGTGGTGAACCTTGTCGCCGTGTATACAGGAACTGAATATTAACTAATCCCTCGGGATTAGTTAATATTCAGATAGGTAGGTTCCCTCACTGTCAGCGAACTGTAAATTATGCACATAGATGAAAATCATCCATTGGTGCATGCCCCACCGGGGATCGAACCTGGGACCTTCTGATTGCTAGCCCAACGTGTTCACCCCTAGGCTACAGTCGCTTTTTAGAGATCTGTTAGAAAATACATGTTTGTAGGTCTAAATTCAGATTTTGGTCTACATTGAGACTGAAACCGTTTGGCGCAGTATTTTGAGCGTTGGCCTCTTGGCTCATTGCATCGGGTAGTTGCAGGTTCCATTCCCGCCAGAGGCAAATATCGGATACGGACTTTTCGTAATTTGGCTTAATCTGGGTGTCATCTGGGATCGCCCCCAGTCCCTTGTATAGTAGCCATAGTACAAGCGTCACTAAGTTTGGGACCATACAGTTGTTATGTAAGTTTTGCGATATTTATTTATTTATTTGAATCGCGTCATTCTCAACAGATATCTTTGACCAACTTAACGCGTTGTCCGAATATTAAAATTGGTCCCAACTCTCACGGAACCACAATACATCAGCAAGAAACTGTTTACGCGGCGATGATTTCTGCATTTAACTAAACACATGCAAAATTTACGAACTCGCAAATAACGTCCTTACTCCCGCCACATAGGGTCCAAAATACGTCGAACACTGTAGTTAAAGGAATTAAAAACGGAGAGCAACACTTAAGGGCTTTTAAATGGGATTTCTAATGAACGACTGTGTTTTTTTATATTCTTTTTATATAGGACTGCGTTGGGAACTAAGCGTACGGCCCGCCTGATGTTAAGCAGTTACCGTAGCCTATAGATGCTTACAATACCAAAGGTATTGCTCGCAAATTGCCGACCTGAAGAGGAGTGGGATGGAGGGAGGGGGAGGGGGGGTGGGCTTACGGCTCTCTCACTCATCGTACGAAACGCAGCTGTAATAGCTGCTTTACGTCGATCTTCTGTGTTTATTCCAAGCCTTAGTTTTTTTAATTTTAGGTCGTTTGGCGTTGCCTGAAATAAAAAATACTTCTCTAGGCCTTTGATCTGATGCTGTAACATTAATATTTTATACAAAAGTAAACTGAGGATTATTTTGAGCTGGAAGAAGGGGCTGTGGCTCCTGATTCCGAGGACGACATACATTACTTGCCACAGGCAAACTTCAGAAATAGTCTTTTAGTAATTTGCTTTGGTCTGGGTGACACTGGGATCGCACCCAGTCCATTATAAGGTACCAATAGTATAAGCGTTGCTTACTTGGGACCATACATCACCATACTAGCGGTATTTATTTATTTATTACAGACATTATTTTTCGCTGAAGAATAAAGTTTATTTATTTATTTAGTTTTAAGGAAGACTAACAGCTAAAAAGATACAATAGATAGAGAAGAATAACAATACAAAGCCATTTACAAGTCTCCACAGATAGTAAAATATTAGATAAAAAGAAAGGGAAACAAGTGAACCAATACCACCACCATTAAAACTATGCTTACCAACTTAAACAGACAGAGTTAATAAACTATTAACAAAATTGATTCCATTCTTTGCAAGAGCGCTAATAAGCATTTATATGATTGTTGTGTTACTGCAATGGTCTTTGTATGTTTGCAACGGTGATGTTGGTAAACGTTTTTAGAGTTTTATCCATGGACCAATTACTAAGGGGACTGGCCCTAAGCAAGTCGGCCGAGTGGTCGGCCTAGTACTAAATTCGACATAAAACGACGCGAGTAGTTCAACTATTTACCGGTAGATAGAACAATGAAAAAACAATGAGCACGTTATTTTTCATACATATATCTAATAAGGGCACCTCTTTCTTTAGTCTTTCGATAAATTACATTGGACCAACCTAACCAACCAAACTTTCCGCCTCCAAAACTTCTAACAGCTCCAAAATTTACCGCATACGAGGCAGCTAAATAAAAATAATGACCCGAAAAGACCCAACTTAGGCAAACACATAAATTGTTTCGCTAGTTGAATCCTTTAGAACAAACCAATAACTTTCCTCTCACTCAAATATAAACGTTATTCTGACGATATACGGTTTAGTATCCTTTCACATTTTTTAACGTCTTCAGTTTGATACGCTGGAATACCAACTTTGTTCTGCAGTTTCCGTGAATTCTATGTCATTAGAATAGGAATCAGTTTTGAATACACCATGTTTGGTGTAGGGGCGACATGTTAACGCCTTTAGAAGCGATGAGATAATTTATTAAAGGTTGGTGAACACTTCTTTCGCACCCTTCCACCATTTGTTCTTAACTTTTGTTGTTACTAGAGATTTTTAGGGTTCAATAAGTTTTGCGTATCACTCAATCTTCCATACCTGGAGAGGTTTGATGCAGATTGTTCCAGTGAGGCGCATTATTTTGGGATATAAAACTTAGATATTATGGTAACAGTTTAAATATAATTTCGTCGTGGTATATGCTATTAAACTAAGGCTGAATATTTAGTCGTTAAATTCTTATATCTACTGACACAGGTCGTACATCTTTCTACTTGAAGTCACCTAGCTAAAGTCTACAATTTATTTAGGCTAAATAAATTGTAGACTTTTATAAAATAAGTTCTAAAAATATCTAAGTACAACAATATTCTATGTATCTATCGCTGTTTATAGGTATATTTTACGGAAGGTACCTAACTTTTAATTTAAACTTAATTGACACTAGAAATTAAAGGTGCGCCCAATAATTGAACTTATAAATCTTAATGGGTAAAGTAATTTAAAATCCTGACAGGTTGTAAGTGCAACAGAAGGGGAGGTGTACGGGGTGGAGGGGGTGCACTGGATAAAATATCGCGTTCGGTATACTACCAACAGGACACTGGCATAATGCCAAAACGCCACTTTTTCATTTGGCAGCAGCGTATAGATTTATAATTTAATCGGGAGTGGCGTGCTTTGAATACTAGATTAAGGTTAGCATATTTACGTAAGCTATCCCAAAACACTTACGCCATTATTAAAATACTGCAATAATTTATTCTCCATGAGATGGTACTAGAGATATAACACTAACGCCCGCCACATACATTCGGAATTCCGAATCGGAATCCCGTTTCGAAATATCGAATCGGGATTTTCGAATACGTCCATACATTTGGATGGATTTACTGCGTTCGGAATCCCCGATTCGATGTTTCGAAGCGCAATTCCGTACGGAAAATTCCGTATGTATGTGGCGGGCTTAAATGTAAACAGAGGTGCAATCCCATTTCGCCGATCATATTTTGACCCCAGTGTAAGTGTGTAAGTGTGGGGGTCAGCCCCTCTGAATATTTCATCCTCAATGGGTACATACTCAAGCCTCGAGCCGCCGCGCTCATGGCATTGTGTCTATGGATTCCGATGTCAAAACGCAGCCAATATAATGCCTAAGGTATTCAGGCCATAGTTGGTAGCCTAGTGTGGGTTACCGAACTTCACATGTCTTTCGAAAGATATGCAGATACAATCAAAATATGCAATTGACTGCAGCTCATAAACGGGCTGGCTCGTCCGGGGTAGTACCACCCTCTCACAGAAGATCGGCGTAAAGCAGCTATTACAGCTGCGTTTCGTACGATAAGTGAGAGAGCCGTAAGCCCACCCCCCCCTTCCCCTCCCTCCATCCCAATCCCCTTCAGGTCGGCAATGTGCGAGCAATACCTTTGGTATTGTAAGCATCTATAGGCTACGGTAACTGCTTAACATCAGGCGGGCCGTACGCTTTTTGCCATCGCAGTCCCATAAAAAAAAAGAAAAAGAAAAAGTACTACTCGACCAAGCCAACTAGGAAATCGGATGGAATGCGACTTCCCGCCCGCCATACCTACCGCACACCGCCATCGCCTCTTCGTGCGGGTGACGTCACATTCGACAGGTTCCTAGTTGGCTTGGTAGAGTAGTAATTTCTCAATGTTTACCTTTATCGGTTCGAATTTATGTAGGTAGGACTGCTGCCTACCCAAAGCAATCGTAATAAAGAAACGTTACCTATACCTAATTTAGTTTCTAAAGCTAGTCACAATTTGCGTTTTAAATCTCCATAGTCCTTAATATTCCCGGATCCCGGGTGGAATTAGTTGGCGGTGCGCCAGTTTAGGCCCGCTACAATTAGCCTGGCGCCATCGACGTCCGTTGCATGCGGAATTGCGAAACAAAGGCAAGAACGCTGCGAAAAAGTTTCACCAACTTTAGCTGCGGTTACAAGGATTATCTTGTGCAAGCAAGGATTTTTCGTTCTGTTATAATCTTGGTCGCGTAATATAATGTAAAAATTTGAGGTTCACTATGGTATAGTAGAGATTTTATAAGTATTTACGGAATCTCCCCTAGTCTATTGTAGCGTTAGAAGCGGTTGATTTGATTGGTAAAACCTGACGACCTGGACAAGAGTTTCGCACAATTCTCCAGTTTTCTCTGTTAGTGGCCATTTTTTTCTGGCCAATTGATATGTAGTTCCTCTGGGTCAACAATCAATATACCTTATCCATTTTGAGACCAATTTAAATCAATGGTTACTTTTGTATAGCTTAAAAATACTTTTTTTTTCTTCACAAATTATTCTCACTCGACAATTTAGCCTTAACTTTGTAATTAATTCATGGTGGCTCACTTGGTAATTTATTGTCATTAAAAATGTCCTTTATTTCACTTTTGGTGGATCTTTAAAAGGCTGTATCTTTTTATGTACAAATCAATTTAATTAAACAAACTAAACGCCAATAATCTTCCTCTTTCTTTCCCGACAAAAACTAAACGACCAAAAGTTGTTTAAAACTTGCGAGCCAAGTTTAGCTTTTGTTTCGTTACGAGCTGTCGATGGCAAAGGCTAATTTGTAGCTTCAGTCGGTGTGCCAAGTAATTCCTGTTGGAATGTGAGCAGTAAGACAAAGCGAAGATTTAGTACGAGCTGTAATTAAGGAGAACACAGAATTTATAAGTGAGCGTCCGGAACTGAAAATAAAATAGTCACGTCACTTCTTTGAAAAATCTGAATGTTTAACTTTGGACATAAATGAAGCAGTCGTTGACCTAATGCACTCAGAGGAACATATATGTTACATACGCCTGAAATTTTTGTTGTATCTTTTGTTGATGGCATCTATTATGACTTCGGGTGACGTATGAAAAGAAAACAGACGATTCCAATAAAAAATAATAGGGACTTTTAGTTCGTATCTTCGTATACTAGTCGTCACGCGAGTCGCTGTATGCAGCGCGCGTCCACACATAGTGCGGTCGTAATATCCACATTTATTACCTGTCGCTGTCACTGTACCCAAACTAAACTAACATCAATATTATTGTGTTTTAAGTACTTATTTAGAAGTTTCATAGACACTTGTACCTATGTTTGAACAAGCAACTATTAATTTGATATTTGATACACAATGAATAAAAAATATTTATTTGACACGTAACGCGAAATAAAAATAACGTCAGTCCCACGGGACTGCCCTAGAGATAGTGAGAGTAAAGAAAAAAAATGCTTTCGGTTTGAATGCTGAATTTCGAGGATAACTTCTGAGATGGAGTTAATTTATTTATTTTGTGAAGATTTTGCCTCTATATATTTATTTGTATACTATCTTACACTCGTCCCTCAAATAAATTCAATTAAGTAGGAAGGTAGATGATATCTTTATCATTCAGGCAGATTGAAAAACTGGCAGACCGATACTTTATGTTCTCCAAAAATATCCCTATGATAGTTTACTTAAACGTATTTTAAAATATTAATTTGATCGCTTTAAATATGCATATTTAACATGCCGAATTTTCAACCAACAACAACGAACTTTGATAATCTGCATGCGGCGAAACAGCAACAAATTGTCTAAAAAAACCATGGACCAATTACTAAGGGGACTGGCCCTAAGCAACTCGGCCGAGTGGTCGGCCTAGTACTAACATCGACATAAAACTAAGCGAGTAGTTCAACTATTTACCGGTAGATAGAACAATGAAAATGAAAAAACAATGACCACGTTTATTTTCATACATATATCTAACAAGGGCACCTCTTTCTTTAGTCTTTACTCTGTGAAAAAAACTATGAAAAATAAGCAACGATCTCCGCTGTGGATCGCCATTTATTTTTTAGTTCATCAAAAATGCAAAATTTCATGTAAATGTATGCAACGGTATGCGTCGGCAGTCGGCGCCTCCACAGAAACATTACTCGGTTGTTTGTGATGCAGATCGTAGTGCGAGGTATATCGAGAGCTGGAGCAATTACGGAAGTTCTTGTGCTTTGATTTATTATTTCAGCAGATATGGTAGGTACCATATCTGCTGAAAAAGAAACAACTTTGCAGCATTGCAACATTGCAGCGTTAGAAGGTTCTAATGCTAAAATGTTATCGCACTCGCAATTCCACAGTTGACTTAGGCCGCGCTCACTTTGGATGCGTTTTCGTCCGAATTTTACTCGTGCGTACAAGTACGAACACGCAGAATGATCCCGACCTTCCAAGTACTACGGGAGTGCGCACACTGGGTGCGAGTTGGTCGTACGTGTAAGTAACCGCACCCAGTGTGCGCACTCCCGTAGTACTTGGAAGGTCGGGATCATTCGTGTTGTTCGTACGTGTATGCACGAGTAAAATTCGGACGAAAACGCGTCCAAAGTGAGCGCGGCCTTATAAGCATTTTGATGCGTATTATTCACCGGAAGATGATCTGTATTGGCAGTATTGATATGTTTTCAACATTATTTGCTGTGAAAGTCATACTGTGTCAATGGACTCAGTTTAGTAGGACATACTATTTTGGACAGTCACGTGTCTCCCTCTTTATTGGCCGTCAATCTGTATCCTTGAAGGTGTGAATCGGTTAAACGACCAAAGACAAAAACAATGATAGATAATATCCTTGCACCAAATTTAATTTTATGCCGGTATAAATTAAAAAAGGTGGTATTCGGAGGTGATGAGCCAAGTGTAGCCAATTGACTGCAACTCATATGCGGGCTGGCTCGACCGGGGTAGTACCACCCTCTCACAGAAAATCGGCGTAAAGCAGCTATTACAGCTGCGTTTCGTACGATGAGTGAGAGAGACTGAAGCCCAACACCCCGTCCCCTTCCCCTCCCTCCTTCCCACTCCCCTTCAGGTTGGCAAAGTGCGAGCAATGCCTTTGGTATTGCAAGAATCTATATGCTACGGTAACTGCTTAACATCAGGCGGGCCGTACGCTTGTTTGCCACCTCCGTCCTATAAAAAAAATAAAAAGCCTAACAAAATTTGGTGAACGTTAAAAAAATCTCAAAAATTTGGTAGTCACAGGAAACCCGAGACCCTCGTTATGATTTATGTCATCAAAAATGCAAATCTTTCCGTTGAAATTACGCTGATTTTTCGAGCGGCGACAGAAGCAATTTTTTTGCATACTCTATGAAGTTATATATAATTTTTGGTAACGGCACTTATTTATTTATTCATAAAGCCCTGTATCCACTATCTCATTTAATCCGATAACTAAATCGTATGAAAGTAACTAACTTTAAGGTCATTCATCCGCGCTACTAAAAAGAGACGCAACCCCGGTGTGTAACTTTCCAAGCTCCATACCAAAAAAAACAAAACACACTGCAAAAAAGTATTTCAAAACGTCACTAATTACGAATTAATTAACCCACCAAAAACATTTTCATGTTAAATATGTGGCTTGACCGTTTCGCTATCAATTTATTTATTACTTTTCATTACTTTTACAATACACACTTACACAACACAACATTTATACAATCGTTCTTGTAGTAACGAAACGAAATAACGAGTTACTTCTAAGTAGCCTCGTATAACGAGCCGCCATAGAAATACTAGTGCTGTTACATTTTAGCAACTCAGTAGTAATTTAAGTTAGTATCCAGTTCTTTCGAGTAGCGCCGTAGCCGAATGGCCTAACAGTTTTATTTAAAAAAAGCATTCAACATCCAAACAATTAATACGTTCTTCTCACTTCAGTTAAGAGCGCTTTTTCAGCAGACTCTGAATAAATCACGCTCTCCTGAAACGCTAGTGTGTTTCAGAAGTCGAGAGTATGTGACACGAGTCGGAATATTTTTTGTGCATTTAATTTTTCCACACTGATATGCAAATGAAAGATACGTTGACTGCAGAAAAACTGTATATTTAGGACTTGCTGAAATATGATTTCAATGTTTTTGTCACTTTCAAGGCTTGCTTTTGGCTGAAAGAATATCTATATTGGTTTTATAGGGTTTATGTTTAGATTATTCTATGTCGATGCTATCGCTCGAACATGGTCCTTATTTTAGTACCCGTCTAAACAGAATATTTGCCGTCTTCGTCGTGGTTATATAAAATAATTATAAAGAGGGACCCACCATTCACCCTCGGAATTGTCAACCTCCAAAATTATAAACCAAATGAATTGATCGATAATAGAAGAGGCCAAAAAGACCGAACTCCCTGTCAGTCGAGAGTATGTCTGTCATGGACCCTAACAATTAGCAATTCTCCGCAGACAAAGCGAGTCTAAAATAAATTCGACACATGTTTCGCCTCTAAACGAGGCATCCTCAGGACGGTTGGGCTGTGACTGAGCATAATATAAGTGTGTGTGTGTGTGTTGTGATATAAGCAAGATAGCAATTTTTTAGTCATATTCAATTTAGTTTAGTTTAATTTATGGATTTTAAAATTGGCGACATAATGATGATACTTTATGTCTTGTATAAAACTGTTATAGTAATTGGTATAAGTTAAATTGTATTTTCCGTGTTTGAAATTTTTTTCTTCTATGATTGAGTATAACTCAATTTTTAACAACACACCAACAACGATTTAAAAATATGAAAACCAAAGCGTAATATCACATTTTTTAATATTCCGACATTCATTTATATATCCCCATTTCCATTTGAACCCATTACATTTAATTGCGTTTCCACATCACGTCAGAATGCAATCTCACATTTAATATCGCGTGGAATGCATTAGAATTGGTAAATGCAACCCCGCCGGCGACGACACTGAGTTAAACAAAACGTTACATTTCACTCTGGTTTATAAAAACGTTGAAAGTAACGTTAGTTAGAAAGGCCGTGTTCGCGTCACCTAACCCCTCATTAGTAGCTGACAGCTCTGACACGTAACGTGTTAAAGTTTAAACTGCAATCGAGGGTTAAGAATAACCGAACCTTTGCTTTTTGAAAACGTAACAAAAAAGATTACAAAGCTAATGGACTACTAGATTATCTAAATGAAACATGACGTAATGTTGAATCCAAAATATAATATAATAATAAATTCACATAATAGGTAAGTAACGGTGTATACATAGTTACTCGCAGTAGGTACGTTACAAAAGTTTACAATATTTAATTACAATTAAATGCAATTTAAATTAAATTAAAAATGGAATGTATAACTATGAAAATAATTCAAAAGAATGCAAGTTCTTATTAGCATCTGTCAGTGGCTACACGAAGTTACGTTAGCAGCTTGACAGGCAGATATAACACCGTAGCCATATCTCAAATAATATTAAAATATGTAGGTACTTACCAATTAGTGGTATACTTCGTTAGAATTAGAGCAAAAATGTTTGTATTAGTTGTTCCAACTCCCAACTAGTTACTATCAATTAAATCTTTCCACACAACTTAAAATATTCGGAAAATTTATCATATCAATAGCCATTTAATTAGGTATAGAGTTCTTCATGCAAATACATATAAATTTATACAGTCGTAAGTAGCCGTCACGACAAAAAAAAAAGGTTAGGAGATTCTCATAGGCCAATAGAGATGCTGTATAATTTGCCATACATATTAGCATATACACTAACAAGTCATGTAGAGCTGCAGAGCGACAGTTTAATATAAACACAAAAAGTATTACCTATACATGACATTACAAGGACTTTTGCTATATAATATTGTCGACGCGTAAAGGTTACACTACTGTGTGACACACAGCCACGGCAAGTCGTGCTCGCCGCTTGGATAATTTGATTACGTATGCATTAAGTGCATTTCCATTTCCCCATACTGAGTGGAGCCGAGATCTCTTTTAAATCCACCGATGTAACCTTTGATGACGCGACTCTGAATTTTAGGTGCTGCACACAATAAGTCGGTAGTAAAGAAACTTAACAGCCAAATATCTTTTCACACGGAGGTTGCAATAGTTGGAGTAATCTATACTCTATACTTTATACTTTATTAATATATAAAGAGGGAAATGCTGACTGACTGACTGACTGACTGACTGACTGACTCATCAACGCCGAGCCGAAACTACTGAAGTTAGAGACATGAAATTTGGATAGTAGATATATTTTGTGACGTAGACAAGCAATAAGAAGCGATTTTGGAAAATTCAACCCCTAAGGGGGTTAAATAGGGGATGAAAGTTTGTATGTAAGTTCGTCATTTTTCAAGTTAGAATTATGAAAATTTGTGTTGAGGTGTCTTTTTAAAAATAAAAAATATGGTTTTCGGCGTTTTTGAATATTCAACCCCTAAGGTGGTAAAATAGGGGATGAAAGTTAGTTGGGAAGTTTGTATAGATGTTCGTCATTTTTGAAGTTAGAGTTATGAAAATTGGTGTTTAGGTTCCTTTTTAAAAATAAAAAACTTGAATTGCTGCGTTTTTGAAAATTCAACCCCTAAGGGGGTAAAATAGGGGACGAAAGTTTGTATGGAAGTTCGTCATTTCTGAGGTTAGCATAATGAAAATTTGTGTTTAGGTTTCTTTTTACGTATTAAAAATTATAATTTCATCTTTTTTGAAAATTTAAACCCTAAGGGGTTAAAATGGGGGGTGAAAGTTTGTATGGAAGTTCGTCATTTTTTGTAGTTGGAATTTAAAAATTGGTGATTAGGTGACTTTTAAAAGATAAACAATATTAATTTCAGGGTTTTTGAAAATACATCCCCTAAGGGGGTAAAATAGGGGATGAAAGTTTGTATGGAAGTTCGTAATTTTTGTAGTTAGAATTAAGAAAATTGGTGATTAAGTGTAAAATAATAATAATAATAGCGTTTTTGAAAATTATACGGGGTATGGGATACGGGATACGCGATATGGGATACGGGATTTTGTATATGGGATACGGGATTTTGTATATGGGATACGTGATACGGGATACGGGTTACGGGATATGGGATGCGAGATGCGGCATACGGGATGTGGGATGCGCGATACGGGATACGGGATACGGATACGGGATACGGGATACGGGATACGGGATACGGGATACGGGATACGGGATACGGGATACGGGATACGGGATACGGGATACGGGATACGGGATACGGGATACGGGATACGGGATACGGGATACGGGATACGGGATACGGGATACGGGATACGGGATACGGGATACGGGATACGGGATACGGGATACGGGATACGGGATACGGGATACGGGATACGGGATACGGGATACGGGATACGGGATACGGGATACGGGATACGGGATACGGGATACGGGATACGGGATACGGGATACGGGATACGGGATACGGGATACGGGATACGGGATACGGGATACGGGATACGGGATACGGGATACGGGATACGGGATATGGGATGTGGGATGCGTGATACAGGATGCGGATACGGGATACGGGATTTGGGTTCCAGAAAACGGAAACGGAATTTTTTAAATTTATATTCTGTGCGGACGAAGTCGCGGGCAAAAGCTATTTTAAATAAATGGGGTATTAGCTGAGCTGAATATGGTAGGTACTACTTCAGTTTGATCCCATAAAAAATCATTTCGTAAATCAACACCCAAAAGGGGGAAACTAAAGGTAGAAAAGTACGGCAGAAAAATATGTTTGTACCCGATTGACTTGAAACTTAGTATGCATAGGGTAGGTGAGGGAGGAAGGGGAAGACGTAAGGTAGGGGGAAGTGGAAGGGGGAGGGGAAAGGGAAATGGAAGGGGAGGGAGCAGAAGGAAGAGAGGGGAGGAAAAGGGGTGGAGAAGGGGAGGGGGATTTGGGATTTTGGCTCTATATACCTACCTACCAAAACACGCATTCACCGAATTAGGTACCGTGATAAAGTTTGTATGGCTCCAATAAAAATCGTGAAATAAAATTATTTTTATAAAAAAGCAAATACTTACTGACTTAAAAAACCCTGGCGCACTAAAAAGTACTAAATAGTCTTAAGTCACTTGCCTGGTTTTTTTTTATTTTGAAGTCTACGCGGACGAAGTCGCGGGCAAAAGCTAGTTAAATATAAACTGTATTACATTACAAGATTTCCAAAGCACGAATTTTGTAATATCTCCTTGCACCAAAAAATCTTAAATTTAATAGAACTAGGTCTTTTTGAGTTTGTCTTAGTAGCAGTTTTATTTTCAACAACATTCAGGGTCACCTGTCATAAAAATATATGTAGTTAATATGTCTTTAGACGAGTGCATCATTTAGGAATCCTTGGTTAAATGAGCATAAACATTGTATAAATCATTACAGTCATGAACAGTCTCCAAAACTGTTGAACCCGTTGACTCGATGATGTCATGATGTGATGATGATGAAAGTTTGATGACCTCTAACTCTTAATGTTTGAAAACTCTTCAGAGAGCTTTTTCATTGATATGTATAAGACCTAAAACCCGAGAATGCCTCGAATCTTAATACTCTGTTTAACTCGTTAGCTGTGCAGAGATCGGTTTCAATGGCGGATATAGAATTTAATGGAGGCGATAAGAAAGAAGCGCTTTTCTTATTGTCCTTTTGGATATATTTGGTGGTATCTATGTTTGAAACGTGGGAGGAATCGCCTTAGATGGCCGAGGAGTGAAGGCAATAATTACAGTATTTGTGTTTTGCTAGTCTCATAAAAAGTATATTTGAGAACTGAGATTTGTCCTGCCACATGCATCCACCCCTGTTGCTTCAGAATCAGCCAGAATAAGCCAGAATCTACAGAGTTGTCAAGACGCATTTAATATTTGAATATCGGCGAGTCCCGAAAACTTTTTCAGTGATTTTCAAGAGTTATTTAAATGTCCAGCAGATAATTGATTGGGTGACTACCAATGTTTTATTTAACAGTCTATTTAATATGAATAAGTAATATCAGATTGAGGCTATTGTCGGAAATAGGCTTTCAGTATAAGTAGTTAATAATTAATTCTAGTTATGCTTATTATGCTAATTTCAGTTTTTAGTTATTTTTCTTATTAATTTTTTTCAAACACTGATGTCGCGTGACCTTAAGATATCTGTTACTCTAATATAGGTACTTGTGTACATTTCCTATGTACTGTCCTTTCCCTCGCGACTTGCACAAATTCTCACGATACGTCACGCGAAGGGTACCGACGTACCGAATGATTGCCGAGCATTTAAAACGGAAATTATTATAATAAATCGCATCCGTTTACAGTGAAGACAGTAGCGCTCCGCTCGGTTATTGCGAGTAGACATGCAACGGTGTCATTTTAGATTTAGGGGAGGATTCTTGAGTTGTTTGTTAATTTGTTGTATGAACTAAGTTTAGTTTCCGATCTGATCCGATTATTATTATTATAACAAGCTGCACTCCTTGAGAGGTAGAAAATCGGAGGTTAAGCAAGACCCATATCTGACTGACCTTACCAAGCGTTGCTTTACCTCCCATCGTTTACTGATCGGTGATTGCAGCTAGCTACTAAAGTAGGTGATGATTTAAACTCAACTCAGTTATTTAATAATATTAATAAATGGCGGCGTCTTCATCAGGCGCATGCCTCGCGCGAGCACTCAGTTTTGACGTTTAAACGTATAGACATAATGTCATAATATGAGTGCTCGGGTGAGGCATGCGCGGCATTTGGACGCACCTAATATATTGCAATCGCTTTATTAATATTTCTAGCAATGAACTATCAGAAACCAACATTTAATGTAGTCAACAATTTTATCGACCAATAAATCATGATCCCAAATATCACGATATTCCTCACGACATTTCACGATATTTCCTTCAAAATATCTCCCCTGGTTGTTAATTTCGTTCGTTTATACGGTCATATCGTGACGAACGCGATTACCGCAAGGACCGGGCTATGTACTGCTATGTAGCTTTATACAGGGTGTTGGGTAACAGGAGGGACGTAATGAAGGATGATGTTCAGTATTCGATTCTCATTCCAAATACCTATGTAAAAAAAAACTGTAATTTTTTACCTCATTGGCCTTGACCTAATGAATGAATACAATGAAATAAAAGGGAAAACGGATTAAGGTCATTTACATGACTAAATTCCCTTTGATAAGGCAGCTATTAGTCGCTCGTTAGCGTAAGGGTTTCTCTGACATTTGTAAAAGTATTTAATTATTTATTGATTTTTAGTTACCTGTAAGTATGAATTATCATGGGCTTGAAATCGTCTCGCGTCTGAGCTAACACCCTGTATTCCTACTTGTTTTGCTGTCAAGTGAACCTCGAAAATGATTGTCGTTTGTCTGTGAATATAAATGGCTGTAATTTATTACGTCCTACTAGCCTCAGATAATCATCGTATCAGTAATCCGATTCTTAACATCAGAATACACGGAGGTAATTGGAATACAGAGAAATTGCCTTATAACTTAGAACATTTGATTAGTTCCCTTAAGAGTTTGATTTTCATATCAATAGATGGCAGTAGTATCTATGTCACTGAAGCAATTAAAGAAGCAAATTTTCGGTTGGCCTATTACTCGTTAGCTCGTCAACTCTGATTCGAAGCCTTTCGGATATTTTGTAACTTTTTTATTTCCTGATTTGATGCATTTACATAACACCAGATTGCACTGTACGCTTGTATACCTACTTGAGTGATACCTCTAGAAGACATAATCAATCAAATCATTTATTGCAGTAATTGCGGTTATACAATAATTATTGTGGTCTTAAAATTAAAGAAGTACTGCACAATTTACCTAAAGAGGCATGCAACAGCTTAAAGTATTACATAATAGTAAGTAATTGAATAATTAGCTCAACTTTAAATTTAAGTATTCTTTTAAATCATAGAAACAATTATCAATTAGAAAAGTCAGTCTATCTCAGTTTATAACATCTACTCTGTGTTCAGAGATGCCATTACTATATTTGTGTACGAAAATACCCACAAATCAAAGATACTATCAATATGAACTTGACTCTACATTATCTGTGTAATTTTGTTTTGCTTAACAACCGCGTGGTTGCGGGTTCGATTCCCGTGGGTCAAATTTTAAAGTACTTCAAGTAGTTGCCTAGTTTGAGGACCTATAGTTGGTGTGTAGTTTTGGCGATATTTATTAATAAGTACTAGTATTATGAGAGTACACATAAGTCACGCATAATAAAAAGCATACAAGCATACAATACCTCGTAACCATTCCTCGTGTTGCTGTTCAAATAAATTAAGGAATTCAACACACATCACGATGCATTGCAGCGTCGGCGCGCAGTCATACCTCGAAACGCGGAATAAAACCAGCAATGTTTGCGTAAGGCGATTGTTGGCGGATCCTTTGTACACCCACCCGCCTCCCCCCCTCGTTCAACTGCATCGCATCCATTCCTCAAGGTATTAGTTGCGAGCGGCGACTGATGTAGAAATTCTTGTAGTGTTATCATGGAACATTTTCTTTCTCAGCTATGATTTCTGTAATGTTAGGTGTAAATCATTAACTAAGTTTAATCACAGGTTTAATATTATGAGGTCCGTTGAGATGCCCCAATAAATTTGCCCGAGCAATTTGATATGACTTTATGTTATGTCTGCGTGGTCAGACAGTGGTAACTGAGTGCTTCTACAAGGCCCGAGCCGCCGCGCTCGGGCAATAAATTACGAAGTTACGTCTCTGTGGTCAGACGTAACACTGACTGCTCAGACGCGTAGGTATCATGTTCCTGTGGGCCACGCCATGTAGACTTTTCCCATATTACAATACCTACGTCTCTCCTCATAACAGACATTATACGAGCGTGCCTCTGTGCCTCCGTGCCTCGGCAGGCGTCGAGGCGCTGCTCTAGACGGCACACACGATATTTTACATTCCCACTCGTTAATACCGCTGAATCGTGAGAATACATCGATTTCGTTACGTGTGCTAACAAAATGAACTTTGCTAAGCACTGCTGAGATCTGATAAGCAATATTTACATTGGGACAAATGAAAGCGCCTTCAAGCTCAGATATTTCGCAGCGAATATTGAATGATTATTTTGTTTGATAGAAAACAAAATAATTAATTGTAAAAATTGTATTAATTTCATTTTTTGGACGGGGGCGGTCCCAGTGCCACCCAGACCAGGGCAAATTACGTAAAGCCCGTTTCAGAAATTTGTCTCTGAAAGGAATCGAACCTTATTCGAATCTTCCTCAATTTTGAATTAAAAAGCACTACTCTAGAATTAACCAATAACTATAATCGACCTGATCTCGACCTTATTACATGTTTTATTTCCATCGCTATTCCGTGATCACTTGGTAATACTTCATCAACAAAACAACTACATGTATACTGCAACTTTTCAATTACCTCTAAGATAGCGAACTTGGTGTTAACGGAGATTAGTCATTTGGTCTGGCACGCGGACTGGTGCCCAACTATTCCGTCTAATTTAAACTTTGATCTCGCTCGGTGTCGCTACGTTGTTTTGGCAAAGTATTTAATGAGCCATTGGCTCTCCTTTTAGCGCAAAAACATTAAACAACAAAGTACTATAGTTATTTTAATGTTACACTTTAGTTTTATAACAAAGTGGGCGTATTGAAAGACGTCTTTTTAAATAATGTCAGCATGTATATTAGTCTCAGATTATTTTCATAGGAGCTTAAATAATAATGGATCGTTTTGCAATATTTATAAATATAAAAGAAAATGTTTTAAAACAGTTGTTATTCTTATCGTACTCTACTTTTCATCTAATAAAGCTGGGGGCTTACCACGACCTCTTATCGCGATTCAATTATAGGAACTTTTTAACGTTTCAGCGACTTTTTGTGCAATGACGTACCTTATTTTCATGACAATAAGAAACGTCATTGCACAAATGGCCGCTGAAACGTTAAAACAAAACTGCTATAAGAGGTGGTGGTAGGGCCCCAGGTACCTAAACAGCTCTACATCGCGTTTGTTATACCCGTTATACCTGTAAGCCCGTAAGCGTCCTCGATATAAAACAAGCGCTACAAACTCGTAATGCCGCCGAACGTTAGTTTAGAACGTCCGGACGGAATTTAGTTCCCACCTGGTTAAACATTCACGGAATAGAGTACATAATTAAAGTTGTATCGGACCAACATAAATAAAATAGAGCTTATTTTTACTTAAGTCTTAGATGTATTTCGGCTCAAAAATTTTGCAGATGAAATTAAGGGCTCTATCTCACCGGGACGCCAAGCGCGTGGCCAACCACCGTCGGCAACGAATTCGTATTGAATTTGACTGGTAATACCAATTGGATGGATACGTGGCCGGCGACGTCGCTGGCAACCGTCGCCAATAATTCGTATTGAATTATGTCAAAAATGACAGGAATCTACTTGGCGACGGTCGCCGATCCCGTCGCCAGGTGTGATACAGCCTTTATTCGTAAAAGAAGCTATATGTTTACTATCAAAGTTTATATTATTTATCACTGCTTAACTACTTGTTTATCTCGCAAAAGGCTACGATGACTTAATGTACGTATATAAAGATCGATACCTAACTTTTACTGAATCAATTGGTGCGTCCAGATGCCTCGCATGCCTCGCCCGAGCACTCTTGTTATGAAATTATGTCTATACGTTCCGACATCAAAAATGAGTGCAGCCAATCGATTAGTTTAATGTATATCTTGGCGAGAATCAAAAAGCATTAAAGTAGGAACTTTATACTTAAACTTAATTCTAAATTTTAAAAGCAGATGCATAAAAACTTGGTAACTTACTCCAAAAATAAACACAGCAGCAATCTCAAGCTGAAATCTACCTTAATTTAATATAGCAGAGTTGTATTTGATTCAGCGATCGGCCACCACTTGTTGCTCTGTCTGGGATACCATTGTTGTGAGATTGAATCTAAAGGATTAGCGGTGGTATTATCAGACGACGGCTGCAGGGGTGGAGAAACACCTACTCAGAAACGCGATAACATGCCACTTAGGAATACGAATAGTGATTGCACCCACGACACTTGGATGCCTGGCTACCACCACCTCTTATAGCAGTTTTGTTTTAACGTTTCTGCGGCTTTTTGTGCAATGACGTTTCTTATTGTCATGACAATAAGGTAGGTCATTGCACAAAAAGTCGCTGAAATGTTAAAACGTTCCTATAATTGAATCGCGATACGAGGTCGTGGTAAGCCCCCTGGTATCCACAAGTGTACGTGCATCGCGAGCATTCCTCCCGCGCACGTGCAAGCTGTGGAATAATCTCCTCCGAAGTTTTTCCTTTGCAGTACAACATGGGGCTCTTCGAAGGGCGTGTTTACAGGTCCCTAAAGGGTCGTCGCCGCGTCTGTTTCCAGATGTCCTGGGCGGCGGCTTCCATTTACCATTAGGTGGACCATCTGCCATCACTGATCAATACTCCTATGGTTGCAATACACGAGTAGCGTCTGACGTGATGCTATTGTACTTACTCATTCATAGGTCGATTATGATGGCTTACTAGGTATATAAAGCTTTGTAAATGATATACCTAGTCAACTTATGCTGCCTCGTGAGACTTCTGTGGATTCCTTGGAAGTAAATGAAACGAAGAAATTAATAATTCAATTGTTTATTCTCAGTACATTCAAAGCATTGTCACGTGCCTTTAATCTATACTTATAAATACTATTTACATCTTACTGAAGTAAAGTATTGAGATCGTTCACTATTATTATTTTGTTATCAGCAATGAAAGCCAACTTTACTGAAAAAGTCTGTTTTTCATTAACACCAACAGCACAATTGATCAATATTGCAGGGAATTGGCAAATTTTAATATCTTCATCGGTCTTCAATAGCAACGTCCAGAAGTGTCACATGCCGCGCGAGGAAAATTTTCCTCGCTAAGTTTGACTTGCCTCACGTGAGGCAAATGCGCGCCCTGCCTCACCTGAGCACTCACATTTGCCTCGCCTAGTTTGGCAGCCGTGAGACAGAATGATGTCAAACGTGTCAAACTGATTGCTCGGATATACCTTTCTCTGTCTAGAGTGTCAGTTGCCTCGCCATTTGCTTCGCGCGGCATGCGACTGAGGCAAACGTCGCGCTTCGCGAGGCATGTGAGTGAGCAGCCTCGCGCGGCATATGTATGTTGTAGACACGCCTAATGCCTTTTAAATTGTTTCAGTAAGTACCAATCACTTTGTCTGGAATTTGTAAAGCATTTTTGATTTTATCCAATAAAAATAATTTCTGATGCTTGTAATTATTTTATAACTCCACTTCAACTAAATAATAACTTATTAAAGAAGTTTTAAAACATTTTACATTTTTTTACGAAACTTAACTTCGCCTAACTTTGTATATTATCACTTAGTAGCAGTATTTCTCTTCTATGAAGCTAAACTATGGAATATTAAGGCTGCTGTTAAAAAATAATCCACAAATCTATCCTCATAGTTCTTTTAGTGTATTCAAGTACTTCTTATATATTTGCTGTTAACAAAATAATTTTAGACATTGTTTTGAAAGTATTTGAATTTGACACCATTACAAATCCTCAATCATCATTGTATACAGCAAGCATCCGTGTTACCTTTACAATACTGATTTCAAGGCCAAGCAAATTCTGTTCACTAGCTGTGGCACAATTATTAGTTTATGATCAAACACTTGAATATTTAGATGATAATGATGATTAGAATAAATTAAATCTGAGACTAAAAAATAATGTTGTAAATTCCAACCTCAATGTTAATTGCTCGAAAATAAATAACTACAGCACCAAGTCAACTAGGCGCTCGGCTTGAATGCGGCTTCCCCGCCCGCTTACCGCCCGCACACCCGCCACTACCTGCGGCTTTCCGCCCGTACACCGCCCTCACACCACCACCGCCTTGTTGTACGGGTGACGTCACATTTGACAGGTGCCTAGTTTGCTTGGTGGAGTAGTAAGTCCACACCATTAGTTGAGCATTTTTTTTATCGATAACTAACAAATGTGCAATGGTATATATAAAAATTAAAACACTAGTCACTTTAAAATTTTAAACCCAAAACTGCTACCGCAGCGCATCATAAATATTCGCGAGGTTGATCATAACTCATGAAATTACTAATGCTAGCGTAAAAATGTTTGTGCATTTTCATATAAATCACCCAACTTCACACATCCTGACAAAAATAGATTTTTTTTATTCTTTTCGAAATCACTACACATCGTTTAAATTAGTTTGCTATCTAATTCTTGGAACGAATCTCGAAATTTCAAATACGCGGATGAATTTGAAATTTCGCTAATCGTCGCAAAGTACATTATCTTAACTACGTTTAATCTCGCGATATTGTCGGCATGTCTAGCACTAACGCCTCTTCCAAAAGGAAAAATAGTGAAGCTCCCTATATCAAACATAATCGCTCACACTTTAATCACACGTTAGAAAAATCATTTTCAGGGTTAATAACATATTTTTTGTCATAACTGTTTCATGGCTAATAACAGCAGACAAGCAACTGAGTTTGATCTCGGTAACGAAATATTATGTTTAAGAAAACTTATAAGTATCAAAAGTTTGTGATATTTACAATTTTCGTTACAAAATTTTCCAAAATACTTATTGGATATTCTTTTGTATTTTTTACTGTATCGAAGGCGTGACTTAATAAGTTTTCATTAGTATATGCTCAGCAAGAGGCGCTCCAATATTACCTATCACATCACTTTTCTTCTTATCCTTCCTATGCAAAGTACACTTTTTCTCTTTTAGTCCAATTTCTGATTTATTATGCGTCATTTTTATTTGCGTCGATACAGATAGATTACGCTTTTTGGTCCCGCACGATTTCGCGTCACTTTCAATGTCATTACCACTTGTGTCTTTATTAGCACTTTTTGGTTTTAAGTCAGTTTTGTTAATGTCTTCCTTCGGTGTTGTACTTTCTTCTCTTGATGCTTCAACAGCTAGTTGGGTATGGTCAAAGCATTTTGTTGATTTCTGTGGACAAATAGACATATTAAATACTAAATAATTTCTAATCTCTCTCTTCTCATACCTTAGGAGCGTATTTATTATTGACGGGTTCTAAAAGTACAAAGTTTCTTTTTATTCGAAAAACAAAGTAAACGGAACACAATGGACCATAATCAATAGCAGTAACAATACCCTTAAAATGACTATCAAAGCATTCACCTGAGTCTGCCCACTGTGCTAACAATAGCATCTGTTGATCTACCAACTTTATTGGCTCAAACATAGTTACTGAAACACTTCTATCTACAACAGTGTTGTATACTGTTTCGTCGTAAACAATATGGTTAACGCTAGAATTTCAATGCGGATCTTACTTTATCAAATCAGGTTGAATGAAATTACAAAGTTATTTAGTTCATAGCTAGTCTGGCATCTTTCTACGTTTAGTTTTGTGTTACATTTTTCCTGACATCCAAAGAGTTTAATAATTTTTGGTTTTAGGCGCTCGTAGCCAGCTGTAATCACTGATTGGTAAACGATCGGAGGTTAAGCAATGCTCTGCAAGGTCAGTCAGAGATGGGTGACCATTTAGTGGCATTTGAACGGGCGGCTTAAACTCTGACACCAGGTTGGCCACTAACCATACGATAAGAAGAAGAAGAATATTTTTTGGTGGACTTTTTCTCCAGAAATGCAACTAAATGACTACCGACTAATGACATACGTAGGTGACTTACAAGAGGATTAACAGCCTTGGAGTAGATTTGTGCTCGACCCTCTAGCTCCATCTTGAGTTGCCAATCTCTTAGGTACATGTGCGCAGCTGCTGCGCTCGGCCATCCACGACGCCAAGTGTGCCATCTAGATAAAATCGTACCATCAGATAACTTAATCGAATTGTTTAAACTGAGTATATATTTGCGCTCTAAAAAGATTTCATGGTTTTATATAAAGTCCTAAAATGAAGCGATAAGCACCCGAATAAAGTCAGATTGGTCGTAAAATACTTTGCCGTTTGACAGAATATTTTTTAGTGTACCATTATATTTGTCTCAGACTGTTTAATATCTAGCCATACAAACCTGGTTAATAACTGCAATGTTCTGGACTTCTGCCCTAAAGACCGGTACATGAGCGCTGTATATCTGAATGATATCAGATCCGCTCGCACCGTCCTTTCCACGTTTCGATGCCTGAAGCTAAACCTTAAGGCTTCCAGGTAATATTTCGACGCTGGCCCGGGTAACCCTGAAATTGGATATTCTTTAGGACAGAAATTCATTTGATCTATTATTTCATAATTCTAAAACTAAGTGATGTCTGGGTTATGTAACGAAACATTTGCATGGGCAAAATTATTTACATTACTGAAGAAATTTCTGAAAGTATATTTTGTAATTTAATTTAATTCTCGTGTGTCAACTTTATTACTCGCTTAATCTTCTTTTTTTTTAGGAATAGTTGAATTATATTATGGAATCTCTCTTCAGCCTTCACCAGTCTATGGGTATAAAACTCAAAGAGATTCCGCATCCCACTCACCTTTACTCCTCAACCAATCACCATACAGTATATAATGCTCCCAATTACTAGGTTCTAAGTCCACTAGTCTCGTCAGTATACTCCGTTTCTCATTCTCTGGCTTTAGGCTTAGTAGCTCCACGTGTGCCTGCACGAACCTTGGCTGAAGCCATATGCATTTCTCCAGCATTTTAACAGCGTGAAGCGTGCGACCACTTTTCCTGGAATTTTACATTCTTTTTTATTTGTTACTATCTTTTACCCGCGACTACCTCCGCGTAGAATTTAAATTTAAAAGAATCGGATCTCTGATTTTTACACCTTGGGTTACATTATTGAAGTTTTAGTAGGAATCCCTAATTGTTTCTAGTAATAAATATAGCCTATGTTTCTCAGGGATAATGTAGCATTCTAATCGCGAAAGAATTTTTGGAATCGGTCCAGTAGTTTTTGAGTTTACCCATTACAAACATCCAAATGGCAAACAAGCGTACGCCCCAACAGATGTTAAGCAGTTATCGTAACCTATACCTAGATGCTTGCAATACCAGACATTGCTCGCACGTTGCTGACCTGAAGGGGAGTGGGACAGAGGGAGGGGAAGGGGAGGAGGGTTGGGCTTCTGGCTCTCTCACTCATCGTATGAAATGCAGCTATAATAGCTACTTTACGCAAATCTTCTGTGAGAAGGTGGCACTACCCTGGTCGAACTAAAGTTGATGTACCTTTGAAATCAATATATAATCTCCGGACAACAAAAATACTTAAAAAAAATTATATGAATGTATTTTTTAGGTTCAAACAATTCACACTGAAACGACCTACACAATATTCTCTTGAGCATATGAACATAAGAAACTCCAAATTACAACCAACAATAAGAACGTGTTCATTAGCCGAATATACTCACTTATACAGCTTCCCAAGGTTATAATGTGCGTTCACGTGGTGCCTATTAAACCTGATGGCCTGCAAGAAATGGTATTCGGCGTTATCCATACCGGATACGAGGGTGCCTATGTTGTTGTGAGCACTTGCGTAGCTGGGCCATAGCCTGTGAACAATGACGTCAGTGTGACTGAAAAAAGCTGAACAAATTACTTTGTATTTTTTTTTACTAAGTCCTACTAATTCTTAACTATCGAGATAATAATGTACTAGAGTAGACATCGTGCATCACTACGCTGTTTTATTTTATTGCGACACTGTGGCTGAATTTCTTTTATAGGACTGAGGTGGCAAACAAGTGTACGGCCCGCCTGATGTTAAGCAGTCACCGTAGCCTATAGATATTAGCAGAACCAAAGGCATTGCTCAGTCTTGCCGACCTGAAGGAGAGTGAGACTACTCATTCTCTCTCACCCACCTGCGTTCTCTCTGTGGTGGTGTATGACGTTTGTTTGACGTGGCGCCTCTAGTACATAATATATATTATCTCGATGTTCCTGCCCTATCTTCTACTCATCTAGAGACTCAGTGTCTAATAGCACACGTTCACATAACACGTGTAAACGGTTCAAACCCACAGTAAACCAACTTGACGAATACTTTAATAAACTTCCCAACCGCATATAGTTCATGAAGCCAAGCGGTTACCTCAAAGCTTCTTTGTAATGTTTGATGGCGATGTCTTGTTGTTCCGTCTCCCTGAGAAAGTTGGCCAAGTTGTAGTGCAGTTTAGCATTCTGCGGTAGAGTCGCTAGATCCGCTCTGTAACAAACGAAGCACTTTAGCGGAGATTTAGCGAGTGTGGTGTGGCTAATGGTGATATGTAGACTTGCAAAATAGCACCAATTTGCAACTCTACATATTACAACTGCAACTCTCTAGTGAACATTACAGCAATTGTTTTATGAACTCACTAAATGTTTTATTTTCAATTTAACTGCTTATTTTCTAGATTCCTGTAATAATTTGTAATAAAACTGTGGTCGCGCATAAATTCTGCTATAACGAACCTAATACGAAAGAAATAATCCGTTTTGTTCAGACTTTGAATATTGAATTTTGATACATTTCCGTAGAAAATAACCCCCAAATTCATAGAGATTTTAACCAGTTTACAATGATTTTAAAAAGCATTTTTAGGAACAAATGTAATTTGTAATTCCACTGCAAGTCGATAATAACTTTCTATGAATTTGAGGGTTAGTGTTTAAATCACGAAAGAACATAGGAACGAAACAGATGGCCTGAGTTCGTAGTAGACGTACCTCGACGACCTCGTAACTAAATTGTGACACAGCTTGCTGTGAATTTGACGAACACTGGAATCTCAATTAACAATTATAAGAGCTAACTTTGACTTTAAAAATAATCTATATTAGGTATTAACCACTCTGTATCAAATTCATTCTAATTCTTTCAGCCGTTATTGCAAAATCGTTTTCCATTTACAATACCTACAAAGTTAATATTAAATTCATACAATAATATTTCTCAACCCCAACGGCATTATCATTCCACATTCTTGAACAACTAGAATAAATTGCAGTGAATATTGTTCCGAGTTGAAGCGGTCGTTACCCAAGTTGCCCTGCATTTCAAACGCATCGAGTTTCGGGAGCTGAAAACTTTACTAGCGTAACGACTACCCATCCACATTTCTCTTTCTGTAATGCAGTAACTTAGGATTGAGGTACTTGATATCAGACTAATCAATTACTCCGTCCGTATACCTTCTTCATCCATCTATCCATACCAGGAAGACGTCAACGGTTAAACACAGGCGTCGTTCACTGTGGTGTCCACATGCCTCGCATGAGCACTCATGTTATGAAATTATGTCTATGGGTTCCGACGTCAAAATTGAGTGCTTGGGCGCGGCATGCGCCTGATGTCGACGCGCCCACGGGGGCGACTACGGGCGAGGCCCCACTTGCTCGCTGCGCTGCGTTGCGCTGCGTCGTCGCAAGCTTTTGTACTGGCACATCACCCTCCCCCGCTTCGTCTCTCGCCCGCTGACACTTTGATCCGTTGCGACGACGCAGCGCAACGCAGCGCAGCGCACAAGTGGGACCCGGCTCTACATCGGAACGCATAGACACAATGCCACGAGGCATGCAGCATACGAGGCATGCGGCATGCGAAGCATCTGGACGCATGTCTTGCACATGCACATCCTTACACATCCAATGCACATCCTTATTTTGACGGGCCCGTTAGCGTGGTTGGCGCGGAGGCGACTTTCACGCTGCAGGTCGTAGGTTCGATTCCTACCCGTGACATGCATTTGTGTGCATGAACATGTCTGTATGTCCGGAGTCTGGGTGTATATGTATATTAAGTATGTATTTATAAATAAAAAAGTAGTATATGTAGTAATATCAGTTATCTGGTTTCCATAGTACAAGCTCTGCTTAGTTTGGGATCAGGTAGCCGTGTGTAAAAAATGTCCCAGGATATTATATTATTATTATTAGTATGCCGCCATTCATCGGTTTCCTGCGACACGCATGATCATCTGTCCGCCTTTTACGCAACTATATACTATATTATCTCCCGGCTCGAGCCTTCCGTTCTAGAACTTTCCGCCCTAACAGCTATCGGTTCTACAAGCTATTATGCCCACTGCCACTTCAACTTTGCTCTTATAAAACTGTAATCTTCATAAAGAATGTGTTTTATCTCTCGAGCTAGTTTGGAACGGACAAAGTAACGATAGCCGACTCTAGTTAAGTTCCATAAGTCATATTATTTTATTATACCATGGGAAAAGAATGAAGAAACTAACCCGGTCCTTAACAAAGGAGATACGAAACTGGTACGCGTTTATTACCCACAGGCAGAGACGGGTAAAATTTAATTGCGATTAATTAATTGCTAATTGCATGTGGTGTCACAATTAATAATTAATTTTGATTTGTTCGTCAATCTCGAACAAATCACAATTAGTTGTTAATTGTGACATCACATGCAATTAGCAATTAATTAATTGCAATTAAATTTTGCCCAACTCTGCCCACAGGTCTATTCTAAACCAAATAAAGGTCCAATTTAACGTCCATCGCGGGACATCCCCCGGTTATGTTATGACACACTACAGTAATATAAAGTGCAAAATTTCAATTACATTAAAGTCGTGTAAATGGTCCAAACACATTTTCCCCGTCGTAAACAAGTTCTAAACCGTTCCTATAGAAAATTGAATGGCGTCGTAAAACCGTCGAGAGAATTTAATATAACCGATATTTTCATTATACAGTTTTATGAACATTTCGTCATAAATGGTTGTATTGATTTAATGCATTCAAGCCGCCTCTCAGATGTGGTGTATGATAGGAAACAATAATGCAGGAAGGTGAATAAATGTGCGTTAAATACATATAACTTACATGAACATATTTTAAGTCAGAGGACTAATAGAAATACTAAAGAGAAGGTAGAAGTATTGACCACAAAAATATCCATACTTCGTAAAAAGAAGCCACTTGCTTTGTTAATTCTCAGAAGGGCCCTCAATAGGCTGAGCATCGGATAAATTAAGATATGATTGCTCGATTCGCGCCGCTCGGCTATTAGTAGTAGATACACCCATTATTTTTTCAAATAATAACAGTTTGTATTATTTTGTGAAAAAAAATGTAACATACGTCATGACTTTTTATCCCCATTCGGGGGTAGTCAGAGGCTTGAGTAGCCATACACCACCACATTGTGGAGGTATTAAGTCAACTCAAAGCCCACGTTTCACAAGATAGTCAGAACCCAACGTGACAGGTGGTGAACCTTGTCGCCGTGTAGGAACTGACTATTACCTTATCCCGAGGGATATGTAGGTTTCCTCACGATGTTTTCCCTCACCGTAAGCGAACTGTAAATTATGCATATAGATGAAAATTCTACTACTACTAATTAATTATACTATTTTGTGATAGTAATTAAACTTACCTTAATAGTGTAGATCGATCCCTCCAGTCAGCATTTCTGCGATGCGTGCGCGCCACACCCCCCGCCACTAGCACCGCCAGTCCCACGGCTACCAGCGCCTTGGACCCTGGCCTCGAGCACCACATGAGCTGGACTCCATACGCTGTTATTATCACGCTCCCCACGCTTGGAGAAGAGAAAATTCGTTTAGTCAAAGACGATATACGGGGTGAATTTTTCAAGTGTGCTTTCAAGGCCAAATCTGAAACTATGAGGAATAGCGAAAACTTTTCGCTATTCCTTATTTGAGTACTTTTCGCCGAAAAGTACTCAAAGGAGTCTCAGGCCCGATTTTGATGAAAACTAAAACTGCATCATGGATTTTTGAAATATCAATAATCCTAGCCAGGAATCGAACTCGTTGATTTTGAGAAGATAAACACACACTGTATTATTACAACATTCGATATTGTCGCTAATAAGGAACGAATTTTGGTAAGTAATTTGTAATGCCAGTGTAAGTAACTAACAATAATAACTTCCTATAAATTTGGGGGTAGGTACATTTATAGTGGGTAGGTACACAAACAAATCAGGTGACATCTAGTGACCCCAATTTTCTTGCCGTAATTTGTATCAAATATATAAATTAGAAATACCTATATTTTGTATAATTAAAACTCTAATTCTACTAGGTATAGTTAAGTGGCAGACCAGTACGTGCCCTTAATCGCACACCGTTCTAAAAGTCCTTGAAAAAGGTAGCGTTGTAGCCAATTCGAAAACGCCACATAAAAGTTTAAATTTATTTTTGCGACGTGCGAAATATAAGCTAACCTCCCGAAAAGTTTCACGTACTGTGTTTCGTAACTGTAGCCAGTTTTAAACTTTTTTATTATTAACTCGACTGCAGAACATGAAAGTTGAGAATTTTATGATCAGCGGAAACGTTCTAGACAATAACATTGCTACAGTAAGGGTCTGTTTTAGGACCGACGGATAACTTTTATCCACCAAATATGGTATGGTATGTATGGTCCGGAACTAAGCAAAGCTTGTACTATGGGTACAGTACAATGGACTGGGGGCGATCCCAGTAAAACACAGATCAGGGAAAATTACGATAAGGCCATTTCCGTAATTTGCGTCCAGTGGGAATTGAACCCGCAACCCGATACAGTTAGCCGAGCGACCTACGCTCGACCCACTGCATCAAGCGGTTGTCTATATGGATAAGAATTTTTATTTAGTGGATAAGACTTATCAGACAAGGTCCTAACGATAACGAGTCTCAGAGTACTGAAAAAACCAGTAGATACAAGCTAGATTCATCCAGAGCTGACTTTGATTACCTTGGTATATAGAGCACCCTCTCAGCAATTACAAATCCGACGGTAACTAGCAAGTTACTGGCGGGTAAAAAAGGCAGCACCATCAGCAACAGGCCCATGACAGCTGGAGTGTGTTTTTGTACCTGTCAACCAAAGAACATAAACTCTAAACAAATAGTAGAACTGTTGACACGAAAGGAAGAAGGAGAGAAAACGAAACTGTATGAAGATACAATGGCAAGTCTTTTACGTAACTAAGGTAGCAAACAAGCCTATGGCCCGACTGATGTTAAGCAGTTACCGTCGCCTACAGATGCATTCAATACCAAAGGCATCCCTCGCACGTTGCCGACCTGAAGAGGAGTGGAACAGAGGGACGGGAACGAGGGGATTGGGCTTCCGATTCTCTCAATCATCGTACGAAACGCAGCTGCAATGCCATCTCTTCGATGATAAGATAAAATCTTGCATAACCATAATAAAACTTATGCTCCGAAACTAACTATAGGTACTGCGTACAATGGACTAGTGACAGCCAGACTAGTGGAAACTAGGATAAGGTCCATTCCAAAATTTACCCCGATGAGATTCGAACCCACAACTACTCGGTTCTGAGTCGAGCAGCCTGTTCTCAAACCTTTTTACAGTTCGGTTTTTCTGCCTGTATCTAACCTCAAAATCTGCTATACACCGATAGCACAGTAGCAGCAAGGCTCCAAAGGCGGCACAAGTGAGCAGGTTCCGGGGGTCCCAGCCGCTGGTGATGAGGGGCACGGAACCCATCTGCCAGTCGTGGCTGAGCGTCCACGGACACAGCAGCAGCCACCAGTTGAACGCGGCAAGGTAGCAGAAGGTCATCAATCTGAAAAGAAGGCTTTCATTAAAGGACTTGTTTGGAGAAAGATTTCTGGAGTAAAATCTTGAATTGGAGTTTTGGCTTTATAAAGAACTTCAACTGATGTGCCTTCCAAGCATGGACCAGTTACTAAGGGGACTGGTCCTAAGCAAGTCGGCCGAGTGGTCGGCCTAGTACTAACATCGACATAAAACGAAGCGAGTAGTTCAACTATTTACCGGAAAATAGTAAAATGAAAATGAAAAAACAATGACCACGTTTTGTTTCATACAAATATCTAATAAGGGCAACTCTTTCCTTAGTCTTTACTCTGTGCTTCCAAGGACCTATTGTGTTCATAGCATGAAGTAATCATGAAAAACTATATTCTATCTGTGATCTTCACTTTTATTAAACCGACTTCAAAAAAGGAGGAGGTTTCTCAATTCGACCGTATATTTTTTTTTTTTTTTTTTTTTTGGTATGTCTACACCATCAACCTTATACTTTCAGGTTCAATCAATCAGAAAATGTATTTGAAAACATTGTTGAATTGAACATGTTATCACTTCTGTAATTCATCTTTATTTAATGGTTTTCTATTAAACCATTAAGCATTATTGATAAGCCTTATCGGAGGCCTGTAAGTGGCTTGAACAACTCTGCCACTACACTAACCATACGATAAGAAGAAGAAGATAAGGTAAAGCAAGGTGGCGTACAAATACAGGTTTATCTATCTTTCTTTTTCGAGACTCGTTCCACCCTTGACTCGTTAGACTTGGCTCTATTAGATCTCACGACTTTTTATTGCTTTTCCGTCACGAGACTTAGCTTATTTTCACAGTAAAATGTTTGGTCAGTTTTTTTTTTTTCAATCAGTCCTGCTTGTTCTCTTGCCTTCTCAACTTGAATTCATCAGCACATTCTGTTTCACCCTAACAATATACCGTTCTATATCCCTTGTACAATGGTTGTATTCTTTCTTTATTCTCCGCAGTTAGCGAACAGCAATCAATAGATGCTGTGGTATTGTGTTAACCGCATCCCATTGTTCCGGTCCGCCCGGCCGTTTTAGCGAGCTTGTTTTATAACAAGTATTTCTTTTTAATAGAAAAATATACACTATGCTGTATATTGGTGGTATAAGTTGAAAGAATACTGCCTGAGGTCGTTATTTGAATTGTATTTTTACAAATTGTAATGACTAGCTGTGATCCACGGCTTCACCCGCGTGGAAATTGGATTAACCTATGTCTTCTCCAGAGTCTACATTATCTACGTTTCAAATTTCATTAAAATCGGTTCAGTAGTTATGGAGATACGTGGTAACAAACATTCACACACACTTTCGCATTTATAATTTAGTATGATTCGAAACTTATGCTAACCACATCATTGGTGTATTTTTTAAACTCCAATAAAAGTAGGTAGGTACGTACTTTTTTTTTTTTTGGTTTTCATCGCATGCAAAAGGAATTACCATAAGTGAAATATCACTCCTCTAGGGCGGTGGCTATGAAAGCTATCGCACTAGTTCTAAACTTTTGACTTTAAAATCTTTTTATCAATTTACCTGACAAAGAAACTAGGATGGAAGGCAGCAGGGTTGTCTTGCGGTGAGAACGAGGGCCAGGTCCCCTGCAGCAGCGCTAGCCTGAGGCACACGAGCAGCGCCAGGGAGACAACCACTTTGATCGTGCGTATCGACAGCCCTGTGCATTTCTTCTCTATTTTCAATGAGCATATTGACCTGAAATTAAACTTAGATGACATCTATCTTGCCGGAAGAAGTCCGCTACTGAACACGAGACTACCCAAGTCTTATGAGACTACGAATGTCAACCACATCCAGAGTTGGGCAAAATTTAATTGCAATTAATTAATTGCTAATTGTATGTGGTGTCACAATTAACAATTAATTTTGAATTGTTCGTCAATCGCGAACAAATCACAATTAGTTGTTAATTGTGACATCACATGCAATTAGCAATTAATTCATTGCAATTAAATTTTGCCCAACTCTGACCACATCTCAGTCTGGCACTTCATATTTTGGCTCATGACGGACATTTTACGGCCTTCAGCCCCAACGGCCATCGGTTCTGGGAGCTACCTATGTGACATCTACTATTGAGACAAACTTTTTCAGACGATGCTAATTATGAAAGGTATATTTTACTATCTACAGTATAATGACGATGACCTTTAACTGCCATACACCTACACAACCTACATCAATTATTCCGTACGGCCTCTTCACAAAAGTATTGTAAATCTTTCTATCGTTATTGTGTAGCAGAAATCTTAACATTTACGTCGGAGATAAAATAAATTATTCTCCACTGAAAAAATAAATCTTCGAAACACGTCCACCCTCTCAGCTTCGTGAAAGATTAAAATCTATTACAATACCTTTTAACAAACGGCCAGCATCTATAAAAGTCGAAGGCTAGATTGAGTATAAATATCATGATGCCAGTCTCCTTGGCCAGCATACTGAGAGCCCCGAGGATCACGCTGAGCCACACGCATTTCTTATTGCTGGTGGGTCTAGAAATAATGAACAGGATTTTATATGTTATTTTTATTGAGATTGAGCTTTAAAATGGCTGAATTAGATTTTCTTTGTGATATAATGAATTCTAGCGGAGTACCTAACAAGTACATTACTCGAACGTGCATTTTGAAAGTTTATTTTAAGAATAATTTTGTAAGTATAGATACGGACAAGGTACATACCTATGATAAACTAGTAATGATGATAAAAAGAATATGCATGCTAATACATCAGCTCTGCCCACGACACCAGCTACCTGTCGAAAGGAAACATTATTATTTTAATCCGATTGCGCAACGCTTTATTATACTGACACGGCTGAAGGACATTGACAATCTATGTATGGATGTTAGAACAAGTGCTGCCCAGAATGAACACATAGTGCATTTTGTTCCATGCGTCAATACTAACCTATAAGCTGAAGCGCTCCAAATTCTGTTCAGGGAGTCAAGAAAAAAACAAGTTTTTCGTTGTGATTATTTATTGAAAAAAAATCACTTGAAAACAAATAACTGGACTATTTTTAATTATTGATATTAAACAATTAATCATAGCTATTATTAATGATTTTTAATCATTACTGACAATAAACTAGAATAAAATTACTATTATTGACGTTCGGCACACATGTGGAGGCCCCATTATAAGAAAATATTGACAACAACCTACCTAAAACCATAAAAAACCCCAAGATTTTTGTAAAGTAGATTGATCTAGGAAATCATTTGGAAATACGGGGAGTATTGTATTGAATTGTTTACTAACACCTTATGGATGTATTATCTGAATTAAATAAATTGAATTGAATTGCATATGTCTGGGCAGCACTTGGTCCAAACCCTATCAATGTCCTTTTTAAATTATATTAATTTTTAAAATAAATAAAATTACCATCGCCAGACTTACACACCAACTGTATGGCCCCAAACTAAGCAACGCTTGTACTATGGGTACCGTACAATGGGCAGGGGGCGATCCCAGTGACACCCAGACCAGGGCAAATCACGAAAAGGCCGTTACCGAAATTTGACACTGGCGGGAATCGAACCCGCAACCACCCGAAACAGTGAGCCGAGCGGGCCACGATCGACTCACTATTCTTATTCAGAAGAACAAAAATAACAAAACGTCAACAAATTTTGAGTAAAGGGGTTATTACACTTAACTAAATTTAGGCAACTTAATTTAGTCGTTACTTAATTTAGGCAGGTGTAATCCCATTCAGCAAGCTATAGCTAGAATGGTTGAAATATTTAGAAGCTTCTGAATTTAGGCTTCTAAATTTAGCCAAGTGTAATAAGCTCTTAAAGGGTTATTACACTTAACTAAATTTAGGCTACTTAATTTAGTCGTTACTGAATTTAAGCTATTCAGAAGCTAGAATGGTTTAAATATTTAGAAGCTTCTGAATTAAGGTTTCTAAATTTAGCCAAGTGTAATAAGCTCTTAAAGGGTTATTACACTTAACTAAATTTAGGCTACTTAATTTAGTCGTTACTGAATTTAAGCTATTCAGAAGCTAGAATGGTTTAAATATTTAGAAGCTTCTGAATTAAGGTTTCTAAATTTAGCCAAGTGTAATAAGCTCTTTATATCTACTACACATAATACCTACCGCCTCAGTGTGTATAGGATGTACAGCGAACAGTAACGCGGCTAGTGCGGCGAACGGTCGCTGCAACCGCGCGATGGTGACGCACGTGCGTGCCACGAGCGCGCAACACGCTGCGTGCAACGCAACGTTGCACGCGTGCCACCACCACGGCCGGAGACCGGATAGTGCGTAGTTGAGTCTGTAACAAGAGGAAGGAACCAAGTTAGGCAACTAAACCCGCGTTTCCTGTGTGTTTTTTGTTTTACACACTAACAAAACATTGTTTCACTATTTTTATTACACGACTGCCCAAAAAAAGGAGTGTATATGTGTTTATGGTTCATGTATGTATGTATGTATGTATGTGAGATTCTTTATTCCACCATAACTTATAAATGCCTGAACCGAATTGGATGTATGGGGTATCTTTAGAATCCTTACATCATTCCGGGTAACACTGGGTATATTATTTTTGTAAAAAATCAATATGGCGGCATTATGGCTCAAAATTAAAACGTGAAAAAAATTTTTTTCTTCCATTATTACAATATGGGTATCAAATTGAAGGCCTTGATGTGCACATTTCAAAAATATATAATTTATTGGCATAATTTAATATAGGTAGGGCTTACATGTAAAACAAACATTTCATTTTTAGCTGCTGTCACTAAAATGCATAAAATAAAAATCAATAATTTAAAAAATTTAAAAACACGACTGCCCTGCCAAAAACGAACTAAAAAGTATAAAACAAGTGGAGTGTCATTGCAGTCGGGGGACCTCTTAAATTAAAAAGTGTTCCACAGAACGGTCCCCCGACTGCAATGACACTGCACTTGTTTTATACTTTTTAGTTCGTTTTTGGCAGGGCAGTCGTGTTTTAAAAATTTTTAAATTATTGATTTTTTAAATAAATATACTTCACCTCTCGTCACCTGCGCGGTGTGAAAATGTGTTGATATTTTTCATCGACCATGCCAAGCAAAAACATTGTTCTTGTCATGAGCAAACTGTTTGTGTTGAGAAACAATGTTTTGTGTAGACTTTTTTGTGTATAATTTAGAGAGAAACACTCACAGGAGACTCGGTTTTATATACTTAAAAACCACGATGCAACATAATATAAATGTAGTTTTCTTTGATCTAGCTACGCTTAGTTTCAGTCTATTTGTCATGGTCTTTCATTTATTGTCTAATCGATACTCAGTCAAGGTAAAACAATTATATCCTAAACTTCTCTAAATCACAGTTTCCAGACAAATTGAAGCACAATTTATTTAACTACACTTTAATCACTACATGAACTATTGAGCTCAAATTAAAACTGTGTATTTCATTGAATAATTAAGTGTAAAATCCCCGTTTCGACTTAGTTTTATGATTAATGGCGTTTGTTTTGTTTGTTCCAAAGCCGCGGCCATTTTCAACTCGTTTTTGTAACTTTAAACTCCGTGTTCATGCTTACTTTGTTGACGAAAGCTTTCAAATCAATTGTCTAAAAGACCAATAAGAATCTAAGGGATATACGAACATTAATCGTTATTTTGATAATGCGCAGTTCTGTTTGTTTATAAGTTTGAGCATACATCGACATCGACATTTATATTTACGTTATTATAGATAACTGACGCCTGTGCTAAGTTTTATTAAAACTCGTTCATCCGTTTTCACGCTATGCTCAAACTTATAAACAAACAAACTTATATCCCACTAATATTATAAATGCGAAAGTGTGTGAAGTGTGTTGTGTGTGTGTGTGTGAATGTTTGTAACCACGTTCTTCATAACTAGGTACTAAACCGATTTTAATGAAATTTGAAACGTAGATAGTGTAGGCTCTGGAATAAGACATGTGCTAATCTTACTCATCAATTTCTACGCGGGAAAAGCCGCGGGGCACAGCTAGTATGTTATAAGTTGTTAAAAATAATATTATGTTGGTACTTTTTAATAACTAATTGGTATTTTGATATCCAGAACTAACAAAAACCAATAACTTTTTATACGTATAAAAGAACAAACTCATCCAATTATCTCGAGAGACTGACCAATTTTTATTTCCAATAATTTGGGGGACAAAGATGAAACCTTAGATATTGTCCCCGGGATTTGTCGTACCAAAGAAAATCTCGACAGTTTAAGCTTTGAACGTAGCAATAGCGATATTATTTTTATTGCGATCAGAAAATAATATAACCAAGTCGTGATGTGGAGAAATAGTGTTCGCCTTTGTGAGTTAAAAGTTAGATTAAAACACAAACAAAACTTTAGAGATTCTATAGCTCTATCGATATCTCTATCGGTCTCTATCGGTCGCGTTTCCGATCCGGCAGTAGAATTTAAGGAAAAAATGTAAAATGACAATTTGTAAGTGCCCCCGTAGGCCTAAACAAAATAAACGCTTTGACTTTGACTTTGACTTTGACTTTGATATTATAAGTTCGCTGGAGTCACTAGTAGCTAGCGTCTATGGGAAATAGTTTTATCGTGGATTGTTGATTCTTTTGGTGGCCGATAGAGAGCTAATATTTAACCGGACGTATGGACCCGCAGAGGTGGGCATATCGTGTTACAACCTGGACGCCAGAAGGCGGTCGCAGACGTCGAGGTAGACCGAGGCAAACGTGGAGGCGATATGGACAACTTTTCGGGCGGAACGTGGCAGCAAATGGCTCAGGATCGGGAGTTGTGGAAGACAAAAGGGGAGGCCATTACCAAGCAGTGGGACAGTTAACAGGCTGTAAAAAAAACTCAGTTGGGCCTGTGTTAGTCTATCAATAGATCGTTTTAGTGGTGCGAGCTCCATCTATTTTCTTAAAGGCGGAAACCCACCGCGGCGCACGGAGAGACCACGCACGTGGGTCAAGCTTCGCTTTGCACGAAAATGTATGTAACCGTGTCCACCGCGGCGCACGGAGAGGCTACGCTCGAAATGACGTCTTACATACATTTTCTTGCAAAGCGAAGCGTGGCCCGTGTGCGTGGTCTCTCCGTGCGCCGCGGAGGGCTTCCGCCTTAATAAACATTAAGATTTTTTTTTTATGTAAATGTTTTTTTAACGTATTATTTTGATGTAAATAAACAATAAAAGCTTGGTAACTAACAAGGAAGCATATCCCCTCGAATGATGCGTGCACATACGCATGTGCATAAGTTCAATAGAAAATGTACTGGTTTTTTTTGGATCATTCCACGGGATATACATAGTGTTACATACATAATCTTGTGAGTAAACTGCGCGCCGTGACCCTTTTCCCAACAATTTACTTGGGAGCGTGCGAGCTCCTTATAAAAGCGGGAACCCCAAAATATCCGTTTATTTTTTGTTAGAGCGTCACCTCAACAGCCCCAAATGGCTGCTATTATATTTAAGGCCATTTGCACATTCTTTTACTTCAGCTTTTTATAAAGCGTGTTTACCCTTTGGCGGTTAGGGGTTACAAAACTCTGTTAGTTTTTGGTTAAAAATAAACATTGAGAGGGAACCCGAATATCTTTCGAAAGCGTTGTGAAGTTCGCCAATCCATATTGTGTTAGCGTAGTCAACAATGGCCCGAATCAACCTCGCATTGAGCGCTTAGGACCATCTAACCACCAAAACCTACCACCAGTCGTTACCAATTGGGACTAAAATCTCCCATTTTACCACTGGTGATAGAATTACGGGGCATAATGAAAGGTGGTAGAGCCAAGTTGTAGCCAATTGCTTAACATCCGGTGGTCCGTACGCTTTTTTGCCACCGCAGTCCTATAAAAAAAAGTAATAATGACGCTAAGGTCATTTTCATAAATAGCTCCTGCGGCAGGTCGCCGTTGTAAACGTTTGTAGAAATGCATTGACTTGAAATAAACAATATAGACAACTACACAGTTTATATTTTTATCCACTGTCCATATTTGTCAAGTAGGTACGCGTCTCCCGACAGAATTGTAATATTCCGTGCTGTTAAATGTTTTATAATGAAGGAGGCTTTTAAATAGCTTTTTTGATACCCTTTTGTGTCAAACGCTTCGTCGTGCGCTGAAAACTATAAAACTAATCCTCGATTTCTGATAGTGAGTTTTTAAATTGCCCTTTTGTCTGTAAATTTATATGTAGAAAGTTAGTAACGATTAACAATGCCATTAAAATACAGTTTCAAATCAAAGTCAAAATATTTTTATTCACGGAGGATAAATGGAGCACTTAGAATTTTTGTTATTTTAAACTATGGGTAAAAAATTATTTCGTTCTGAAAATGTCAAATAAAATGGAAAGCTTATATCTATCTAAACTGATTACAATTTATATAAATTTGGGGGCATATTTTGCCAAGCTAATTCCAAAATTATCTTGACACCACAAGGCTTGTCAGTCTCAAAATTTGGTCCAGTTTGAGAGTACCCTTACTATTCACCGAAATACCTAAGTTCCCATGATTCGAAGTTCCAGATTAATGATCGAACGTGAAGCAGGCATCAGAACCTGATTGATCGATATAAACGGTCGCACAATGGGCCAACGTCGTAATTAAGCCGCACAAAATTACACGGAAAAACTACGGCCACGTGACGGAAGCAAGCGATTAATTCTGCGAAAAATGGACAGTGGGGTGAAATGGGGAATAGGGCAAGTTGTGACTTGAATTATGGCTGTTCCGTAGCTTATTTTTTAGTTTTAGGCATATTATAATAGGTGAGATATATGAGTAGCTAATACATTTACTTCTGAAATCTATTGGCAAGAGATGGGATGATGAAGTCAATTCTAAAATTGGCTGATACTTTTTGACTAAAACCTGATTAATCCTAAAACAACACTTGATGAAATATTCAATTTAAACCAATGTCGATAACATAACTACTAAAAACTCTAACAGAAGTTAAATAAAGTTAACACAAACAAGCAATCCAATCCAAAAGATTGGCATTCCGTTCAATCCAAAAATACCCAGTTTGCTTCAAAACGGAACACTAAAAAGTAATAGGAACCAGGATCACGTATCGCAAAACGACAAAGATCCGCTATCGGTGTTAGTGCGATGCCTATTAAAAAGCAATCAACGGACGCTTCGTTAGAACTAACCTCACAGGCCATCCTGTGTACCCACCCAGCAATCCATTACGGACACCTTTCAATTACTCGCTTTCGACTAGAAACGATTATTTTCATCGGCTATCGAGAGCTTTTTGTCCGAGATTGGATGGACGTTTGTGCACTGTGCGGAGTTTGAATGTATCCGTGGGCAAGTTAGTCGAGCAAAATCTCACCACATCTCACGTGGGGGAGAGGGGGGGTCTCGGCAAATCTCACGTAATTTTTTTTACCGCAAGAAACAGTGTAAAATTGCAAAAAAACTGGGTTAAATTAAGTTTTTTTTTTAAATAAACTTAACTTTGACTTTTTTTTTTGTTCAATAGATGTGTCCATATGGCGCGCATGCCTCACCCGAGCACTCATATTATGACATTACGTCTATGCGTTCCGACGTCAAAAGTGAGTGCTCGCGCGAGGCATGCGCCTGATGAAGACGCCGCCAATTAGCTACGTCCAGAAGTGTCACATGCCGCGCGAGGCTGCTCACCCACATGCCTCGCGAAGCACGACGTTTGCCTCAGTCGCATGCCGCGCGAGGCAAATGGCGAGGCAACTGACACTCTAGACAGGGAAAGGTATACCCGATCAATCAGTTTGACACGTTTGACATCGTTCTGTCTCACGACTGCCAAACTAGGCGACGCAAATGTGAGTGCACAGGTGAGGCAGGGCGCGCATTTGCCTCACGTGAGGCAAGTCAAACAAAATTTTCCTCGCGCGGCATGTGACACTTCTGGACGTAGCTATTAAGTAAAATCTCGAAAATCACCTAACGTAATTTATAGACGCCCCCTAAGTACTAAACTTATAAATTTACACCAAACCCAAAGCGAAGTTCACGAAACCTGTAAGTAATTTGGTGCAACAGCATTCAAGTTTCGTAAATTTGAAACGAACGAAGTTAATCGTTTGCCGCAACGAAAGCCGGTTGCAGACGTGCAGCGGTGTCAGCCAATAGGAAATATTAATACCGGGCTCACGCGAGCCGCTCCCGACCATTAAAGTTTCAGAAACGATAAAATGTTGGGTTCAGAACGCTGTGGAATGACTTGGGTGTGAAAGGAATTTTATTTCTTGGTATACAGGTAATGGAGTAGCCGAGTCTTTAGTGATCTTCTATAAGATATCTTTCTCCTCCTGAACGGAAGGACTCTTCGAGAACATTTTCCTGCTCTTCTTTTTGTCAGTGTTGTTCAACTCACCCGAAGGCCTCTGAAATCACATGGCATAACGACTGCTGCCCAACGGAGACGCTTAGTTCAAATGCCAATAAATGGTCACCCATCTCTGGCTGACCCTGTCAAGCGTTGCTTAACCTCCAATTGTATACCGATCAGTGATTGTAAGCGGCCATGAGCGCCTATTTATTATCATTATTTCCCTGGTATTTTGGTCCCAATGGGTGTGAGCCCATAATACGCGTACTCATTCCCCATCAATGTGTGGTAAAACATTTCCTTTCTAAGTCTACGATCAAAAAACAGTCTGTCTTGTAAAATCTGCTGTAGTCTAAAGATTGTCCATCTTGTACTTAATTTTTTAAAGTTAGGTACCTACTTAATTTTACTATCAACACTATGAAACTGAAACTATTAAATTAGACACTGGTTTTACAAGGACATAGCCTATTCGAGCAGTATTTATTACCCTCTTTGGCAGAGTTGCTTCGGCAATAAAATTCTTCGTTGGGGTCGATTGACGTTCACTGCGTAGTAGTGGACTACTAACTAATTGTAATATCGACTTGTTAAGTACTCACGGAATAAAAATGATTCAGTCGATCAATATGTCGCAGTCTTGAAACAGTAGGGAGTAATCATAGAATTCATAACGCCTTAGTGATGTTATTTTAGTATCAATATTCGAAAATAAAATTTACAACCGACCACAATACAGAAACAGTAGAAAAATCTCAGTAGATACCAAGTATAAACAAAGAATATTCTAAGAAAATATTGAACGTAACTAATCTAGCAAACATTCTTATAGCCGACCCAATGTAGGGTGCAATCATCACAAATTCTTTGCACCCATCAATTCCCCACAAAACGGTGATACCGTCGCTCAACTATTTTACAAGGAAGGGCCGACTTAACGTCACATAAACAAGGCCCTTTGTCCGGCTATCTGAGGGCGAGATAGGGTGGGAGTGTGAGATATGGTTGGTGCGGGAGAATCTCGTAAACGGCTGTGAGCTGGATCGAGGAATCTAATCAAGGAGACATATATGTCATGAACTTCTTTGTAGATTAATTGTTAACATTATTACGACAACGCTTGATACATTTTTGACAGTCAATCTGACTTGTGTGTACGGAAGAAGTTAGGTCTAGCTAAAACAGTCACCTTAACTCTATCTACAAATGAGGACTAAACAAGGATTTGCATTCAGGCAACGAGGGTGGCCTAGGGCGACGGTAGAGGGCATGAGCAACTATCGGCCAGACACAGCATCCAAACTCTTCTCCGGTCGTAGCGGTTCCCGTTCCACTGGGCTCAGAAAGGGGAGGACAAGTATGTATATTTGCGTTTGCGCGTACGCTTATGCACCTTAATCTCCGGCGCACCTGACTACTTTCTTTCATTGGACTCCGAGTACAAAAGTCCTGTGGCGATGGATTGGGGTAGAGGTTCTTTTTGATGTAAGCCGGGCATCATCGGATGTCCATAGCCGACTCCCCTTCTCCAATGATTTCCAAAAATCACGGTGACCCCCCTCCCCCCACTCGCATCCACCGAATTTCTGCGTTGCGGGGATCTCATCGATCCACCAATAACCGTGAAATATATGGCACTCAGTTACCAACGAAATCAGCATCAATGTTTTCGTTAAGCAATAATGTAGAATGAATCAATAATGGAAGTGTAAGAGCATACTGCAATATGTCATATGTGCAAATCCTAAAGCAACAAGTTTAGAGTTCACGTCATCTGCGCAGTGCATGGATGTAACCGCTGATTGCTTTTTCAATTAAATTTCTGGACTCCACAATGTTCGGCGTGACAGACGTTGGGCGAATTGGAAATACCTGCGATTACATGGATGGAAACTAACCGAATTCTCGAGTAGAAATTTGGGCAAGGTCTTCAAATGGACCAATTTAATGCGAACTTCTTCGGGGACTATCAGTTTAACAAGTTTAGCTGGTTCCCAAGCTGCCGCATCCGAGTCATCAGTTATCATATTTTATTATGTCTATGCGTTTAGACGTCAACCTTCTAGACGCACCCACTTACCAGAGTTGAGTATTAGTTTCAAACAAGTATAAAACATGGACATAAGTAGAAAAATCAATAAAGTCTTTTATAAACGTATCACTGGAGTGTATGAAATAACATGGCAAATAATAACATTTCTAAAAGCCAGACTAAACCTAACAGCTATCATTTTATAGTTTGGTTTAATATATCAAAGATGTCGCAATGCCCACTCACTCTTGTAAGCCACGGCTCCAATTTCGATAAAATTAATTCCATATTTTCCTTTAACTAGGTTAGTACTAAGTATGTATTCATTTTCCTCAGAAATAGTAAGACCTACATAATTAGGACCTAATAATAATAATAATAATAATATCCTGGGACATTTTTTACACACGGCTACCTGATCCCAAACTAAGCAGAGCTTGTACTATGGAAACCAGATAACTGATATTACTACATATACTACTTTTTTATTTGTAAATACATACTTAATATACATATACACCCAGACTCCGGACATACAGACATGTTCATGCACACAAATGCATGTCACGGGTAGGAATCGAACCTACGACCTGCAGCGTGAAAGTCGCCTCCGCGCCAACCACGCTAACGGGCCCGTCTTAGTTATGGACATAACCTTATTTGAAAATTATGGTTGCGACCTTTGGAAATAATCAAGCATAATACCAAATTCCTAAGCCCGTTACAAAAACACCAAGTATTTCAATTAATTTACTTGAAAAACAAACAAATAAACACCCGTCCCCAGCAAACAAAGCACAAATCACCAAAGCAGACCTCGCTAAACTAACAAAGGTCTTCCTAAACCCTCGAATTAACAGAGCCATAATAAAACAGACTTGAGCCCAATAAACCAGGACATTTGTTCACCGCACATTTACCGTGAAAACAATCGTTGAAACCGCCGAAGCGGAAACCGCTGACATTGGGCCCTTTCACGAAACTGAACATACACACAGCGAACATGAATCTGTGTTTCAAACGCTCAAAGAAATGAGTTCAGCGATGTAACAAGTGATCTTGTGCGGGATGCAAATAATAAACAGAAGTGTAATTTTGCACAAAGATACAGTTTATCTTTTTACATAGTTACCACATGGTGATTTATGTATTATTTTAGCAGATAATATGGTATCTCCTTACATTGCAATCACAAAGTTTTTGTTCAGCGTTTTTGCAGCTAAATTCACCCATATAATATTATCGTACTAATTTAATGACGACTTTTTTACAGATTATTTTTTACTACTGACAGTATTTCGCATTTTTCAACTTTGCAGTTGTCAGCGCACTTGAGAAACGACCTCGCTTGCGTCACTTCAAGAGAGTGACAGCGAAGATCACATGTCTCATGACACTCGTCTCTACAGACTTGTTTTCATGTTCATTTTAGTCTTTCCTCAAAGAAGATACTTTGATCTTTCTTCACAACTTGTGTTCCACATAACACTGATTTTGTTTCATTTAACAACTCTATATAGCATTAATACTTTTAATTCACGAAGGCGACCGGCCCTTGGTTGTGTAATTTCGTATCTGTATACGTGTTAATGTGTGCGTTTACGGGCTCCGCCACGCACGCACACTGTCACCATGTGTATGTACATGTCGAACACAACCAAGAGCCGGTCGCCTTCGTGAATTGCAAGAACTATACTTCTATGAAAACCGGCGAAAATGTAATGTGCCTCACAAGAATTTGACCAGTTCCTCGAGGTTCATATCACCATCGAGAAATCATGTTGTCACGGTCATTCTTATCTGTAAAATCTGTAATATGAGCGAGATAAAACCGCTAACTATAGTGCTGTAGATGAAAATCTATTATATAGGCAACTAACATAACAATTCGGTTTTCAGAACATCATAACTTAAAACTTGCAAAACAAGTCTAAAACAAGACTGCCTATTACGCGGCGAGTATACTGCTCACAGCGGGCCATACTCGTTGGGCAACAAAGAGCGCGCGTAATTACGCGGACAATGGCGCGCGTTAAACTCGGCAAGTGCTAACACTGCGATTATTAAAAATGGAACAGGGATGAGACTTGTAAGGCGAGATAATGGAAATAAAAGTTCCTTTTTTGTGTTGGCTTTTAATCTGGACCTGCGTATGACAAGTAATATTTTCCTGTAATACCTACCCAAAAGATAATAATTGGTTTCAGCAGCTTTGATGTCTGAGTAAGTTACCTATGTTATTATGTAATCTGCTAAGTCATATCTACTTAAGCATTAACCTATTAGTTGTAAGCCAACCTATAAAAAAAACTTGAGCAACTTACCAAGCTTGTTTTTCGATCAATATAAATTGGTAGACCACTGGGGGGTTACTCCGAAAAGCGAAACGAACGTTTCGGCTGACGGATCGGACGTTTTCCTACTCCGAAAGCATTACGGATCCGAAGTACGGATTCGATAATCGTGATGTGACGTTTCTTCTTTCGGACCCTACTCTGAAAGTTATTAGACATTTACGATTTCGGTATAAAATATAATAGAGTATTCAGAGTAACAACACATAAACTCTGTTAAGTAGGTGGAATGACAAAATAAATATGAATTTGCACCAAAATACATTATATAATGCATAAATTGTATGATAGTTTTAACAAAAGCAACTACACAATCGTAGTGCGTGTTTTTTTAAAGAAAACATCATATTTTAAAATGTTTTGAATGTTACCGTTTTTATTCACATGTTCATACGATCATCTCTGGTTCATCCGATTGATTGTCTATGGATCCGAAAGGAAAGCCATCCGTACATTACGGATTCGAAGTGTTTTGGTGGTAGGGTCACTGTCGTTCGTTCGTTGTCTTCGTTGTTTCGGATCGAAACGAAGAGTACGTATTTCGGAGTAACCCCCCTGTAACTGTAACTTAACAATAATAATAATATTATCCTGGGTCATTTTTTACACACGGCTACCTGATCCCAAACTAAGCAGAGCTTGTTCTATGGAGATTTATCAGATGACTGATATTACTACATATACTTTTTTATATACACCCAGACTCGGGACATACAGACATGTCCATGCACACAAATGCATGTTCCGGGTAGGAATCGAACCTGCGACCTGCAGCGTGAAAGGCGCCATCACGCCAACCACGCCAACGGGCCCGTCAAACCATCGCAAAACCCTGGTCTCTATTATCTTTGTGAATTCTTCATTATAAATCGCAAATTCTTCGCGATTAGTATTTTGTCGGCCAAAGGACTGATAACAGATGGCTGACAACATGGGTCGACCACCAAGAATTTACGAAGACAATATTAAAGACTAATGGTAGTCCTGTAGTCTTCATAAAACTAGCCTTAAACACACCAATCAGCAATAATCATAAATCGCAAGTCCACAGACCATTCCTCCATAACGCGGCAACACAATTCTCAATGCCGCCATAGTGTCCAGCCACCAAAAGATTGGAACTATTCTTTTTATATTTTGATTTACAGTTATTGCTGGTCACGCCGCGACGTCCACCTACGCGTGGACCGGGAGGTGAGCTGGGGCTATGAGAACAGCGACACCGATAAGCAGATTTTAACGCCCAGTGAAAATTAAAGGAGGATGCTTTGTTCAATGGTATCCTAAGTTATTTAAATTTGTATTTCAAAGTAGCGTAATGAACTAGTTTTACATACGTCTTTGACTATTTATATGTAACGTCTGACTTCAATTCTGTATACGTGGTAGTCGCAGGTCATGGCCACGCTAACTTTTATTTCACTTTTTCAAATATTCCAAGAGTACCTATATTATTATGAATAATCGGGATAATCTTGACGTTGACAGTTTTCAGCTGATCCATGAGCAGAACGAGTTAAAAAATAACAATTGACTCATGCCTGTCACGGCAATTAAATGGGTACGTCTACATCAAGCTCATGCCGCGCCTGAGTACCTACGCAGTTGGTGCGTCCAGATGCCCGAGCACTCATGTTGTGACATTATGTCTATGCATTCCGACGTCGAAACTGAGTGCTTGGATCCCGCAAGCGCCTGATGTAGACACAGCCAGCCAGGCACAACATGCGAGGCATCTGGACGCACCAACTGAGTACTCGGGAGTAACTATTATCTAATTTGCGACTCGGGCGTCAATTCGATCACGCAGTTTCCGTGGCCCCAATCTGTCCGTTCCATCGGCGGGATGATGATTGCGCAATTCCCCGTCGGTTATTATTGGCATTGTTCGGAAATTTAACGTTTTCCTTTATTTTTTTATTGGCGTCGTTTGTCACGGGAGCTGTAGTTTAGTTGAAACAATGGGGGCTGTGAATCAATGGGAGTTACGAGGTCAACGGAATTATTCCGGTGTTTTATTGTAGACAGGTTTTGGAATAATATTTCAAATGTAGATATGATTACTGTATTTGCGAAGAAAACATTATTTTCATGTCGATCGATTTATTTTCTCCTATTCGATATTTCAGAATAGGTACATACACAATGGTCCAATAGTTTATTCTCTTGACTAATTAGATACAAGCAAAGTTAGGGAAAGCCTATACTGGTAGTGTCTCGATATAAAAAAGTCGCTCAAAATAGAGCTTACAAATTTCTTTATTTGCCAAAAAAGTGTTTATTTTGAGCAGCATAAACTTTAATTTCACTCAAACAAAGTACCTCTGGAAAGTTTTCAAACAAATGCTAATACAGTATGCTAATACGAACACTTCAATATTGAATTAGACGCAGTTCGAAGACGGCGAGATAGGGGTGTCTACTGTATAACTTTGTTTAGTGTGTGTTGCGTATAGTTACTTGTAGTTACTTACAGCACCGTCGCACATTTACAGGGCATTTGGACAGACGAGGGTATATTCAAGCCCATGATAATCCATGCTTATCGTAACTAAAAAATAATAAAAAAAACCGGGCAAGTGCGTGTCCGACTCGCACATAGAGGGTTCCGTACCACCGTATAAATTTTAATTAATTATTAGTTGTGAAATTAATTCTGTAAAAAAAATATTTTTACTACAACGCCATCTAGCTTTACTCTGCGAACACATTTGAAACTATCACCTTATTTAACTTGAGGACCTCAACACATTGCACAAATCAGTTTACACATATCCGACTAGATGGCGCTACTGTCACTGGTATTTATTTTAAAACTTGAATTATTGTTAAAAAAATGTAGTTTTACAATTTATTTATCAACAATTGATGTAAAAGCTATTATAATGATCACTAATGGTTAACATGTTAGTTTTCCCTTTATATATAGTTTAATTTATGAGTTATAAATAAAAACGTCAAAAATATTGAGTTTATTGTATGGGGATCCCCTTTATTTTTAAACTTTTTTTTATTTTTAGTATTTGTTGTTATTACGGCAACAGAAATACACATTATGTGAAAATTTCAAGTCTCTAGCTATTACAGTTCGTGAGATATAGCCCGCTGACAGACAGACAGACAGACAGACAGACGGACAGCGTAGGCTTAGTAATAAGGTTCCGTTGGCACCCTTTGGGTACGGAACCCTAAAAATTACTAGTACTAATAAATCATAGAGAAAACTTAACAAAAATATTGCAAAACGTTTCGCAACATGGGTCACTCTTACGCCAACGAGCGACTTTGAGCTGTATTTACTCGTGTAAATGACCTTAATCCGTTTTCTCTATATACTCTATTTTATTCATAAATTTTTCATTAATTCGTATGAATTTTATTGGATAATTAGGACCAAAATTAAGATTATTATTTATAAATTATGGAATAAGAATCGAATACTGGATACTTTCCTTCAATACGTCCCTCGTCTTACCTAACACTGTATAAATATTAATAAATTTTCATACTAAATGTTTTTTTAAAAGGTTGTAGATACCCACTTAATGTTATTAATGCTGCACCTAAGTATTTCATACTCTGTGCATATAAGTTTCAGAGAATATGCAGTATTCTATGACCTGGGTATATCTGTGACTGTAAATTATCTCACGCCGACGATACACTATATCACACGCTATCGGCGCGCTGCGGATACGTTCAAAAGTTACCAACTTTAGGTAACGACCACGGGCTTCTAACAAAACTGGGCTCCGAGTCTGGTAACTAAAAAGCAAAGAAAACCCTGGTCATGTAAGCCTTCTCAGTGGCATTTGGACGGCTTGAACAACTCCTACACCGGGTTGGCACCTAACTGGTCTCTTATATCATAAATCGTAAATTCTCCGCGGTCCACATGTTAGCGGCCACCTTTTAACAGACTTCTGGCCGACAACATGTCAACCGCCAAGAATTTATAATGCAGAATTCACGAAGATAATATTAGACACCAGTGCTTTCGCAAAGTTAATTATTGCAAAGAGACTCGGCGCCCTGTACGTTTGGGTGAGAATAGTATGTGAAAAGTTTAAAAAAATATTGTTATTATTTTTATGACTTTCTAATATAAATTGAATCCTACATTTTGTACTCCCAGTAGAGGTAGGCAAAGTTGTACTTAAGTCTACATGTTGGTGATGGTATTTTCACCCCATACAATTAAGGAGCGGGTTTGCCTTTAGCTACCTCTTTCATACTATTGTCGTTTCGTAAGCTTCCACCCAACCGAACGAAACTAAACTTATTTAAATAACTTAAAACAAAGCATTTCTGTACAATGCCTATTGAAGAAACCCTAACCTCCATCGCTACACTGAAATAATGACAATAAACATCTCTGAAATCTCTCTTCGCGGTACAAACTCCCTCCGCCAGGAGGCGCTGTCGGCGGGCAGTTTCGTCGCCACAAATGGACCGCGGTATTGTGGAACTACCTCTGAACAATGGACGCTATACTAGTTTAGCTAAATACTAAATCCCACTTAAATAACGCTCTCAGATATTTTATTACGCTGGACGTTTGTGCGGTGGCATTATTACGCGCGCAATGTCTCAAGGTTTGTAGGGTTTGTGGGTTATCGTCTTGGACATAGATGGTTTAACTATAGGATATAAATCAAAGATTAGTTGAATATAGTACATTGCAATCCACAAGCTTGTTAAACAATTATAGAGAGGGACCTACCACTCACCCTCGGAATTGTCAACCTCCAATATTATAAACCAAATGAATTGATCGATAATAGAAGAAGCCAACAAGACCTAACTCCCTGTCAGTCGAGAGTATGTCTGTCATGAGTCATGGACCCTAACAATTAGCAATTCTCCGCAGACAAATCGAATCCTAATTAAATTCGACACGTGTTTCGCCTCTAAACGAGGCATCCTCAGGAAAGCTGGACTGCGACTGAGCAAACTAAGCTGCGTGCGCCGCGCCTTATAAGCAAAAACGACCAACAATACACAACAATAACAACAAACAACAATAACAATAAACAACAATAACAATGGATTTCCGCAAAGTTACGCCTGATTCCATCAATTATCACAAGCTTGTACACAGCGGACAACAACCGGGACCGAATTTTTACGTGTCACCCGAAGCACGGAGACGCTCAGTTCAAATGCCACTAAATGGTCACTCATCTCTGACTGACCTTGCCAAGAGCTGCTTAACCTCCCATCGTTTACCGATCAGTGATTGCAGCGGGCTATGAGTGCAAGCGCCTCTACCACCTAGTATAATAAAACACGTTTTAAATAACTAAAGAAACGTAGCAACATGAAATAGCACTGTGCTGAGTTCTATGAACTAAGCTTTGATCCTCAAAAACAGTATTGATAAATGAAAATCTCGAAATAATATCCCCATTAAATAAAGTTTCAACAAGTAAATCCCGATTTAAAATCAGTATCACGCGCAAGCCGAACCGCGTCGCCGTGCACCACGCCGTTCTCAGATAGATTTATTTCGGCTTACGTGAGTCACTTACATAGTCTAAGATAAGGGATCCACATGAAAAGTTGGGTATCGCTACATGACGTATGTGGACCTCTTTAGAGGAGAAAATGACTGTATTTTATCACTCGAGTTGTTTTACTTGGACGTATTGCTGTGCTCGGCGTTCGATCGTGTTCGCACGCAATCGCATGAAATATTGCCAACGTGGCTGCGTGGTGGCATTTGCCGTAAATGGTGCGAGCGCTTTTTCGGTCGTGATGTAAAATTGCCGATAGTACCAAACTTTTATTTGAATAGAAATGTAGCAATTTTTATTTTATTTGGATTAAATTAAATTGAATGTTAAATGATAAGTGTAAGCCATAAGTGAGGGAGCCGGAAGCCCAACCTCTCTCCCTCTCCATTTCCCTCCCTGTGTGCCACTCTCGTTCAGGTCGGCCTTTCTCGTAGCCTATAGATGCTTGCTTAACATAACTAATTATATATTTACAAAAATATACGGGGTCGACTTAGACGATTGGCGTTCCGATTGACTATTCAAAGAGCTAATATTTTACGCAGACGCTAGCGACTAGCGACTCCAAACGAACGTATAATCTCATAGTAGGGGTGGTTACTGCATGTCACACTTTTCAATTAACTAAGGGTGAGACCCTACTAGCGCGTTGTGTTGCGTCGTCGCAATGGATCAAAGGGTAGACGGGCGAGAAACGAAGCGGGGGAGGGTGATGCGCCAGTACAAAATCTTGCGACGACGCAAAGCAACGCGCTAATGGGGCCCGGCCCTAACTGGCACTAAGTAGTTAGTGTAGTATCATTTGTTTCCACACAATACCTTCGCAACAAATAATGCCTCATAAAATTCCTAGAGCAGCTAGAAAGCTGCTATAAAATTCTCAATAGGTGCTTTAAAAATGCAATGAAATTTCACTCCAGCAGATTGTCTTACGGCAAGTATCTGCATAGTAAAGGGCGCGGCTCTTTTCAGTGAGACGGACGAATTTTTAAAATATGTACAGTGGAAAATTGATGCTTCCTGTTCACGTTATATTGGACGTTTTTGACAACAACTTGGCGCAGTGGTTCGAGTGGTTCACTGCATCGGGTGGTTGCGACTTCGATTCTCGCTAGAGGAAAATTTCGGAGTCGGCCTTTTCGTAATTTGCCCTTTTCTAGGTGAAACTGGGACCGCCCACAGTCCATTGCACAGTAGCTATAGCTACTGTGGGAAGTCCCAGTTTTTTGAGAAGTGTTTTTGAGAATTAATTTTTACATCTAACTATATTTAATTGTGTTCTACATATATTTCAAAACCGATGAAGACGCATCTTACTATTAATAAATTGAACTTTGGTTACTTTCGTTTTAGGTAGCACAATGGTCTTAAGAGATTATGGCAAAATGTAGTACTACTTACATCATATTTTGCAATAGTACTCCAAAAAAAATAAAGTCGCAGCTCACCGCATGAGAGCACATTTAATCGAAGGAAAGACTGAAGGGATCATCTACTTTACGATTTTAAATCAAGCTTCGCATTATCTCTCACACGAAGCCTCCGAGATTATGTTCAACGCAGGGGATGTTTTCAAACCGCGTTTTCGTATTAATTTTCTGGCTGAGCAAGCATATTCTTTTAAAAACACAACGTTAGCTTCCGTGTCTAATATGGTAATGTGCGGATCCGTTGAGCCGAGTTTATTCTGTTGGGTAATTATGTATTTTTTGTGAATTTGACTCTACATTGCTAAGTAAACAATTATTTGACGGGCCCGTTAGCGTGGTTGGCGCGGAGGCGCCTTTCACGCTGCAGGTCGTAGGTTCGATTCCTACCCGAGACATACATTTGTGAGCATGAACATGTCTGTTTGTCCCGAGTCTGGGTGTATATGTATATTAAGTATGTATTTACAAATAAAAAAGTAGTATATGTAGTAATATCAGTTATCTGGTTTCCATAGTACAAGCTCTGCTTAGTTTGGGATCAGGTAACCTTGTGTACAAAAATGTCACAGGATATTATTATTATTATTTATTATTTGAGAACTTGTGGGATTAGCAATTTTATTATTCTATATTCTTAAGCTCTTGTCAGACTTTATTTGACGTATAGAAACCGACATAAGTATTCTACTACTGCTCAACTAATTACCCAAATTAGTTACTGATTTTATTTTACCCAAAACAATGCCGGTAGATGCGAATGCCGAAGAACCATGATGTTTGGGAGTCGTTAGGTGAGGCCTATGTCCAGCAGTGGACGTTTTTAGGCTGATGGATGGATGGATGAAAAACCACTCATGTCATGGTTCTCTATTCAAATCCAGAATAATTTGACCCCTGAACAAATATACCCACATTCTAATTCCTAAAACGCTTTTAATATAATGTCAGTAAACACCCGAGTTTCCAATCAACATTAACCCCATCAAGTATGATCGAAACTGCAACAAACTTATCTCCGCGCGAGAGTCGAACTCAAACACGCTCAATTATAAAGTCAAATCAGAGAGCCCTCCCGGCTGAGGGGGTTCCAGAATTGACAAAACTAACGTCGAACTATAATCGTGGTTCTGAGAGGCAATCCATTATTCGGAAGTCACGTTGATGGTATATCGATCTGCCATGGATATTGGTGCTCAAGACTACGCTGAATAAAAGCAAAGGAATCTTCAAGCTCCCTTTTTTTCTGTTTCCTCTGTCTATGTGTTGCGAGTGTGTCGAATAAATGTTTTCTTTCTTTCTTTTTCTTTCTTTCATTCTTTTTCTTCATTAAATCTACAATTAAAATTCCGTTCACTATACTTAGGGTAGAGTTCACCAACACACTAACGGACGGTTTTGGAGTAGATAACCGGACTCTCACCGGTATCGCTTACTGCTCTGACGGTCCATAAGTGTGTTGATGGTCTTGACCCTAAAAATATACTATATCATTTAGATTTTCCGGTTTTGTAACAGTTATTTAACGTAGACTTGTATAGTCCATGCCATAATTTTCCGTCCCGATTTCTTGCAAAGTGTGTCAACATACTCATTCTTGTGCGTTCTTGGCAAGAGTGTAAGTACAGACTTGACATCCGAAATCTAATTTTACAATATAACCTTCCCTTATAGAGTTTACGTACAAAGTAATACAATCTATTCAGGACGAGAACCCGCCTTCCAAACTCCAAACAAAGCGTATACTTAAAGCTATTCCTAGATCGCAACCGATCGACCGACAAATTGTATCGCCGGGGTTCCTATCATGGCAATAAGTAAAAGTCTAGCTAACGATTTCGTTCCGATGGCTCGTTCCAGGAATTGCAATCGCGCTGTCTTGATTGGACACGTAATGAAAACAGCATCTGGTCTGAAGGATTTGTGGAAGTCCTATTGGTCCGTTTGTGGAGGAAAATAGAGTTGTCTAAGCTGGTGTTCTTATTTCAAAGGAGTTCCGATACTTAAATATATCGTGGTAAGATATTGAACAAAAGGTTTTGACCTAGAAGCAAGTTTAATATTTCGACATTGGTGTTGCGTGCTTACATTGGCTTCCTAAGATTATACACCAACTTTTGAAAAGAGTAATCATTGGGTTTCTTCCCGGCTCTTTTCAATAAAAGCAGTATTCTGAACCGATGGTAGATTCTGTTCCATAAGGGCATTGTTGACCTATTTTTTTTAGTTTAATTTATATCATACGGCATTTTGTTAATCATCGTAGGTAGACCAATATTTAGCATAGCGTATAGCTACGTTTTTGTGGCAACTCGATAGCCTCATAATTAGCAGCCATACAATAAATATAATCTTTCTCCCTACTCTTATCCTCTTATCAGGTCCCAAAGGAATGTATAGCCTCGTAAAAGTCCCGAATACTCGAATATTTTACTTCTAGATAGCTTTGAAAATGAAGTTCTAGGTAAACCGAAAAGGTCTCCCTACTCCGGGAGTACATAATGAATAGGATAAAGTTGGGAAGTGTGTTCAACAATAGGTCTTTGTTTTCACCCTGTGGTATTAAATAGGTGTTGGGTACAGAAGTAAGGTTTCCTTAGGTATGTCAGTAATTTTTTTACCTCCCTAGGTTGATTATTTAGAAAATAATAATAATAATAATGTCAAGGCCATATCTAAATGTTACAAGCAGAGTCATGTCCCAAACGAATTATAGAAAAGAGTTTAATTCCCTATCTTACATATAGAATCGATAGTTAAAACTCTCCACAATCGACCAACTCCTCTTGATGTTTCTGTGCTTACGGCCCTTAGGGTGCTCCACTCCGCCCAGCTCCGCGTCAGTGGAAATGCACCCTTAGGCATGTACACGGCTTTAATCTATAAAAACGAAATCCGTTCTCAAATATCCAATTCCATCTAATCTCATCAACAACAAAATCAAATGACGTGTAAAAACCAAACACCAACTCATTTGCGGCCGCGAAAACGTAATCCCGTGCTAAATTCCCATAACTATTAGGAAGTAATCGTTTTCGGGGTAGCAAAGTTAAGTTTGTTAGCATTGCGTGCTATGCAAGAGTAAAGGAAATTGTAACAGTGGGATTATGAGCCGGCACTAGTTGGCACCGCTGTGACACTTTGGTACCGAATGTCACGATAAATGGCCTTATTACTGGTTAAATATTAATTTCGATGTTGAAATAATAATTTGTGTGATGGTTAAACTAGATACATCATTTATTTTAACCGTGGTTAGTAACAATGTTCACGCAAATAAATGTAGAGATCCTAGAAGAGCGGAATAACTAAGATTGCGAAAAAATGTTTGAAGTGAAAACTTCTATAGCGGCGTTGTGCACTTTTTTTGGGTTGGGTAAAAAATGATAAACTCGCGTCAGGACACGTGACCTGATTGAAAATTCGTAAGACGGGATGAGTACAAAATGTTAAACTCGCGTCAAGTTTTCACTTCTGCCGGCACTCCCGGAGTGCAACCTGTTTTTCGGCAGAAACTTTCCCACTCATCGTATGAAACGCAGCTCTTTACGCCGATTTTCTATGAGAAAGTGGTACTACCCCGGTCGAGCCAGCACATATGAGTTGCAGTCAATTGGCTACACCTTGTCTCTACCATCAATACAATTAAACGTCGTCCGTGCAACTGCAATGAATAGTAGTCTACTCTACCGCATCGCTTACACGTTCCCGGGGGACTGGTGCGCTCGGAAATTAATTTCACGGCTCAATATCACCTAATTCCAGCGGCGGTTGGTATTGTCGTGGTTGCGATTGCACTGCAGCTTGCACATAGACACGGCTCCGGCATGGCTACGTGTAGCCAGACCATGGACCAATTACTAAGGGAACTGGCCCTAAGCAATTCGGCCGAGTGGTGTGCCTAGTACTAACATCGACATAAAACGAAGCGAGTAGTTCAACTATTTACCGGTAGATAGAACAATGAAAATGAAAAAACAATGACCACGTTTTTTTTTCATACATATCTAAATATATAAGAATCAAAGTCCTGATTGACTGACTGACTGACTGACTGACTGACTGACTGACTGACTGACAGACAACGCACAGCCTAAACCGCTGATCGTAGAGACTTGGAATTTGGAGGGTGGGTTTGTTTTGATGTGTAGAGGTGTACTAAGAAAGGGTTTTTTAAAATTCAACCCCTAAGGGGGTAAAATAAGGGATGAAAGTTTGTATGGAAATTCGTCATTTTTGAAGTTAGAATTATGAAAATTTGTGATAAGGTGTCTTTTGAAAAATAAAAAAATATGGGTTTCAGGGTTTTTGAAAATTCGACCCCTAAGGGGGTAAAATAGGGGATAAAAGTTTGTATGGAAGTTCCGTCATTTTTGAAGTTAGAATTACTTAAATTGGTGATTAGGTGTCTTTTCAAAAATAAATAAGAGTAATTTCAGGGTTTTTGAAAATTCAACCCCTAAGGGGGTAAAATAGGGGAATGAAAGTTTGTGTTTAGATTTCTTTCGTGTTTTTGGAAATTCAACCCCTAAGGGGTGAAATGTGGAGTGAAAGTTTGTATAGGGGTGGTCGAGTTTTGTTATTTTGACGGGAAAGGGGAAAACGGGGTCAAGGGATATTTTAATAAGTCATCCATATCTCGATATTGGTTATGATTGCTTATTTGAATTGCTCAGACTGGGGTTTCCGTATTTTTAATCATTTTGACGAGAAAGGGGAGAGCGGGGTCAGCGCATGTTTAGTCATCCATATCTCAAAATTGGTTATGATTGTTCATTTTAAATAATCAGACTGGGGTTTCAGCGTTTTTAATATTTTGAAGGAAAAGGGGAGAGCGGGGTCAGCGAATGTTTAGTCATCCATATCTCGAGATTGGTTATGATTGTTCATTTTAAATAATCAGACTGGGGTTTCAGCGTTTTTAATATTTTGAAGGAAAAGGGGAGAGCGGGGTCAGCGAATTTTTAGTCATCCATATCTCGAAATTGGTTATGATTGTTCATTTTAAATAATCAGACTGGGGTTTCAGCGTTTTTAATATTTTGAAGGAAAAGGGGAGAGCGGGGTGTGCGAATGTTTAGTCATCCATATCTCGAAATTGGTTATGATTGTTCATTTTAAATAATCAAACTGGGGTTTCGGCGTTTTTAATATTTTGAAGGAAAAGGGGAGAGCGGGGTCAGCGAATGTTTAGTCATCCATATCTCGAAATTGGTTATGATTATTCATTTTAAATAATTGGGGTATAAGCTGAGCTGAATATGGTAGGTACTACTTCAGTTTGATCCCATAAAAAATCATTTCGTAAATCAACACCCAAAAGGGGGAAACTAAAGGTAGAAAAGTACGGCAGAAAAATATGTTTGTACCCGATTGACTTGAAACTTAGTATGCATAGGGTAGGTGAGGGAGGAAGGGGAAGACGTAAGGTAGGGGGAAGTGGAAGGTGGAGGGGAAAGGTAAAGGGAAATGGAGGGGGAGGGAGCAGAAGGAAGAGAGGGGAGGAAAAGGGGTGGAGAAGGGGAGGGAGATTTGGGATTTTGGCTCTATATACCTACCTACCAAAACACGCATTCACCGAATTAGGTATCGTGATAAAGTTTGTATGGCTCCAATAAAAATCGTGAAATAAAATTATTTTTATAAAAAAGCAAATACTGACTTAAAAAACCCTGGCGTACTAAAAAGTACTAAAAAGTCTTAAGTCACTGCCCGGTTTTTTTTTATTTTGAAGTCTACGCGGACGAAGTCGCGGGCAAAAGCTAGTATCTAATAAGGAAAGAAAGAAAGAAAGAAACATTTATTCGACACACTCGCAACACATAGACAGAGGAAACAGAAAAAAAAGGGGTGGGATAAGGGCACTTCTTTCTTTAGTCTTTACTCTGTGACCCAGACCGAGTGCATTGTAGTAATTCTGAATGGTAAATGTCAGGGGTGGTGATACAAAGGTGGTAGAACCAAGCTGCAGCCAATTGACTGCAACTCATATACGGGCTGGCTCGACCGGGGTAGTACCACCCTCTCACAGAAGATCGGCGTAAAGCAGCTATTACAGCTGCGTTTCGTACGATGAGTGAGAGAGCCGTAAACCCCCTTCAGGTCGGCAATGTGCGAGACATGCCTTTGTTATTGCAAGCACCTATAGGCTACGGTAACTGCTTAACATCAGGTGGGCCGTACGCTTTTTTGCCACTGCAGACCTATAAAAAAAACGAAAAATTATCTCTTTCTCTTCCTGACTATGTATCCCACATGGTGGTGGGGTCAACTTTTCTGGGGCCCTACCACCACCTCTTATAGCAGTATTATTTTAACCTTACAGCGACTTTTTGTATAATGACGTACCTTATTGTCATGACAATAAGCAACGTCATTCGCTGTAAGGTTAAAATAATACTGCTATAAGGTGGTGGTATAGGCCCTGATCTTTCTTTTCCACTTCGCTCTATCCTCGATATCGTCTTCGGATACCTGACACTCTCTCATGTTCTTTAGCACTACAGCTTTCCGCCTTGGTCTGCCTCTGGGTCGTTCCCTACGTATTCAGGTGGCCTTCTTTTGACGTGACCATACCATCGCAAATTTCGAAAAACTAGGAATCCGAAATATCTATATCTCGTTTCTAAATACATTGTATTGAAACAAAGAATAATGTTATTGTGACAAGCATTGATGTTTTATTTTAGCGGATATGGAACCTTCTAACATCGCAATCACAAATTTGTGCTCAGTCCACATTCAGCGACCGCTTAGCGATCTTCACCAGTAAAGTAAAATAGCCTGAATCAATTTTAATAAGTAAAATAAGTAGGATGCCATATTTCAGTCTGTGGAATGAAGTTTAATGCTTACCTCTGTTCTATTCAACACCAGAGCAAGATAACTTAAACGAATCGAAATTACATAGCTACCTTTAGGTATACATCATCATCATCTCAGCCGAAAGACGTCCACTGCTGGACATAGGCCTCCCCAAGGTTCGCCACAATGACCGGTGTTGCGCTGCCCGCATCCAGCGGATTCCCGCTTTAGGTATACATCCGTGTCTAATTTAAATAACCACATAACTAAGCTAACACCTAACTTATAAACCTAGTCATTGCCACCTGTTCACGGTAATGAATCAAATGTTATCACTAATTAGGGGCTGTATACCCGCGGTAACACGGCGCGTTTGATGTTCCGGCCATTTTAGAATAACCTCAAAATAGTTAAATAGTAAAGTCTAATACAGACTTAGCTATTTTCTGCTGATCCTTCGATATTACTTACTTTCCTTGCACAAGAAAGTTAAATTTGACAACGGTCTAGACAGTGTAGGCTGCTCAGAGTGAGTTCGATTTACTTACTGAAAACCCCCCAGCCTATTGTACAGTGTAAATTTATTTTAAAAATGCTATGTATCGGCTACTGAAATCTAAGACTAAACGTGAACCTCGGCCGGTGGTGCTGGCTGGGCTAGCTGACCCGCTCGCTCCGACCAATAGGATCGCTTCATTGAGCTCCGCAAAATTAAGCGATCTTATCATCTAAGGCACCAGTCTAGCTAGCCTAGCCATCCCGGTTTAGGTGGATGGTCTACCTAAAACCCAACTCTACAATACTAATGTTACTCCCACCCATAGACAGTAGAAAATATGTATCTTTGCTTCATCCAAACAAAGAATAATAAAGATTCAAAAGCCATTTGAGTCCGACGTCACTGTAACGAGGTGGCCCTGTAATGACCGCGGGATCATTTTTATGCCACAGTATTTTAATGTCCCTATTCATTGGTGGCTCTATGGGGCCCCTTCAATGGATGGCGCGGTCGTGCTCTTCAAAGCAATGGGAAATATAGAATTGTGTCGTTATCGCTTTTTGAATGCGATGTTATGGTTTGAGACTACATTTTGGTTTTGATAACATCAGTATTAAGGAAATAAATTGGTGGTTAAAATAAGCGATATTTATACTGAGAAAGATGAAATCTACTATCAATATTCTGCATAAAGAATTCAAGAAGACAAATAAAGTTCAGTTATTGGTGGTAGATCTAAGCTGTAGCCAATTGACTGTAGCTCATATATGAGCTGGCTCGACCGGGGTAGAACCACTCTCACAGAAGATCTGAGTAAAGTAGCTACTATAGCTGCGTATCGTACGTTGAGTGAAAGATGAAGTCGCCGCCGTGCGCGCGGTGTAAATTACTTTGATAGCAGGACGTGCCCCGACTAGGTGTGAACGAGCCTTCAGTACGTACGCCTTTACTATAAATACTACCACCAAATATATTCCCGTAGGCGTTTTAGTGATGATAGAGCCAAGCTCATATATGGGCTGGCTCGGCCGGTTTAGTACAGTAATTCGGAGTAAAGAAGCTATTACAGCTGTCTTTCATACGATGAGTGAGAGCCGGAAGCCCAACCACCGTTCCACTCCCTCTATTTCCACTCGCCTTCAGGTCGGCATCGTGCGAGCGTTGCCTTTACCATTGCAAGCATCTAAAGGCTACGGTAATTGCTATCGCTATGGTAATATCAGGCCGTACGCTAGTTTGCTACCTTTTACATAAGAAAAGCAAAGTTAAAGAGGTTTGACGAGCCCGTTGGCGTCGTTGGCGTGATGGCGCCTTTCACGCTGCAGGTCCTAGGTTCGATTCCTACCCGGGACATACATTTGTGTGCATGAACATGTATGTATGTCCCGAGTCTGGGTGTATATGTATATTAAGTATGTATTCACAAATAAAAAAGTAGTATATGTAGTAATATCAGTTATCTGGTTTCCATAGTACAAGCTCTGCTTAGTTTGGGATCAAGTAGCCGTGTGTAAAAAATGTCCCAGGATATTATTATTATTATTACATGAATAGGATCACAGAAGGTTTTAAATATGTAAGATGAAACATCAGGGCTGTAACTGAATTCATAATAAGGGATGGAGTGTTATATAATCCAGACACCACTCTTCAGTAAGTACTATAAGCCTACGTACTTGAAAGGCATGTGAATTCTCTTAACTTGAGATTTCACTACGCCGTCAGTCTACGCAACACTTTCACCGAACACTTCACTTCAGGCTGAGTTCACCAACACATTAACGGACCATTAGACCGATTATTATCAGTCTATCAAACAATCGGTTACCACTCTAACGGTCTGTTAGTGTGTTGGTGAGCTTGACCACCTATGACCCATTGACCATTTATTTAACCTAGGCTTCAATTCAACCGGAAAGCGTAGCGTGGGTAGGCCTCCCACAAGGTGGACCGACGACCTGGTGAAGGTCGCGGGAATCCGCTGGATGCGGGCAGCGCAACACCGGGCATTGTGGCGAACCTTGGGGGAGGCCTATGTCCAGCAGTGGACGTCTTTCGGCTGAGATGATGATGATGACATTGTCCTAAATGCCTTTAAATTGTGAAAAGAGGGCCTCTATATTGTCTTTCTACCTGAAAAAAGCCTTTTAGCCGTTGAAAGGTAATTGCTTCATTTAGGTATTCTCTTGGTCTAGTTATTTTAGACCGCTCGGCACACTGCATAATGTAAGGATTCGATTCCCGTCGGTGCAATTTTCAGGAATAGTATTTCTTTATTTATCCCAGTCAGCGTTGCTTTGAGGTCATAAGTTGCGTGGGGATATTTCTTTATTTAGGATTGAACAATGGTTTCAGTCCTAAAACCAGGGCCTTTTAAACCGCCAGTATCTTTACATGAAAAGTCATTACGAACGCTGTAAGCCCATATCTTATACCAGCATTAAAAAAAACCGCTCGCGTGAGTTCCACCATTAATTTAGTGCGTGAAAAGAACGCTGGGGACGTTTAGCGACGAACCGACGGCGGGACGACGACGACACGACTCCGCTTTGAATTATAATAGGCGCCCTTTGAACCGAATTACTGACACGATAACTGGGATTAAATGTTTAGCCTTTAAATCTTTTTATGGGTAATGAGGCAATATTAGGAGGGTTATTTTATTCGCCGCAAAAAGATGAATTGCCGTCTTGCTTGTGCGCATATGTTAAGATAATATACTGTATCAGTATCAGTGTATACTGTTCAGTATATGCTGAATATATTTTTTTATGTTCTCCAAAATTCCGTATTTTATATACAAGTGAATTAAACGTGGCAGTGATGCAGTACTTAACTATATTTTCAGAATAAACGCACCCAGAACGGTTCATTGTGGAGTCTTATCTATAATTATCACTGAGAAACTGCGCGATGATTAGATACTTCTAAGTAAAAAAAAAAACAGTCAAATTAAGAACCTCCTCCTTTTTGAAGTCGGTTAAATTACCTACTGAGTGATATAGATGCATGGCCATGAACAATGGCCTTACAAAGCATTTATCGGAAGAATATAATGCTGTTGTAAATAGCTAACGAAATTGTACTTAAGAGTTGATTGTTTAGTTTTAGCTTCTGGCGCTCGTTTTGGCCGGGACAACGACCCTATGCATTATATGTAGAGTGTGCACCAGCTTGGCACAGACAAGCCATTACAGCGGCAGGGTCGCCATGTTAAACTGCAAGTTCAGGATAAATAGTCATTATTTCAGTGCTTCTTTATAAGCCAAGCGGCGCGACCGAGCAATCAGTCTTAACGTCTGACTACGTAGATTTAACGCCATATCACGGCTGCTCGGAGCTTGTAGCTTGTAGACGCCGCTAATATTAATGTCAGATTTGCTATATGGGGAAGAGTATAAATGATGATTTAACGGACTTTAAAAAGTTGTCAGAAAATATAAGGTTCTGCGATGCATATGTACCTATAGAATCTGAAAATAATCTCCCAATAATATCCTGGGACATTCTTTTACACACGGCTACCTGATCCCCAACCAAGCAAAGCTTGTACTATGGAAACCAGATAACTGATATTACTACATATAGTACTATTTGTTTGTAAATACATACATTACACCCAGACTCGGGACATACAGACATGTTCATGCACACAAATGCATGTCCCAGGTAGGAATCGAACCTACCATCTGCAGCGTGAAATGCCGAATCTTAGCCAACCACGCCAACCGCCGATGCGTAGCATATCATGGCGTCAGAGCTAAACATAAAGATGTGGATGTGTGTTTAATAGTTTTAGCAAAGTTTAATAAATTCATACAGTTGTCAGAAGAAATCTGGAAGTATCAACAATCATAATCCACTTTATGGTAAATCGGGACACGATCACTGTCTGTCTAATTTCGTTTCTAAATAACTATACGAAAAACGAGAAGTACGCGGTTTTAGTAGAGACAGAATGTTTTAGAATAGAATTTTGGGACAATTTCATATTTCACAAAATAGTTGGTCTCCTCAACCACTGCAGCACGTTTAAATAATTTAGTTTGCGGATCGTATACTGGGGCCTAAGTCTCACGCACTGAAGACCTTGATATTGTACTGTGTCTGTAGTGCGCCTGGCGCTTGGTAACCCGCCAAGTTCCCTACAATTACTAACAAGCTATTACCGCTATTCAAGATGGAGTATTTCGTTTCATTTATATTTTAATTGCAGAAGCTTGTTTCTATTTTCTTTATTTCCATTGATGTTTTATTTCAGCAGATATGGTACCTTCAAACATCGCAATCACAAACTTGTGCTCAGCGCACCACTACATGCAGCGAAATTCACACATCTGTCATCGTACTCGTAATTCGACAAATAACTTAATAAATACATACGTATTAATTACATGAAGATGAGCCGTATTGGTAATACCTACATGTTTTAACATTATTTTCAGTGAGCGACTGAGTACTGTGTCTATGGACTCCGTTTAGTAAGACAATCTACTTTGGACAATCACGTATCTCCCTCTTTGTTGGTAATGTCTTTGTTGATTTCAAATTTATCCCACTGCTGGGCAAAGGACTTTGCTGTTTGTCTCCATATATCACTATTATCCACATTTTTCCCTCTAGATAACGGTCGAAGTCATCATGCTACCATGTTTCTGAATCGACCGTAGCAATAGATAGGTATTATATGAAATATTCTTCAAAGTCAAGCCAACTTAACAATTACAACTAATTTATACTTTTCTTGGTAATTATAAAGAATTATACAATTTGGACATAATTGGACAGCGGAGAAAGAAGAAACATTTTATTTTAAATTTTATTACAATTTAGGTAATTAAATCGTCTTGCGTTTCAGTCAAAGTCTACACATTTAACAAAATAAGAAAAAAAGCCTAAACTCGTTATTTAAATTCTATATCTTTTTTTTTAAACTGAAGACTATGAATAAAATAGAAATAAATCTAAATTCTGAAACCCCAGACAGTGAGTATGTACATTTTATGAAGCACCTACTAAAATATTCATGTCGCGGTCACTCATCGTAATGGGTTATTTAGACAAATGTCTAGACATTATTCTTGGACAGCCCGCAAGGTTGACGACGAATAATAATTTGACCATTTGAAAAATGTATGAATCTCTTTAGCCGGTCATTTATATTGGTGAAGTAGTTATTTATTATGATGTAGTTTTGAAACAGCAAAATTTTATTCAAAGCGTATTCGTTTTTACTTATTTATTTATTTAGTTTTTAAGGAAGACTAACAGCTAAACAGATACAGCGGATAGAGAAGAGTAACAATAAAACAAAAAGCCATTTACAAGTCTCCACAGATAGTAAAATAGTGAACTTGTCGGGATTTCGCGCTGTTTTAGTTCCACGGACTAATTTTAAATCAGAATAAAGATAATAGTATACTAAACAGTGAAACAGGCAATTATACTTATGCCACATAACTCATAATAATTCATGAAAACTAAATACCCAGTGAAAATCAACACAGACACTAAAATATGTATGTATTTAGAAGTAAAAAGTCGATAACTCACCCGCCACCTAACTATGAATATTTGAAACGGTCATTACTGAAATAAGGGGGTGCTGGTAGGGGGGTAGGGTTCATTAAAATAATGACAACTGTAGTGCCCTTAACTGGTTAAAGCGAGTTCTCATTAACGCTGGTTGAAAGAAAAATATCGGTCAAGTGTTTAGAACCGACGTTTTTATGGTGCATTGAAATTTTGTGTAGTGAAGTTTTTAGTGAAACATTGTTTCATAGTTTCACAAACAACGTAACTGGAGAATTAATGCATTTATAATTTATTCAGGTTAGTATGCAATTATTTTGGTAGGAAAGTTTATATTGAAGTGGGTAACGGATCTTAAATTTTAACTCTATGTGGAGTTATATCAGGTGACAAAACATCAGCATTATGACGCGTCTCTAAATCAGCTAAAATTTTAGGGTTCCGTACTCAAAGGGTGCCAACGGAACACTATTACTAAGCCTACGCTGTCTGTCCGTCTGTCGGTCTGTCATAGGGCTGTATCTAACGAACCGTAATAGGTAGAGATTTGAAATTTTCACAGAATGTGTATTTCTGTTGCCGCTACAACAAATACTAAAAATAAAATAAAAATAAAAAATAAAGGGGGCCCCCATACAAGAAACTTAATATTTTTGAGGTTTTTATTTTACGGTAGTACGGAACCCTGCATGTGCGAGTCCGACACGCACTTGGCTGGTTTTATATTATGTCGCCAATAAAGAACTATTTATCACTATATTTAAATAATAGAAAGTTAGCAACGAAGCTCCACAAATTATTAATAAACAAGAATAATTAACTCCAACCCGGCTGTCTGAGTAAAATATGCTGTGCGTAATGTTTACCTACGTCACAACCTTGACAAAGTAATAACGCTTCCTTTGTAACCTCGCTAATTAACTTCATGTTCGGGGGCATTAATTTTCTATCCTCTCCCACGGTAGAAATTACGCGTAATATCGATTTTCAGAGTTTTGCGGTAACTCAGAGATAGTTAGCTAAAGTTTTAGAATTCGATTATTATAAAGTTTGAGAACACTATGAAGTTTGACAACTCGCTACGAGACAGGTACTGGTGACACACCCACACGGGAATTGAACCTAGGATCGAGCGATTCAGTAAGCCGATAGACCACGACCATGCGGTCGTCAAATGCCTTTGTGGTTTATCACTCGATGAATGGTGAAGGAAAACACCGTGAGGAAAACTGCACGACGTTAGAAACACGTTTGAATTTCGCCAACACGTACTAGGCCATCGTGATGGACTATTACCCTATCTCCGTAGCGTTGAGGGGATTTTTTTGTAGTGAAAACTTCTTTAGCGGCATTGTGCACTTTTCTTGGGATGGGAAAAACGGTTAAACTCGCGCAGGGTCACGTGTCCTGATCGAAAATTCGTCAGATTGTGCAGGGCGCTTGCGCGAATATTCGTGTGTGTTTGTGTTACAGCGTGCCACGCGCATCCATATTTACTAATTATACTTACTATGGTCATCATCATCATCATCATCTCAGCCGAAAGACGTCCACTGCTGGACATAGGCCTCCCCCAAGGTTCGCCACAATGACCGGTCTTGCGCTGCCCGCATCCAGCGGATTCCCGCGACCTTCACCAGGTCGTCGGTCCACCTTGTGGGAGGCCTACCCACGCTACGCTTTCCGGTGCGCGGCCGCCACTCGAGAACTTTTCGGCCCCATCGGCCATCCGTTCTACGAGCAATGTGCTTACTATGGTAAGCCGTACCATATGGTGCCTAGTGCCTAACCGAAAATACACAGAAAATATAAATCTTATTACTACTGGTTATAGAGAATCGCTAGATACGATAATGTTGCGAACCACGCTCGGAAATGCCTCTGGAGTACACTCCATTGTCTACAAATTACGACTAAACTTTTAACATAATTAAACTTATTGCTGTCTGGCTCATACCATTACAACTATGACAAGGGCAGCAATAAATTACGTTTACTCAAGTTTAGTTGGTTATATCCACAGAATTAAAGCCGGTGTTGTTCTTTCATCTTTTCAGTTTCTTAATAGATAGTACTGTTATCACTTCTTTTTAAACCTTTTCATACTGAGTGGTTAGTTACTCGTATAAAACTTCGTTTTCGTGTAGAGACGAACATTATCTAGCAATTAAATTCACAAATCACCTCTTTTATTTTTTCTTGTAGTTCTACATATAGTGAAAATATTCTATCCAGCATTTCCAATATCTACGTTCACGAAAATTACGTTACAGCACTGAGCCTAATTGCGCGGCGGCATGCGATGAGACGTCCCGGGTTCACGTTTATTTCTGTCAATTAAATATTTATAAGCACGATTATCAAGCGAATCACCTCACTGAATAAACAAATCTATTTTGGGTACTTTTATATATGAATACTTTATTAATAATAATAATTTAGCCCTTTTAACATCCCACTGATGGGCACGGGCCTCCCCTCAATGCGAGGGGGATTCAGGCCATAATCCAGCACGCTGGCCCAGTGCGGGTTGGTGAATACTTTATTGTTCGGTGATTTTATTTAAACAGGGGGCTCACCACAAGCTCTTATTGCGATTCAATTACAGGAACGTATTAACGTTTCAGCGACTTTTTGTGCAGTGACGTACCTTATTGTCATGACAATAAGAAACGTCATTAAAACGTCGTTAAAACGTTCCTATAATTGAATCGCAATAAGAGCTTGTGGTAAGCCCCCTGATCGCATCTTTTTATTACAGGACCATGATTTTGTGATGGCATATCTTTGGGATTTCATGACACCTTACGATCGTTGCCGATCAATGATTACAGCTGGCTATGTGCGCCTCACAATACTTTTTTTTATTTTTTTTATTAGCCTATTTTTGTGTCCCACTCCTGAGCAAAGGCCTCTCCTTGACTTCTCCACAAAGCACGATCTTGAGCGGTCACAGACCAAGTACCCCCCGCAAAGGTGACCAAATCATCCCGCCATCTCCTCTTGGGTCTGCCCCGGCTGCGGCGTCCGCCACTTGGTATCCAATTTGTGATGGCGTTTGCCCACCTTTGCGGGTCCATACGTGCCACGTGACCGGCCCACTCCCACTTCAACTTTGCGGTCTTAGCTCCCACGTCAGCGATACGAGTAATGGAGCGCAGGGTGGTGTTCCGGACGCGGTCCGTCCGCTTGACACCTAGTATGCTGCGCTCCAATACGTACACACAATACGTTTACAAAAGGTATATTTTAAAACTGAAAAGGGGCTTCGCTTTGAAACACAACTATACTGTAATATGATACTACAATATTTGTCATGTCTAGACGAGCGTGGAGGTAAATCCACTTACATTACTATGAAAAGAAATTCAAAAGTATAACATGTATAAAAGATCCATTGAATTGTGTTCTTATAAAGTTAAGCCATATTTACACAAAATCAGTACTTGAAATATTTGGCGTTCGTATATAAACTTACCCACAAATTTATAGATAGTAATGATGGACTTACATTGGCATTACAAATCACTTGTGTTCCTAGAAAAGGTTTGTCAAACGATCGTAAATTGTTTAAAAATGTCTTTAAATTTGGATAATAATATCAATGAATGTCAATGTAACGTCACGACTTTTATCCCCATTCGGGGGTAGTCAGAGGCTTGAGTGGCCATACACCACCACATTGCGGAGGTATTAACCAACTCAAAGCCCACGTTTCACCTGATAGTCAGAACCTAACGTGACAGGTGGTGAACCTTGTCGCCGTGTACAGGAACTGACTATTACCTAATCCCGAGGGATAGGTACGTTTCCTCACGATGTTTTCCCTCACCGTCACCGAAGTGAAAATTATGCACATAGATGAAAATTCATGCATTGGTGCATGCCCCACAGAGGATCGAACCTGGGACCTGCTTTTTGCTAGCCCAACCTGTTCACCCCTAGGCTACAGTCGCTTTTTTTGGCTAATAACTGAAACTGTATTTAAGTTCCTTCTCTCTGTTTTGGTGCGCGACAAATTTAAGTAGTGTTCGAGTATTCAGCAATTAGTTGTACAAAAACGCCGTATCATTATATTAAATAAGGTTTTTGTTTCCGTTTCGTGAGCGACTGCAAAACATGTAATATCGTGATAGATAGCCTAGACGGGGGGTGGTGATAAATGGATGTTTTGACGGAGCATTAAGCACTGATATTATCGGCCGAAATAGACAATTTTTTATAGGAAACTTATCATAAATACTAGACCACTTTTTCAGCATAAAAAGTTTCACGGTGTATTTAATCATTTTTTTTATATAACTAAAGTGGTAAACAAGCGTACCGCCCGCCTGATATTAAGCAGTTATAGCCTAGACGGGCTAGACAAGTGGCTGACGTCTACAAACGTTCGTTCAAATCGCTACGCTTCATGTATGGAAATGACATAAGTCACGTGATCTACATAGCAACTTGTTGTTGATCTACATATCGACGTTTGACATTTCGATACATTGTGAAGTCTATTCTATTCTATTAGCGTTCATGCCACTTGTCTAGCCCTTCAGATGCTTGCAACACGAAAGGCATCGCTCGCGCATTATCAAGCTGAAAAGAGGACTGGATTAGAGAGAAAGGGAGACGGGGAGATTGGGCTTCAAGCACTCTCACTCATCGCACGGAACGCAACTAAAATGTCTTGATGTCTGTCTGAATGTCTGATTTCCTTTGAGAGGGTGGTACTACCCCGGTCGAGCTAGCCCGTATATGAGCTGCAATCAATTGTATAGCCTGACTCTACCACTGTTAAACTTTACCTTGACTACGGTACTCTTACAATTCATGTTAAGATTCGCAATTTATCAATTAGACATTTATATTTGACAGTTGTCTATAGAAATTCGTAATATGGTCCACAAAAGAGGAATTGCAAATTGTCAATGTCAATGCTTATGACAAATACCAAAATGATTCTGCTAATGAATTGGAAATGCAATTCATTAGCAATATTGCATAGCGACTCTATTAGCCCCGCTGACTGTAGTGGTGGGAGGTGACAAAACCTGCAATCAGTCGCTAGGATAGAGGACTTAGGCCTGCCACATACATACGGAATTTCCGTACGGTATTCCGTTTTGAGATATCGACTCGGCGTTTCCGAACGCGATAGTCCATACATGGATGGATTTACTACGTTCGGAATCCCCGATTCGATATTTCGAAACGTAATTCCGAAATTCCGTATGTATGTGGCGAGCTTTAACATTAATGGTACTTACCTTAATGCCAAATAGTCTGAAATACACTTAAAACATTACAATATCTCTAAAATCGATACAATGTAGCACCGAGCTGAGGTCCCACAGGGTTGGTTCAGCAATAAACTACGGCATAAACCGGCGCCCGCGGGACACCCCTGCCAAGGGGTTGTTTAATCCTTACAATGCTCTTCGTTTTATTTATTGTGAGGTGTTATTTCTCAGACATTCTGTACGGGTGCTCTTTTTATGCTTTCTTTTTTTATTTTTAAATTAATGTTAGTCTTTACCTGCACTAGGCCAGGGTAAACTAAAGCTGAAACCTTCATTATAAGAAGAACCTCAAGTAGTCGAATATTAGTGCTTGAAGAAATTCTTTTGAAATCGACGGGCTCGTCGGCGTGGTTGGCGTGATGGCGCCTTTCACATGGACATGCATTTGTATGGATGAACATATCTGTTTGTCCCGAGTCTGGGTATATATGTATATTAAGTATGTATTTACAAATAAACAAGTAGTATATGTAGTAATATCAGTTATCTGGTTTCCATAGTACAAGCTCTGCTTAGTTTGGGACCAGGTAGCCGTGTGTAAAAAAAAATGTCCCAGGATAATATATTATACTAGCTTTTGCCCGCGACTTCGTCCGCGCAGAATTTAAATTAAAAAAATCGGATCCTGGATCCCATTTCCCGGATTTCGTATCCCGGATCTTGTTTCCCGGGTCCCGTATCCTGGATCTCGTTGCCCGGATCCTGGGTCCCGTTTTCCGGATCCCGTATCCCGGATCCTGGATCCCATATCCTGGATTTCGTATCCCGGATCTCGTTACCCGGGTCCCGTATCCTGGATCTCGTTGCCTGGATCCTGGATCTCGTTGCCCGAATCCTGGTTCCCGTTTTCCGGATCCCGTTTTCCGGATCCCGGATCCCGTATCCCGGATCCCGTTCCCAGATTCTGTTTGCTAAATCCCGGACCCCGCATCCCGTTTCTCAGATTCTGTTTGCTAAATCCCGGATTCCGTATCCCGGATATCGTGAATCCCGTATCAAATATCCTTAATTTCATATCCCGGATCTTGTTTCCGGGTCCCGTATCCCGGATCTTGTTCCCCGGATCTCAGATTCCGTGTTCCGGATCCCGGATCCCGTATCCCGGATATCACGGGTCCCGTATTCCATATCCCTGATTTCATACGCCGGATCCCGTTTTCCGGATCCCGGATCCCGTATCCCGGACCCCGTATCCCGGATCCCGTTTCCAGATTCTGTTTGCTAAATCCCGGATCCCGTATCCCGGATATCACGGATCCCGTATCTCGTAACCCATATCCCGAATCTCGTTTCCCGGGTCCCGTTGCCCGGATCCCGTTTTCCGGATCCCGTATATCCCGGACCCCGCATCCCGTTTCTCAGATTCTGTTTGCTAAATCCCGGATTCCGTATCCCGGATATCGTGAATCCCGTATCAAATATCCTTAATTTCATATCCCGGATCTTGTTTCCGGGTCCCGTATCCCGGATCTTGTTCCCCGGATCTCAGATTCCGTGTTCCGGATCCCGGATCCCGTATCCCGGATATCACGGGTCCCGTATTCCATATCCCTGATTTCATACGCCGGATCTCGTTTCCCGGGTCCCGTATCCCGGATCTCATTTTTTTAATCCTGGATCCTGTTTCCCAGATCCCAGCTTCCGTTTGCCGGAGCCTTATCCCGTTTCCTGATCCCAGATCCCGTATCCCGGATATCGGATCCCGTATCTGGGATATCCCGGATCCCGTATCGTATTAGCCCGTAAAAGTCCCGTCAAAATCGATCCAGCCGTTTCAGAGATTAGCCCGAATCGGTACTGCCATACAAACTTTCATTCCCTATTTTACACCCTCAGGGGATGAATTTTCCAAAACGCTAAAATCAATCTTTTTTATTTGTAAAAAGAAACCTAAACAACAATTTTTATCATTATAACTTCAAAAATGACGAATTTCAATACAAACTTTCATCCCTATTTCACCCCCTTAGGGGTTGAATTTTCAAAGACCATAAAATTAATCTTTTTCATTATTAAAACACAGTCAGCAATTTTCATAATTCTAACTTCAAAAATGACGAACTTCCATACAAACTTTCATTCCCCTATTTTACCCCCCTTAGGGATTGAATTTTCAATAACCCTGAAATTACTCTTTTTTATTTTTGAAAAGACACCTAATCACCAATTTAAATAATTCTAACTTCAAAAATGACGGAACTTCCATACAAACATTTATCCCCTATTTTACCCCCTTAGGGGTTGAATTTTCAAAAACCCTGAAACCTATATTTTTTATTTTTCAAAAGACACTTAATCAGCAATTTCCATAATTCTAACTTCAAAAATGACGAACTTCCATACAAACTTTCATCCCCTATTTTACCCCCTTAGGGGTTGAATTTCAAAAAACCCTTTCTTAGTACACCTCTACACATCAAGACAAACCCACCCTCCAAATTTCAAGTCTCTACGATCAGCGGTTTAGGCTGTGCGTTGTCTGTCAGTCAGTCAGTCAGTCAGTCAGTCAGTCAATCAGGACTTTGATTCTTATATATTTAGATATAAAATTTTCTTAGTCGCAGTTTGTAGCCAACATAATAAGCTAACTAATTCATTCATATAAGGTATACAGGCTTAACAACTGCAATGCAGTTATTATAACTTATCATAGTTTTAGTAGTAGGTAGTAGTTTAGGGGTAGGCGTAGTGGTAGGATAAACTCCGACGTAATGAAACTCTAGGAATACCGCAAACTATAAACTCGTACC